>OU744340.1:46109921-46709921 GCA_916610165.2 Gymnosoma rotundatum | reverse complement strand
GGTTACATCCTCGGTACTCAAAAGCCACAATAAAGCATGGGGATGAAAAGTGATGGTTTGGACTTGTTTTTCGGCCAGTGGTGTTAGTCCCTTTGTAGAAATTCAAACAAAAATGGACCCTTTTGTTTACAGAGATATTTAAGTAACTCACATGCTTAACTATGCTAAGTGGCAAATGCCACTTCGATTGGTGTTTTAACATGACAATGACCCAAAACACTCATCAAAGTAAGTCAAGGATTGGTTATCAGCTAACGGGGTTCAAGTTTTGGATTTGCCACATCAATCGCCAGTTGGAACTCGACGCTTTAAAAATAAACAGGAGTTGATAAACTGTCTAAAATTAGAGTGCGAAGCTATACCTACATCTATTCTGTCAATTCTTATTGAATCTATGCCCAAAAGATGCGCTGAGGTCGTAAGACAAGGATATCATACCAAGTATTAAAAGTTGCTTAGGCTTTAAACAGCGAATTTTTAAGTTAATTTTGATTTTATTTTATTATAACTTTCAAAGAAATGGAATTTAATTTTTGTTGTTATTTTTAGGTTATAGACATATTGTGTAGTACGATAGTAAATAAAAAAAATATTTTCTATAAATTTATTTAAAGAAAAGATATGAGTCTATTATTACTTAATGCTAAAAAGTTGCTTAGGTTTCGAACAATACTGTATATGTGGGGACGGGTAATGACAAACTTAAAACAAGAAGTGGCAACACTTATTAAATTACAACACTACATAGATAGACGAGTGATGCTATAAACACAATCAAAGGCTACCGACCATCGACTACAAAAGTAGCTGGCTACAAAAATAGCCAAGTTGCCAGCTACTTAATTCTTTTAACGACCATCGACAACTAACTACAAAAAATGAACATCTGTTTTGACATATGTATTTAAGTTAACCAAAACAAAACAAACTTGATTTTTTTAAGTGAATTTGTGTAAAAAAAATTTTAAATGTCTCAAGAAAATTTAATTAACTTTATAAATACTATTTCTAAAATAGTGGAAACAAAGACTTCAGTGTATGATGTGTCCACGTCCAAATTTGCATGTAAATTGAACTAAACATTTACATTAAACAATATAATAAATGTATATAAACAGTAAAAATTACTATTATATACTTATCAATTTCAATAATAAACCCAAAAAATAAATATAAATGAAACAAATTAGAAATTTATGAAAAAATAACAAAACGCAAAATTTCACAAACAAAAAGTAAATTAAAAATGCGCCAAACAAATAGTAAATGAAAAATGTATTTTTTTTTTTTTGAAATCTTAATTTAATAATGGCAGGGGTATATAACTACAGCGCCAGGATATCCCACAAGTATTTTGATATAACTAGTCTCTCCAGGAACTGCACATCGACCTATACCTTCGTATAGGAAGTGGAAAATCCTGTTGAAAAAAAACTGTGCGCGTTGCGACTTCAATTATAACTTCACTTTTTTGAAAAAAAATCTGCTCGCACGCACATGTTCCCCCTTCGAGATAAAGTAATAAACTGATGAAAAATGTAAACAAATTAACAGATGCTTATTATTTTTCAATGGTGCCACTATAAAAGTTTTTCGCGATTTTAATAGCGATATTTAATGTATTGCGTTTTTAAAAACACCATTTCATGCATTTATTGTATTGGCACCACTAATCTGTTTTTTGTAGCCAAGAAAAATAGAAATTAGCCTAAGTTAGCTACGGGCTACAAAAGTAGCCGTGTAGTCGTGTAGCGGCTAAAAGAATTATTCTCATAAGCACGCATGCATTCTATTTTTGACATTTTGTAGTCGATCGTCGGTGGACATGATTGTGTTTATAGCATGACTTGACAATAAACGGGGCAGTTGAACTTAGACAGTAGAAAGAGAAACATTTAACTTCGGACAGTTAACTTTTCATCAAATAAATTATCTTTAAATAAATACTTAAAATACTTTACAGTTAACTTTTCATCAAATAATTTATCTTTAAATAAAAACTTAAAATAATTTACAATTAACTTTTCATCAAACAATTTATCTTTAAATAACAACTTAAAATATTCTACAACTAAACAACGGTGCTTTCATTAAAAACCCTACATTTATGATGGCCCAACCAAGATTGTGCTAAAAGTATAATTGTCCGAATTAGTGTGCAAAAATTCTCAGTGAATTGAAGATGAAGAGTATAAAATTCTGAGTGAATTTTAAAAAAGTGGAATTCACAGAAAACTGTTGAACTGTGTTAAAAATATATTTTAAAGAAACCGCTGGGCACAAAAATTAGAAAACCTTTAAATGACGAACTGA
Source organism: Gymnosoma rotundatum (assembly GCA_916610165.2). Lineage (NCBI taxonomy): Eukaryota > Metazoa > Arthropoda > Insecta > Diptera > Tachinidae > Gymnosoma > Gymnosoma rotundatum. Next base: position 46,707,608 of record OU744340.1, on the reverse strand, counting down.
GTGTTTGAAAAAAAGATCTGAGAAAACATAAAATTCTTGAGCTGGAGAAAATATTACGTAGAAAAACTGCGTGTTAACTGCAGATAGCAAATATGATAATTTATGATCATTTAGCTTAGAAGAGTAAAGTGAACACTTTTGTATGTATGTATATGTGTGAAGAAGAAAACATCAATTTTCCACCGAACATACGTGAAAGATTGTTGAAAGGAAAAAACAATGTAACTAAAGATTGTTGATGTGAAACAAAAAAAGAACTAAAAAACAACCCCTTACTTTAACTAATTAAGTCTTTTTAAAAGACACGAAAAAAAATTTAAAACAACGAGGTTATTTTATTTTTAAAATAACGAAATGACACTCGTTAAAGTGTTAACAGAAAAGACAATAGGGTAAAAAGAGATAAACTTCAACCAATACTGATCATTAATGCGTGACAACAATCCAAAGTAAAAATCACCCAAGTTTAAATGCAATGGTTTCAGCTGAATAGAATTCTGCCTAGTAAGAAGAAGTTAGGAATTTCTGTGTGTTGCGTTGCTGTTCGTGGGATTCCCGTTAGTTAAGTTACTGAATTTTTTTTTTGTTTTGTATTTTTCTTTTTTTCATTATATATGTATTTAAAACACTGTAAATATTTTTTTTAATCTTGAAATTTTAAAACGTAGAAAAAAACCTAACAGTATAATATTTTGCGTTTCGATTTAAATTAATTTTTTGTATCCGTTAATAAATAACGTTACTTCTGTTTATTATTATTCAATTTATTATAATATTTTTAAGTTTTTAGATATAAAATTATAAATTTTTGGACATTATGGACTCTCAAGAGATTTTAGATTTGACTGTTGAAGGACTGAGAGAAAGGTTGACAGAGATAGGTTTGGTGACAACTGGACGTAAGACCGAATCACAGCAGAGACTTTTGGAACATTTTGGTTTAACTGCAGATGATTCAGGTTCTGAGTATGGCGATGCTGCATCAGCTAGAAGATTTTGTGATGTTAACATAGAAAGAAGTATATTCACCTTAAGAGATATTGAAGATTCTTTAACTCCATTTTGTGGCTCTGGCAATATTGAAATAAACAACTGGTTAGAAGATTTTGAAGACAATACTGAGGCAGTTGGTGGGAATCAGTTGCAAAGATTCATATACGCTAAACAACTTTTAAAAGGTACAGCCAACATTTGTTTTCGTACCCAGATAGGTATAAAGAATTGGAGTTCTTTAAAGGACGCTTTACTAAGAGAATTTGGGACTAAGCTTGCTGCTATAGACGTCCACCGAATGCCGAAGAACCGAAAAAAGAAAAATACCGAAAGTAAACCAATAAAACTCGAGGAGGAGAGTTTAATACAATATTTTGTTTAGGGCATACCTGATTCAAGCAGAATGAAGACCTACGATAGAATTAGGGGATACACTCAGCAGGCATCAACCTCAAAGGTATCATTTGATTCGAGTAAAGTAAAACAGGAGCAACCACTTTCTAGTATGAAGAAAAAATGTTATAAGTGTCAACGGCGAATCATAATTTTAAGGTTTTTGAGGTCAATGGAGTAAAATTCTCAGCAATTATAGATTCTGGAAGTGATATTTCAATTATTAGATACAATGTTTTTCAGTGCATTGATAACATCGAGTTAATACCGGAGACGAAAAATTTTATTACGGGAGGAAATTACGTACTTACTACAATTGGGTATTTTTACAAAGTGGTTGGCATTGACGGAAATGATTATGACATAAAATTTTTTATTGTTGAAAGTTTTGTCTATCCCGCAGCAATCGGATGGTGCAAAGAAAACCAACATGAGAAATACACGAGACTAGAGAACAACTTTTAACACCAAATGAATTTGAAATATTCTGCTTTACGGTAGCGATTGAAGACATAAATCAGGAATACGAGTTATCTCACCTATCGCAAGAAACGGCAACAGAAGTTAAAAGTTTAATTACATCCTATAGCCCAAGAAGAGAAGATGAGTCAACCATTAGCATGAAAATAATTCTTTCTAATAACGTCACAATATTTCAAAGACCACTACGTTTATCGTACGACGATCAACGTTTTGTTGGACAACAAGTTGACGAGTGGCTTCGTGATGGTATCGTTCGCCTAAGCACTTCTGAATATGCTTCACCCATTGTGGTAGTGCCAAAGAAAAATGGAAGTAAAAGATTGTGTGGCGATTTTCGAAAATTCAACGAAAATATCATGAGAAAATATGAGAGACAATTCCCCAATGGTGTTAATTGACGACGTATTGCACAAATTACAATCCGACAAGATTTATACTACGCTAGACTTGAAAAAAAAGTTTTTTCCACGTACCGGTTGAAAAAGAACCTCGAAAGTACACTTCATTTGTCACTCACAAGGGTCAATATGATTTTTTGTATGTGCCTTTTGGAATCTTTAATTCCCTTCCTGTATTTTCCCAATTTGTGTTTTCAATATACAGACAGTTAATTCAAGATGGTACTATTGTCGTATACATTGACGATATCATCATTCCGTCATCAAACGACAAATTTGTGAGAGTGTTAGGTATAGCCAAAAATACAACTTTAAAATTCAGAATTTTTAAAAGAAAAGTAAGTTTTTTGGGGTATATAATAGAAGATTCAACCATAAAACCGTCAATAGAAAAAACATCCGCTGCAGCAAATTTTCCACTACCAAGGGATAAGAAAGCGCTTCAACGATTCTTAGGCTTAACTTCGTACTTTAGGAGATTTGTATGCAATTTTGCTACTATCACGAAACCACTATCAGATTTGTTAAAAAAGGACAGTTCATTTTTTTTCGGTGACTCAAAAATGATTGCATTTAACCAGTTGAAATCATGTTTAAAAAGTTCTCCTGTTTTGAAATTATATAATCCAAAGGCGACGATCAAAGTTCACACAGATGCAAGTATGTACGGTTATAGTGCTGTTTTACTTCAAAAAATGCCGAAGATCAGCAATTTCACCCAGTGGAGTACATGAGCCGGAAAACGTTAAGTGCGCAAGAGAAGTATCATTCGTATGAGCTGGAAGTGCTTACAATTATCGAAGCCTTAAAGAAGTGGAGAATCTTTCTGATTGGGACAAAAATTAAAATAGTGACAGTCTGTAATGATTTTGCCATGACAATTAGAAAGAAAGATGTTCCCTTAAGAGTCTCCAGATGGGATATGTTACTGCAACAGCTTGATTATACCATAGAACATACATCCGGGAGTAAAATGAAATATGTGGATGCGCTTAGCAGAGTTTCGTGTCTGTTAGTAGAAGAATCAATTATACATCGAATAAAAAATATTGTGCCCAAGGTCAACAATGTAGTACGCAGCTGCATAGAGTGCATAATCAGTGGAGCAAAAGCTGGCAAGGCGAAAGAATTTTTAAACCCGATCGACAAATCGGATAGGCAATTAAGAACTTACCACGTAGATGATATCGGCCCTATGGAGCTAACACGGAAGCGCTACAAATATATTTTCGTTGTTGTTGATTCATTTTCAAAATTCGTGTGATTGTATCCTACAAGGAGTACTGGTTCGGAGAAAGTAATCGACAGGTTTAAAAGACAATCAGCGATTTTCGGCAACCCAGAAAGGAATATTTCTAATCGAGGAACTGCCTTTACGTCAAACTTATTTAAAGAATATTGCGAGCAGCAGAATATTCAGGACTTGTTGATTGCAACCGGAGTTCCTAGAGGCAATGGTCAGGCTGAAATATTAAATAAAATCGTGTTGTCTCAAAATTATGTGTAACTGATCCTCAACAGTGGTATAAACACGTCGAAAGCGTGCAGCAGTGCATCAATAATACACCATCCCGTAGTACTAAATTTTCACCCTTCACAATATTAACTGGCGTAGAAATGAAAGTGGAAACACATGAAGATTTGAGAAAACTTATAAACGAATATACTGTAAATGAACTAAATGAGGAAAGAGAAAAATTATGCAGAATTGCAAAAGAAAATATAGAAAAGAACCAGTCAGAAAATAGACGCAATTTTAATAGCAAAAGAATACAGGCAACCAAGTATAATATCAATAAAACGAACGCCATTTGGATCAGATATGAAATTAAAACCAAAATTTTTTGGACCATACAAAATTGTAAAGCAACTGAATCATGATCGCTGTGAAGTTGAGAAGGTCGGTACTGGTGAAGGCCACGGAAGAACTAGTACAGTGAACAGGGCAGTTAACTTAGACAGTAGAAAGAAAAACACTTAACTTCGGACACTTAACTTTGCATCAAATAATTTATCTTTAAATAAATACTTTACAGTTAACTTTTCATCAATAATTTATCTTTTTATAAATACTTTAAACACTTTACAATTAACTTTTCATCAAACAATTTATCTATAAATAAATACTTAAAGTATTCTACAATTAAACAACGGTGTTTTCACTAAAAAGCCCTACATATATAAAGAGTTTGCTTGTCGAATTGGTTTTTAAAGAAGATGGCCTACATCATGTTAGAAGTAAGCATATTTACCTAAAGTATCATCATATACGTGACACTTATTCCAAAGGTGTGATTGATATTGGCTACGTTTCCACCGAATAAAGAATGTCCGATATATTTACACAAAGTCGTTGTAAAGTTATACATTTAAAATTTTGTAAGGCTATGAACTTATATTGAGTATTTAACCTTTAAATCACCCTTGTGTGAAAAACCACACAGTACAAATAGTTTTTATGCGATAAACTAAAAAATAGCTAGGGTATACCAAAGATAATTTTTGACATTGTTTACTATATCTATTAACCACAGAAAACATATTTTTTAATAAAAAATAATTTCTTAGTAACCAAATATTTCAAAATTAGCCTAAGTTACCCTCGTGTGTGGTTTTCCACACGTATGTGGTTTCCATGTGTTTTTCATAATATTTGTTTTTGCCAAATGTGAATATTTTCTATATTGTTTCGAATGTATGTTTTATAAAGTGAATGCTTAAATATAAAAAACCGAAAATCAAAGAATGAAACAATGTTAGATTTGTTCGACGGTGAATATGGGCGTCCCATATTTAGAGCGATAATATAAAAAAACGTTTCAATACTTGAATCATCAATCAAAACACCTCCTCTGACTAATTTTCTCCAAATCGTAAGATATTCTAAAAATGGTTTGAGTTATTACCTCATTTTTTTTTTAATCCGTCTGTTTGTGTAACAGATGACGAATAGTCGCTTGGATGTTGTGAAAGATGCATGTTTAGGCAATATATGCCTTCTAAGCCTAAAAGATATGGCATTAAGTTTTGGTCTTTGGTTTGCTCCGAAACATGTAATGTTTAGAAAATCCAGCCATATTTGGGTAAACCTGTTGGTAGTTTACCTGTAAAAAATCAAAGGAATGTGTTGTTGTGGATTTAGTTTGCGGACTGAGAGATCACAATATAACAATGAACAACTTGTTCTCATCTTACCAACTTTGACAAAAAATGCTATCCTAAGGACTTACAATGGTTGATACTATGGGAAAAAAAGCATACCACACTATGTCTTCAGAAAGGAGTGTAGTGGGGTCTGATGCAAAATAATTGCCAAATATTATTCAATTCTACAACAAAACCAAAAGATTGTTTTATTTTAACTTTTTTTCTTCAGCTTTAAAACTTTATCCTATAGATGGCTTGGATACAGTGGAAAAATTTTATCTCTTTATAGTTCAAAACGAAAAACTAATAGACGGCCAGTTGCTGTTTTCTGAAACTTCATTGATTTTTTAGCTTTGGATGCGTTTATTATATTCAATTGGACGTCGTGTTTTTCTGCGCGAGCTTGGAATATCTCTCGCAAAACCTTAAATGGCAATACGAAAGTTAGTACCAAGAACTCTACCAGCAGCATCATTGCTTTCTGTCATTAGCCAAACCAATTTACTGGATGAAAACTGCGGCTGCAAAATCCAACCCTAAGTTTTACTGATCAAAGGAATTTTTGATTATTAATTTATTTAATATTGTCGATAATGCGCTAAATGAACGCTCCACAGAAACTTGTGAAGCTGGCACTGTTCGTACAGTCTGAACAAGTTGCTTCATTTCCTTATCGAACACATTGATGGTAAAGGATACTCTTTCTCCTTCACAAATTCTTAATAATTTATATTTTGTGCTTTGGGAATCATTTGCCGTTGAAGTCAGTGTGTCGTCTTCGGAAGAGCTTGATAAATGTGAATAGCACGCTTGAAATATTTTTCAATTTGTTATACATTTCATATGCTTTAAGCAAATTAACCTTAAAAAAGTATTTTTTAAATTTTTTATACATATTGGACCATAATCATAGTCATAAATAAAGTATATTCTATGAGTTTTGAAGCAAATGTTTTCTTTAAAGTGTAATCCTTGTGTACTATAAACACGTAAAAGTAAGGTAAAAGACGGGTTTAAATTTAAAACCAGCCAAAGTCATTTTAAATTGATTTATGGCGTTTTTGACTTCATATTTAAATACGCATTTAGTTAATTTGCATTTAAATTTAAGTAGTATTTAAATACGGTTTCAGTTTTTCAGTCATTTTATTCAACTATGATAAAAATATGGCATCAACATCTCCATTGTTTATGAAAAACAGCTGCTAGCAAACACAATGAATTGCAAATTTAGTGAAAAATATTTTAAATATATTAACAAATGTCAGCGATACTCATGTATTCACCACCTTAACTTATTTTATTTATTAATTTAACTTTTTAATTAGTATTTTCATTATGAAATTTGTGCAAAACATAAAATATTGTTCGGTCAATGGCTAAAATGTTTGTTTACTTTTGTTTAGTTTTGCGAAAGAACAACAAAAAATGCCATAACCATATGGTAAAACTGTATTATTTAAATGGACTTTAAATGCACAAGATTGGTCATTTAAGTTTCATTTAAGTGTGTATTGAAAAACTGATTTTTGTACTTAAATAGAACTTATATACAAACGACGAAGTCAACAACTGGCCCTTAGTATCTTAGTACTTGTAGTATTAGTACTCGTTACACAGTAATCGACATTCCGTCCTATTTTCAATCTTTTATCTCTAACGCTTCTAAAAATTGGACGATAATACAAATATAATATCCAAAAAAAGCTAATTTTTTTCTACGGAAATCTTTTCAACAGTATGCTGAACAATTCATACAACCCAAAAAGTTGGAAAAAGGCTAACGTTGTTATATTACCAAAGGGCGAGAAAGACTCATGTTATCCCAAGAATGTGAGGAAAATAAACTTGCTCCTAAATATTAGCAAAGTGTTCGAAATATGCGTAAACAACACTATCAACATTTCAATGATTATATTTGGGTTTAAATATAATCATTCTACATTTTCTAACGTCGAAAATTGGAAGTGGAACAGAGGTTTATACACTTGTGCATGCCTTATTGACATGGAAAAAGCATTTGATAGTATTTAGATAACTGGATTAATATTTAAACTAATTGAGTATCAATTCCCAATGCATTTGATTATATTAATTTATAACATGATAACTGACAAAACATTTGTTGTTACACACAAAGATTGTATGAGTCCTAAAACCTTTAAAATTACGAAAGGTCTCTAACAAGGAACTGGAAACTCTCCCATTTTGTTTATTCTGTTTATACTAGATCTTCTTAACAAAGTTGAAAACATAATTTTTTTTGCTGATGATATTATTATTTATCACGCAGATAAAATTATTGATCAAATAAATGGCAATCCACAAAATTTGTTTGATATAGTGCAGGAGTTTACAGTAAACTGGATGATGAAAATTAATATACAAACATGTGAAACTGTTTTATTTAGACCTCCAGTAGGAAAATGTAATAATAATGTAAAACGGAATTGGAAGCCATTCGGTATCAAATCAAAAAAATGTAACACAAATACACCAAATAAACAAATAGTAAAATATTTAGGTATTTATTTAGACAACTTTTTATAAATTAACACACATGTAACCCAAACGATTAGAAAGACAACGAAATCTTTTTTATATATAAACGAATGTTTTACTCTAAATATATTAACACGAATGTAAAACTCACTATGTACAAGACTTTACTTAGACCGAGTTTTACATATGGTTGCCAGATATGGTTCAAGATATCACCTTCTTATATGGAAAAATCAGAGTCTTCGAACGAAAATGTTTAAGATCTTGCATATCATTATTTAGATAAAATTCAAGTAATTACAAAAAATACGTCTCAAATAAGATTTTATGTATTACGGCAGATGCAGTTAGAATTGATAATTTCATTATTAACCTTATAAGAAATCATATAATATGATCTATGTGTATTGAAAACAACATCATTATGCATTATACTACGCAAATGAAGAATATATTATAAATGCTCTGAAATGTGGGTTGGTACCTTCAAAAGCAAATGTGTATCTCGATAAAAATGAAAAATTCAAAATGAAAATGCCATTCCAATATTTTATCACAATTTTAGAAGGGCAAATACTAAAGCTGTCGATTGCAGTACAGAAGAAAAATTGAAGTATGAAAGAAGTATTTCTAAAAATGATCAATTTCAAAGTCAAAATACCAAAAAAGGTTTTTTTTGTATTTAAATTTTGTCATCACAGAATAATAAACATATTCTTCATTTGAAGAACAAAGGCTGAAAAAATCATTGAAAACCTAATATTATTTTATATTATACTTGAGAGCTCTGAAAAGGAACTGTGTGTAATAGTAAGCATTTTTTAACATTAACTATTGTTTGTAATAGTTTTTTTTTGTTAAAATTTCTTATTTTTATATTAATAAACGAAATAAAAAAAAATAAATCGACATAAAGTTTCATTTCATGTTTTTTATTGAAAATAATTCTTTTTATCTTTCTTTTTAAAAATTTGCACAAAATTATTTAAATTCAATTTTTTTTTTATTAATTGTATTAGGTCTGTACAGTAACCAAAAATTATTACTAGTTGTTGGTAATTGTTACTAAAACGTGTTCGCGTAAGTTACGGAAACCACCGCAACCACAACAACACAACCACCCATTAAACCACCCAGACAGAATAGCTGTATCAGCAAATAAGAAATCAATAAAATAAAGAATATAAAATTATCTGGAAATTCAAATAACCTAATTTACAAGCAAATAAGAAATTAATAAAATTAATAATATTTAATTAACAGGAAATTCGATTGACATTATTTAAATATACTAAACTACATTTTAAAACTATTAAGAATGTAAAATCTAATTATTAAGCATTTCTGTAATTCTGTGGAAATATAATATTAAGCATTTTTGTATTTAGACCATAAGTTATCATTATAACATAAATTATAAAATAAAGTTAATTGTTATTCAGTGGTGCAAGAGATAAGTTGTGTTTTATTTTTTTTGAAGTGCATATAGTAATATCGTAATTGGCGCAGTCGGTTTAGGCCTGAGTGAACGATTTCTGTGAAGTGTTAACCAACAAATCTGTGAAGGAATATCACAGAAAAGGTATTAATCAACCAAAACAAATTCGAGGGAATATTTAAGGAAGTTTGGAAGAATCAACAACACAAAATCGGCGAGTTTTAACTCCTTATCATCAGGGACAAAAAAAATGCTCTTCACAATAATCTTGATTTGGTAAGCGAAAATTATAATGTGTGTTTAAAATAAGTAAATAATAAGTAACGCTTGCACATATGTATGCACAGCCAAAATATAAATAAAAACTATATCAATAAATAATAGGCTTGTACAGCCTTAACATACTAAATATAAACTGCGATTCCTATCGAAGGACCCTCCAGTTATAAATAAAACTCAAATCTGCGATTCTGTAGCAAAAAGCCAGACCCTCCAGGTTAAAAGAGTCAATAAAAAAAAAACAACAAAATAATAAAGGAATAGTGGAAAAGCTTATCAAAATTTTAAATATACAAATAGTTAAAAATATATTAAAAAAACAAAAAAACTTTTTTTACTAAAAAAAAAAAATAAATTTTTTTAAATAAGTTTTATGCGACTAAATTGAAGTTGGAAGTCCATCCTTGTTAAGGACCTTGACGGCATATCACTGGTCTATTTGACAGGAGTATAGAGGGAATATCTATACAGCGGCATATCCTAATCAATCTAGCCAATAATAGACATAAAACACTTTAGGCAGAATTAGAAAATGTTATAAAAATATATATAAAAGAAAATAATAAGAACTATTACCTTACATATATACATATTAATGAATAAAAAAAAGGGAAAAAACTAATAATAATACATAAATAAAAGAAAATTGAATCTATTTTTTTTTTGTATATTTTAATTATTGCCTGCTTTAACCAAATTATAAAAAACCCGACTCTAGTGATTGATTTTCAATATATACATAAAACAAAAATAAGAAATAAATTAACCAATAGTTTACCGTGTGGTGCTTGTAAATGAGCAAACAAAAATCAACTAGGAATATCTCATTTAAACCATATCCAAGCGCTTTAAGTGGATTATTTAAAAGCAGAAGCTTAAATTCAATACCTGAAGATTCCGCGTTAACGGGTATATTTCTTCAAACTAATATGTCTAATCCACCAAATGAACAACCTCCATTAAACACCATTCCAAATTTTCTGTCATTCGAATCACTTCGCATCCCTGATGCAATCAAGGATCTGCCGACATACGAAGGCAATCCGCGGTTACTAAACGAATTTATTAATAATGTTGAAGAAATTTTACTTCACATTAGAGCTTACGATGCGACTCCACAAGGTCAGATTCTGTTGCGTGCAATCCGCAACAAAATTGTTGGACAAGCCAACGAAGTCCTTAATATGTATGGGACTTCACTTATTTGGGATGACATTAAACAAAACCTTATTTTGCACTACTCAGACAAAAGGACAGAAACTTCTTTAATTAGGGATCTTCACAGTATTCGCCAGAAATTTAATAATGTAGAAAAATTTTACAGCGAGATAATAGAAATTCAAGCATCCCTTTTCAATAATATCCAAATACACGAACGCGACGAAAGGGTAGTTAAATCAAAAAGGGACCTTTACTCTGAAATGTGTCTGAACAGTTTCCTAATTGGATTAAGAGAACCTCTAGGCTCTACCATACGGGCATCCAAACCAGACTCCCTAGCAGAGGCATTCTCCTTATGCATTAAGGAACAGAATATATTTTATATGAAAGCAAATCCCGGTAGAATTGAACCCAATTGGCAACCAAGACCCAATAACTATCCTTCTTATAGTGGGAACAAGTACAATAATAGATTCACACCTTTTTCACCCCAGAATCAGATGCTTACAACAAACAATATACACGGCCTCAGCAGTCAAAAGAATTAGTTAGTTATAATCCCCACCCTTTACAGCATAGAACTAACAATAACTTTTCAAATCAGAACCATAGTCAAAATCCATTTAGAGGAAATACATTTAGGACCTATAATAAGCCTGAACCTATGGATATAAGTTCTGAATATATAAAACCCCAAATACCCACCATAACCCAGAGGTCATTCAAAACAGATCAAACAATGAGAACAGCTGGAAACCAATATAAAAGAGGAGAATTATTCAACTTCCAAAATGATAATGCTCTAGAGCCACGTCCATCAACCTCAAGACACCAGAATTTGGATCGATACCTAGAGTTAGAACGGGATCGCTTAAATATTGAGGACAACCCAAATTTTCACAACATTGCCTCGAACCAGCGACAGGATACCTAGACATCAATAAACATGGATTTGAGTTAGGATACATTAATATTTCGTCCCCATTTGGAAGACCCCTCAAATTTTTAATTGACACCGGAGCCTCCTCATCGTTTATAAACCCAAAATATATAAATCCATTAGACCAAAAGTCGTGTAAGCCTATTATAATAACAACAATTCTAAATAAATATGAACTAAATAAAGAAGTAAAACTTCAAACTTTTGTCGAATTTAATCAACCAGGAGAATTAAGATTTTTTTATTTAAAGTTCACAATTATTTTGACGGACTGATTGGTCTTGACATCTTATCGTACTTAGAAGCCAAGATAGATTTAGAAAACAATAAGGTCGTGACAAAGAATGCAGTGATCCCTCTAGAGTTTAAGCCTAATTTTTCTTCGGGAAAACATGTTATACCTAATAATTCTAAGGTTATAAAAAAAATCCCAGTAGACGTTCAAAGCGGAGATATCTATGTAAACAAAACTCATATTACTGATTCTCTTTATATACCAGAAGGGATATACTTTGCAGACAATTGGAAAAGTCTTCTTGAAGTTATTAACATTTCAGATGAAAACCAAATATTATTCATAGAACAGCCACTAAAAGTCATTGCATATAACACTCAAGATTATGTAGAAGCCTTTAATTTTGAGACAAATCAAATAGCAAACTGTGAGGATGTCGATATTTCAGAAGTACTTAGAACCGAACACTTAAATGACGAAGAATAATCACAACTAATTAGACTTTGCCGTAATTACAAGGACATATTTTTTAAAGAAAATACAAAATTAACATTTACTAACCAAATAAAACACAAAATAACAACAACAGACGACATTCCCATACATACTAAATCATACAGATACCCACATGTGCACAAAGCTGAAGTCCAACGACAAATAACAGATATGTTAGATCAGGGAATAATTCGCCCAAGCTACTCTCCGTGGAGTGCACCAGTTTGGATTGTATCAAAAAAACAAGATGCCTCTGGCAAACAAAAATGGCGTCTAGTAATAGACTATAGAAAATTAAACGAGAAAACAATATCTGACAGGTATCCCCTACCTAATATAAGTGATATCCTGGACAAATTAGGGAAATGCATGTATTTCACTACCCTTGATTTAGCAAGCGGTTTTCATCAAATCGAAATGTATGACAAAGATATTCAAAAAACAGCATTTACGGTAGAAGGTGGACATTACGAATACGTAAGAATGCCCTTCGGCCTAAAAAATGCACCGTCGACCTTTCAAAGGGTCATGGATAATGTTCTAGGAGAACTTATAGGTAAAATATGTCTAGTTTACCTAGACGATATAATTGTCTTTTCCACGTCCCTGCAAGAGCATATACAAAGCCTTCAACTGGTCTTCGATAAACTTCGACTGGCCAACTTAAAAATTCAACCCGATAAATCGGAATTCCTCCACAAAGAGACAAGTTTTCTGGGTCATATTATTTCTACAGATGGCATAAAGCCTAATCCCGCAAAGATCAAGGTAATACAAAATTTTCCAATACCTCAAACCCAAAAAGAAATTAAAAGCTTTATTGGCCTAGTAGGGTATTATTATTAAAGACTTTTCTAAACTAACCAAACCTCTTACAGAATGCCTAAAGAAGGGTAGAAAAATAGATTTAAGTGATAAATATATAAACGCATTTGAAACCTGTAAATCAATTTTAACCAACGACCCTATTTTGCAATACCCTGACTTCTCGAAGCCTTTTATTTTAACTACAGATGCAAGCAATTTTGCACTAGGGGCAATCCTTTCACAGGGACGTATTGGAAATGATAAGCCCATTTGCTATGCCAGCCGAACATTATCAGACTCCGAATGCAACTACTCCACAATAGAAAAAGAGTTGCTAGCTATAGAATGGGCTACTAAATACTTTTGTTCCTACCTGTTTGGACGAAAATTCTTTATTGTAACTGATCATAGACCTCTTACGTGGATAATGAGTTTAAAAGAGCCAAATTCAAAATTAATCAGATGGCGTCTTAAGCTTGAGGAATTTGATTATGAGATAATTTATAAGAAAGGGAAGTTAAATACAAATGCTGACGCTTTGAGTAGAATAAGGATAGATACACTCAAGTTAATGGACGTAAACTTAAATGATACAGCCTCAATCCAAGGTACTTCTGGTAGCACCGTACATTCAGCAGAAGAAAACATGAATGACGGTATACACATTTCAGAAAAACCCTTGAACGAATTTAATTTGCAACTTGTTTTTGAAAAATCATCAAACACTCCAGAAATGTTAATAATAATGCCATTTAAAAATAAACAACGTCGTACATTTCGGAAAACCTTATATACAAAAGAAATAATAATAGATATTTTCAAAAAATTTCTTAATCCAAATAAATTGTCCGCTATATTCGCTGACGAAGATACTTTCCGCATAATCCAATCTGTTTACTCAAATTTCTTTTCAAATAGCAAAATGTTCCGTTTAATACGATGTACAGAAATTTTAGAAGATATAACAGACTCAGATAAACAGGAGGAACTAATTAAAACCTACCATCAAAATAACAATCACCGAGGTATTAACGAAACACTACTTCACCTCAAAAGAGAATTCTATTTCCCGTACATGAGAAATAAAATTACACAAACAATAAACAACTGCGACAAATGCCAAACCCTTAAATATGACAGGAGCCCACCAAAGCCAATATTCGAAAAACCAGAAACCCCCTTGAAACCACTAGATATCTTACACATAGACATTTACAGCATAAATTACAAACAAATTTTAACAGTAATTGACAAATTCTCCAAATTTGCGGCAGCTTACACACTTTCATCTAGAAATACTGTTTGTATACTAATATCCCTAAAAAGTTTTATTAATCTTTACGGTATCCCAAGGAAAATAGTTGCTGACCAAGGTTCCGAGTTTACAGCTAATATTTTTAGAGACTTTTGTAGACAGTTCCAAATTGACCTACACATTACCTCATTTCAACAGAGTACAAGCAACGCTCCTGTTGAAAGACTACACTCCACCTTAGCCGAAATATACAGAATCGTAACAACTACTAGGAAAGAAAACCACCTTAGTCAGGACCATGACGACATACTGACAGAAACACTAATAACATACAATAATTCAATACATTCTGCTACTAAATTAACCCCTTTTGAACTATTTTTCGGTAGAACCTTCAAATTTAATAACACAGTTACATTCAATAACGAACACGAATACCTAACAAAGCTTAACGAATTTCAAAACACCTTGTACCCACTCATTAAAGCAAAAATGCAAAACGAAACAAGTTTTCGAATAGATAAGCTCAACAAAAACCGTACAGAACCCGAAAACCTGGAAAATCAAACAATATTTAGAAAAGAAGCGAAACGTAATAAAATTACACCTAGATTCACAAAACACAAAGTCAAAAGTAATAACAAGGTAACGATAATTACAGATAAAAACAAGAAGTTTCACAAATCAAAATTAAAAAAATGCACAAAATACCAAAAATACCTAATTAATATACCCCTCTATCTGCAGGATCTCAATGACATCTTCTCAAACGGTAGACATACAAAAAATAAATAAACAACAGAAAGTAGTTAGATTTCGACTAGGCCCTACAAGGATAATTACAAGTTACAACAATCTTATACATGTGATTAACCTCGAAGAATACGCAAACAACGCTAACAATATAAAAAATACTATCTCGACGTTTGAGAAAACCCACAAATTTACTAGCTTTACAAAAGTAACTCGGTTAAAACTTCAGGAACTAGAAAGTAAAATACAAACACTCATGCCATATAAAAGGCATAAGCGCGGATTATTAAACGGACTTGGCACCGCCATCAAGTTTATAACAGGCAACATGGACAGCAACGACGCACTTTTTATTAACAAACAAATACAAGACATTAGAGCAAATACAACACATATTGAGACAGTACTGACAAATCAGAACCAATTGAACTTAATTATGCAAAATAGGCTGCAAAGTGTCACTAAGCACATAAACAAAGAACAAGACAGAATAGAGAACTATATTAACAAACTGGCAAATAACATATTAAAAGAAGATGACCAATTTTTTGAACTTCAATACATTAGTCAAATTAATTATAATATAGATCTTTTAAATAACCACTTAGCTAACGTTGCTGAAGCAGTTATTCTAGCAAAATTAAATGTGATATCTAAGTTCATAGTAAGCACCACAGAACTAGAGGAAATTCATAAATATATGGAAAATCAGTCAATAGAAATCAGATCTAAAGAGCAAATATATGAACTACTTGGTCTACAAGCATACTACAATAATTCAAATATCATATTCAATATACAAATACCCAACATATCAAAAGAAAATTATGAACTATTCCACATTATTCCACTTCCTATAAATAACACAAAGAAAATTAAAATAAAACCATATATAACATACAATAAAAACCACATTCAATTTTTCGACGAGCGTTGTCCAAGAATAGAAGACTCCTATTACTGTAAGAAATCAATTCATACCGAAATCGCAACTAATTCCACTTGCATCGCAAGAATAATGAACAACACAGACGCTTTGTGCGATCTAGAAGATGTTGGCAACATAAACCTGATCATACAACCCGAACCGAACTACATTCTTTTCATCAATGCAAACAAAACTTTTGTATCAACAAGTTGCAGCAACGCTACATACGAAGTCGATGGTACAACACTTCTCTACTACAAAAACTGTACAGTCAACGTCAACGGTGAAAACTACAGAGATCTGCCCATGATTTATAAATATGAATCTTCCCTACCATTTACAACCTATTCCGAAATCAAGGCAAAAACAATAACTGACAAGCTAAGCCTCAACAAATTGAGAAACTACCAAGTAGAAAACTTTAAGTTAACATCAAGGAAAAGCAACGGCATACTCTTAACAATCTGTTTATTGAGCATCATATTTACTACCATTATCATTTACATTATAAAAAAATCCAACATCAGATACATCCCGAATTACTCTTTTGACGTTCCAGCCCCTACGTTGTCCTTGTGGCCGTCACTTTACTCTAAGGGGGGAGGAGTTACGGAAACCACCGCAACCGCAACCACAACAACACAACCACCCATTAAACCACCAAGACAGAATAGCTGTATCAGCAAATAAGAAATCAATAAAATAAAGAATATAAAATTATCTGGAAATTCAAATAACCTAATTTACAAGCAAATAAGAAATTAATAAAATTAATAATATTTAATTAACAGGATATACTAAACTACATTTTAAAACTATTAAGAATGTAAAATCTAATTATTAAGCATTTCTGTAATTCTGTGGAAATATAATATTAAGCATTTTTGTATTTAGACAATAAGTTATCATTATAACATAAATTATAAAATAAAGTTAATTGTTATTCAGTGGTGCAAGAGATAAGTTGTGTTTTATTTTTTTTGAAGTGCTTATAGTAATATCGTAATTCGTACTCGAAAAACTTTCAAGTAGAGAGTGAAAAAAAGAGAGAGAAAAACTGTATTGAAAATTTTGGCTAGTAAAATTTTTACTAGCAAGAATGATGTTCTTTACTCTTGTGTACAAAATCGTTTCATCAAATAATGTCTGAAAAACGAAATTTTTGTAACATTAAAGAAAATGCTAGTATTTGGCAAATAAAAGAATATTAAAATAATAATATTTTTTTATTTTTCTTTAATTTAGCTCGGACAGCACGCAACAAGAACGTGTAAAACTGCAGAAATTGGGTTTAGAATCTTCTAGCTTTGGAAGTGTTTTTGTTTGTTCAAGAAAGACATTTCATATTAAACTCAAGGACTTTAGGCGAATAAATCTGTCGTCTTTCTTACTTAAAATGCTGGAAAAGATTCTCGATCTTCAGATCTGAAACTCCCGCGCTTATCTCTAGCTCGCAGCACGCCTACACGAAAGGGAAATCTGTGGAAACGGCGCTGCACGTGTTAATAACCGATGTTGAAAAGTCCCTTTCTGTGTTTCTTGACATAGAAGGAGCTTTAAATAACGTCTGCCCCAATGCCGTTATAAATGCACCTCTTGAATCGTGATGCAAACTCCTGGTGATGCAACAGGCCAAATGCTGTGCAGCCAGACTTAATACTCTCTCACGTTGGCGTACGCCAGACATAGGCCACTCCAAGATTATGGTTCGGGATGTGCCCATACCATCAATGGTGGACTACATCTCTTCTACACTTGATTTGGACTACGGGTTTCAGATCCATATTCCAAGTAGGGAGAAATGGGTCTGTAACGAAGTGGTTGTGAGCAATACTGTTTACATTATGTAAGTATTTATAAATTATTTAAAAATTAGCACTAAATAATAATATTTTATTCAATTAGAAGATGTGCTTACACAAATTTCTTTTAATATTCTAATAATGCTACAAACACGTATTAATACCAAAAAAAAAAAAAAATCTGGAATGCATGTAGAGGATTAATTCTAAATAGCAAAAGTGCAATAAAAATTAAAAAGTAAGTAAAACATGTAAAAAACGAGATATTTTATGCTTAATAATGACAAAGATGAATTTATATATAATATATATAAATATATAACATATATAATATAAAACAAACATATATAGTATGTTTGTTTGTATTGCAACCATATATTTCATTAGATTTTTTACAACACTTACAACTTCGTTTTCTGAACATGCACTGGGAGCGGTACAATTACTTATATTAAAATTAGGATCAACAACTGAATCATCACTGGAAAAATCTGCATTACTGACATTGTTAATATCAAACAAATTTTCGTTTTCCATGTTTTTGAACGAATACTGTTAACACCTCAACAGTCTGTCATCAACTAAACAGCTTATCTTAAAGAAGAAATGAAAAGAACACACACAAAAACATGCTTATGTTCACATAAAATACCGTTACCGTCCAACTGTAATTCAGCGAAGCATTGTAAGTAAACTAAAGATATTTAAAAAAACTACGTTTTTTGTATTTTTAATGAGATCAAATCTATAATAAGCACTTAAGTTCATTTACGTGGTGAAAGTATGAAAAGTAATTTTACACATAAACGCTTAAGTAGACATATGGATTTAAATATATTATAATTGATAAGAAATGGCAAGTACTTTTTTAGTTTAAGAAAACATAAGTTTTTATGAAAAACTCTTTAACAACTTATAAGGATTGTTAAAAATCTTAAGTTGTTTTAAGATGTGTCTTTTGAAATAAAATAAAAAAACTGTTAGGGTTAAAAAATTAATCTTGAAAACTTACTCGAAAATCAGAATATTTAAAAACGGATTGAATGACACATAGATAGTAAGTAGAACTTGCATAATATGACGCAAACTCGATTTTGACTTAACTCGACTTAAGATGTTATAATATATTGCCACAGATATATATATATAGAATCTTAATCCCGTTTAAGGTCTGCTCAGCGCTCTTTTTCAAAAGAGTCAAGAGAATATTTATGTTTGCATCTTCAGTTCGATCGTCTTTTCAGTTTATCACCAATTTTGATGTGATTATTCCTTTTTTTAATTTGTATAAAAAATTAACAGATTTGTGTGGATTGAAAACTTTCTTATTCTGGTATTTCTCTTTCAATGTTCATATGCTTAGTGTTTTGGATTTTTAGAAATTTAGTTTTAGTAGTTTTTTCTGTAGTTTTTTTTTAGAATTCAACCGTGTTCATCTCAAAATGTGACTAACTCTTTTAATACAATTATCTTTTTACATGCCTTCTTATATTTACTTTTGGGGTTGCCAGGTGGCTAAATATTTACATCCAATTATCAGGCATGTTCTGACAAATCACTTGCGATTTCAAAAACGCCAACTTTTGTTTTACATGTTCTGAAACTTACGCGTTTTGCTTGCGATTTGCTCTTTTTCAAACTTATGTTCGAAAAGAAAAACATATGATTTTATGGTGCAAAACATAAATAAACAAAAGAAAATTAAAAAAATGCGTGCAGCTGCCTTGCTTTGTTTCATTTCTTAAAAAACATGGAATTAAAAAAGGAACGAATTAAAAAACGGATGCTTAGAGATTATGGGAATCCAAGGAATATTCCAATCCAATGTATATTTACTAATTTAAAAAAATAACAAAAGCCAAGAAATTTTTTGGCGACAAATTGATTTTCTATTAGTTACATCTTTGATGTAAAGGTTACTTACGTTGGAAGTAATCAGTACTTAAAAAGTATTTTTGTTAATTATAACATGCACGTTCGGAACTCATGTCATCCAAAAAGTAATTTAAATAAATTTTTTAAGGTCTCTTAACACTTGAATCGCACATTTAATAAGCACCGAATATTTTATAAGAACTGAAAATTAAAATAACCACATATGTATTTTTAACCGACTTCAAAAAAAGAAGGAGGTTACACAATTCGGCTGAATGTTGCTTTTTTTATATTTGTGCCTCCAGTACTCAGTCATTTCTGATCCGGTTTTGAAAAGTTTTGGTAATATGATGGATTATGCTCACAGATTGGTCCCGCTTTAAAAACAGTTCATAATCTTAAAAATTAAAGGATGTCCCCATACATTATACATATTTTTTACGTGTATTATGAACTGTAAAGGGCGATGCTGTAAAATTTAAAATGACTGCGTATTACTATGGCTCCCAAAAACAAAAAGTTATACAAAAATAAATCTAAAGATTAAAGGGTGCCCACATAATTGATGTAAATTTACCTATCTTTTGAACCGTTATAGACTAACGCTTACAAATTGGATAGAATGTCGATTCCTATGACCGTTATAGTAACAAGTATTAGTATTACAATTTCTAAATTAAAGGGTACGCCAATAGTTCATTATATTTGATGTATATGGCCATACTTTTGAACAGTTGTAGACAGACGCTTGAAATTTACAACGAACCTGTATTGCTAAGTACGCTATAACAACAAATATAAAATTTGGATTTAGAAATTAAAGGGTGTTCTAATAGTTAATGTAATTTTGTGTATGTGACCAAACTTTTGAAGCGTTATAGACAGAATGCTGAAACTTAAAAGGGACCTGTATTGCTAAATCCACTATATCAACGAGTTTAAAATTTGAATTTAGAAATTAAAGGGTGTCCCATAATTGATGAAGATTTACTTATATGAGCCTATCTTTTGAACTGTTATAGACAAATGCTTGCAAATTGGATAGATTGTCGATTGCTATGGCCGTTATAGTAACAAGTATTAATATTAAGAATTATAAATTAAGGGGTGCGCCAGTAGTTCAGTTAATTTGATGTATATCGCTATACTTTTTAACAGTTATAGACAGATGCCCGGAATTTACAGCGAACCTGTATTGGTAAGTCCGCTACAATAACAAGTATAAAATATGAGTTTAGAAGTAAAGGGTGTTCCAATAGTTGATATAATTTTAATTATGTGCCCGTATTTTTGAACCGTTATAGACAGAACGCTGAAACTTAAAAGGAAACTGTATTTCTAAGTCCACTATATTAACGAGTTTATAATTTGAAATTAGAAACTAAAGGGTGTCCTATAATTACTGATAGGCCTATCTTTTGAACCGTTACAGACAAACGCTTGTGAACTTGACGCAATGTCGATTACTATGGCCGTTATAGAAGCAGCTGATAATATTTAAAATTATAAATTAAAGGGTGCACCAATAGTTTATTTAATTTGGTATATGGACATACTTTTAAACGGTTGTAGACAGACGATTGAAATTTACAAAGAACTTGTATTACTAACTCCTCTATAACAACAAGTATAAAATTTGGATTTGGAAATAAACGGGTGTCCTCATAGTTGATATAATATGGTGAATGTGGCCGGACTTTTGAACCATTATAGACAGACAGCTGAAATTTACAATGGACATGTTTTGCTAAGTCCAATTCAACAAGAAGCTTATAACTTGAATTTAGAAAGTAAAGGGTGTTCTCAAAATTAATGTTATTTGTTTTATATGGCCGTATTTTTTGAACAATTGTATACAAACACCTTAATTTTAGACAGAATGTCCACTACTTTATTTGGTATAGTAAGAAGTATAAAAATGTTATATTATAAATTAAATAGTTGATATAATCTGATGTATATGGGAAACTGTTGAATCGTTACAGACAGACGGTTGAAATTTACACAGAATCTGATTGCTAAATCTACTACAAAAGCAAGTATATAATTTGAATTTGGAAATTAATTATAGTTCCTGCAATTTGATGTATATTGCCAAACTATTGAACAGCTGAAAAAGTATAAAGTTTGGAGATATAAGTGTGTCCCAATAGTTAATGTAACCTAGTTTATGTGGCCATAGACTTAGCTGTTATAGGCAGACAGCTGAAATCTGTTTTGAAGTCGGTTTTTTTTCGCAAGAATTATTTTGACTACCGACTAAAGGTTCAACGGCACTAATGCCAGTATATTTTCGATCATCAATTAAAACAGCTGTGTCTATAAAATTGCCAGTACTCAAGAAAACTATCAATACAAACAATTGATAGAACAAATAACATATTTTCAATTAATTATTGCGACTTTAATTGTCTAAAAATTAAAATAAATTTTGTTAAAAATAAAAGAGAACATATTAATTTTCATTTGTGTAGAAGTTTATTGTTGCTTTAAAGCTTATTTTAAGTAATATTCGTAACTTCACTTCAGTATGTGCTTGCGATTTGAAGTCGCCAAATTTCTGGCGATTGTGAACTACAGAACACCTTTCATGTGATTTCAACTCGCATCGCCAGTTTTAAGCGATTTGCGATTGTCAGAACATGCCTGTATTATTTTACTTTATAGAAATATCCATTTTACGCAATGGTAACTTGTACTATAAACACGTAAAAGTATATTTTAAAGGTAAAAGACGGTTATGAATTTAAAACCAGCTAAAGTTGATTTTATATACTTCGACATGTTTAAGAGTTCGATCGCGACCGTGATGAGTGGCAGACGCATTACGGAGTTTAGAAAACTTACTGAGTGTTACAATCTATTCTTCTCTTTGATCGTTCCTTATTTTTGGACGTTTTGTATGTGGTGCTTATATGTACATGTAAATATGTACAACTGTGTATACACAACGAAAGAAAACCAAAGCAACTTTGCGAGTACATCAAAGTCTGTACTGCTCATCATGCTTTCTTCCTCTCTCTGATATAAAATCAAAACTTTGCAAAGTAAAATTTGCCTGTGTGAATGATGTAAAAGACAATATGTTTATAAAGATGTTGTAGCTTGAACATTTAAAAATTCAAAAATTATGGGTAGTTTCATGGTAGTGAGGGTAAGAGACAAGACGGAAGATGTTCTGAGATCGCAACCAAATCTAAAGCGGCTATTAGACGATCAAGCTTTGCCTGTGAGCACGGCCTGATGACAAGCCATCAAACCTGTAATAGGGTAAATTTCGTGTTTGTCAGCCGCGCTGGATGAAAATCAAAAGTTTTTGGTATTTTTTGTATGCCATCAGGCCATCATACTCGTTTAATAGCGTGTTTGTCAAACACAGCGTTAATTTCATTTGTGTTTTTGTCGGCGAACAGTAAAGATAGCTTGGCTAGAGCGCATTAGTTAAATAAAGATAATATGTATTGATAAATTATCAGAAGTAATAAATTATATTACACTGAAATTCTTATTAATTGCTAGGTTGAAAACAAAATAAAATATTAATTTAAAACTTGCTTTATTTTAAATAAATGATATTGCACTCATATTTTTATAATGCAATACAATAAGTTAGTGAATTTTTTATGATAATGCAAGTTTGAATATAGGTAAACATAAATTAATTTAATTTGTAAGTTTAGCTTTAAGTTTTATCTTCTTCTGTTAATATCATAATAAAATCTTAAATAAAACAAATAAACATTAAAATAGTATATTTCTTTTTGAAATAACTAAAAAACATTATTTAGTTGGAATTGTTAAAGAATTTATTAAAGTATATAAAAGTTTACCGGAATTATGCAAATAAAAAGTGATTTTTATAATAATTGAAATTTAAAAGAAAAGAAAAATTAAAAAAGAAGTACAACCAAATGCAACAATTTAAGTTATGAAATAAAACAAACATATTGCAACTAATTCATGCGCTATCGCAAATACGAACTTCACTGCACAAAATCTGCTTGCATACTGATGTTTGACAAACTTGGCCTGATCGTCTAATAGCAAAATACTCTCTCTCATCAGGCCGTGCTCACAGTTTCATCGTCTAATAGCCGCTTAAAGAGAGCACATTAGTGTTGTAAACATGACAGATTCATACACACATGCGTATAAAAATGAGTGTGGATGTTCATAAGAAATCTTTTGGTAAAGGAAAATAATGAGAGACAAAAACACACATTTAACATATAGAAACTTAAATCCATACATGCCTTCATATCTACATATAAAGAAGAACGTGCTTGATAAAATTTTATTTCAGAATTCTATTTTTCCTACATATTTAAATATTGTTTGTAAAATTCACTTAAAAACGAAACCATATGCCTGCCCTCGTTATTGTAGGGTAAATATATATATTTTTACAAGGCAGATTTATTTTACTAGGTAATAGCGGCTCTACAACAAATACAATAATAAAAAAAACAACATGACTTTTTATTGTTGTTTTGTGCTTTAGAAACGTCAAAAACACAAAGAGAAATAAAAAATAATTGCTCTCAATACAAATGTTTGCTTTGTTACGCACACGCTTGTTGTTAGTATTTTTTGAAATTCGTAAACAAACAAAGGAAAATACAAACAACTTTTGACTTTTCCAACTACAAACCAGATGGGCGGACGACACTACCTAGTAAAATAAATCTGCCTTGTATTTTTATTTGTGCATTTATAAAATATGCATAATCGCAGGTATTTTTTTTTTTTTTTTGCATTTATTCTTGTTGATACTTAATATGTTTTTTAAGTAATTTCAAACAATGGTAATAAAATAAGGCACTTATTTATGTATATTTATTATTAAATTTATTGTTAAGTTTATTTAACCTATGTGCATATACCCATTAATATGTATGTATATAAACCTCATTATGAATTTGATAGCTAAATTTGTAAATTAAAATTGCCAAACAAAATATAATATTACATCGTCACAAGTTGTGTTAAATTGATTTATTTTTAAATATAATATTTTATCCATTGCGAATTAAATTCAGGGACAGAAACATTTATATAATGTCCACCTTTAAAAACATATTTTTAATAGATCCTGATTAAATCGACTGATTAAAAAGAAAATTGAGTTCGAACTATCCTGTAGCAGTTCACTAGCTAAGGATTATATACCCCTAGTTGTTTGTATAAGACCGCTGTGCAAAATATTTTATTATTGATATATTTAATTTGTTTCATGTATATAGTCAGCTCCAAAAGTTTTGTTACGAAGACCGCCTATATACAAAGTGCGTGACACTCCAAACCACGCTGTATGCAATATGGTATCAAAATATGGAAAACAAAAGATTTTTCAATTT
The DNA here is from genome assembly GCA_916610165.2 of Gymnosoma rotundatum. NCBI lineage: Eukaryota > Metazoa > Arthropoda > Insecta > Diptera > Tachinidae > Gymnosoma > Gymnosoma rotundatum. The sequence goes on along the minus strand of OU744340.1, from coordinate 46,682,367 downwards.
GAAATACTTCTTTTCGATTTGGCGCTACACAAACAACAGCACTTACTGCCTGATAAAGAGGACAATTTCTTTTTGTTACCAGTATTAACTTCGACTCTTGTTTCAATTATTTCATTTATTACAAATTTATCAAGTTAATAATTTTAATTTTGTTCTATTTTATATTGGATTCAAGCACTATGTTCACTATAACTGAGACATTAAACTAGTATTCTTCTTAGAATAGTGATAAAAGTTAAAAAAATAAATGTTTAACGTTTATCTAAACAAATTAATTAATGTTAATAATTATGCTATTTAATTTATATGCATGTAAGTAGTCATTAAATTTAAATAATAAATGAATTTTGTATTCGGTGTTAATCGATGTTATTTCTTTTATACAACAGCAAAACACATATTGTAGCCATACAAATACACAATCCGTAACATTAGTTTACGTTGGTTATTTGGTAAATATATACACACTCGTATACACGTATATACAAATGAATTTATGTAAGATAAGAATAACAAGTTTGCTGAGAATAATAATCTCTTTTTGTGACTTTACTCTTAAAGTGGCAGTAGCAGTACGTCCATCGACAAATTATGCACTGGCTGTAGAATGTACGGCAGTGAAACATCTTACTATATTTAGAGTCTTTGCTATGAGTCGAGTGCATATTGCAAATAATAATTCTTGCGAAAAAAACCGACTTCAACACAGATTTCATCTGTCTGCCTAAAACAGGTCAAGTGTATGCCCAGATAAATTAGGTTACATTAACTATTGGGACACACTTATATCTCCAAACTTTATACTTTTTCAACTGTTCAATAGTTTGGCAATATACATCAAATTGCAGCAACTATAGGGTCACTCTTTAATTTCCAAATTCAAATTATATACTTGCTTTTGTAGTAGATTTAGCAATCAGGTTCTGTGTAAATTTCAACCGTCAGTCTATAACGGTTCAACAGTTTCCCATATGCATCAGATTATATCAACTATTTAATTTATAATATAACATTTTTATACTTCTTATTATACCAAATAAAGTAGTGGACATTCTTTCTAAAATTAAGGTGTTTGTATACAGTGGTTCAAAAAATACGGCCATATAGAACAAATTACATTAATTTTGGGAACATCCTTTACTTTCTAAATTCAAATTATAAGCTTCTTGTTAAAGCGGACTTAGCAAAACACGTCCCTTGTAAATTTCAGCTGTCTGTCTATAATGGTTCAAAAGTCCGGCCACATTCACCATATTATATCAACTATGAGGACACACGTTTATTTTCAAATCCAAATTTTATACTTGTTTTTATAGCGGACTTAGCAATATAGGTTCATTGTAAATTTCAAGCGTCTGTCTACAACTGTTCAAAAGTATGGCCATATACATCAAATTTAATGAACTATTGGCGCACCCTTTAATTTAGAATTTGTAATATGAATACTTTTTACTATAACGGCCATAGCAATCGACATTCTGTCTAATTTGCAAGCGTTAGTCTATAACGGTTCAAAAGATAGGCCCATATAAGTAAATTTACATAAATTATGGGGGCACCCTTTAATTTTTAGATTTATTTTTGTATAGTTATTTGTTTTTGGGAGCCATAGTAAGACTGTTTTTAAAGCGGGACCAATCTGTGAGCATAATCTATCATATTACCAAAACATTTTTCAAAATCGGATCAGAAATGACTGGAGGCACAAATATAAAAAAAACAACATTCAGCCTAACTGTATAACAGTTTAGTTTTTAAAATTTTCATTAAACAATAATTTTATTAAATATTTTTAAGTGCTTTCAATGAAATCAAATTATAAACTAAAAACTATTTTACATTTTTTATAAAATATTCAAATTAAAAAGCTAAGGTATATATTCTATACTCTATGTCCTAACAAACAAAGTTTCTTATCATAAAGTATTATTAATATTGTTCTAAGTTCTTGTGGGAATAAATCTAGTTAAATCTCTAAATAAGATATAGAGATGTATGCCTAAATACACATACATATAACTTCCCCATCATTAAATTGACGCTACGAGGATTTTTTTTTAACATATCTTAAACAGTATTAAACATAAGTTACTGACTTTTAAATTTATTCCGCACAAGAAATATTTTTCTTTTTCGTTTTTATATGGGACTTGTGCCCTGTTTGACTTATAACGTGATCATCATCCAACCGGTCTACACAAATCTTCCTAAATTTTGCATGATTTTTTCCCCCTCTATTACTTTTTATATAAACTTGCCCTGTTTGGATTTCACTTTCCTCACGAGAGCGGTTTAATTTTAAAATTGACTTTTCCTTTAATGCCATAATTCTCTGTTTTACTTTCGGGTAGTCTTCCACTTTTATTGAACCGTTTTGAAAATCATTAGGTTTGCAACCTGTGGTTGAATGTATAGTATTATTATAAAAAGTAATTACCTTATAAATTTTTTCCTCAACACTATCACTATCCCTGTTAGGGTCATGTCTAAGTAGACGAATATGTTCATTCATAGTATTATGAAGGCGTTCCACATCTGAATTAGATGTGTGATTATTACTTGAAATAAAATGAATTTCAATGTTATTCTGCTCTAAAAATTCAGTCAACGGTAACGCTTTGAAACCTAACTCATTATCAGTTACGATTTTCCTAATAGTACCTACAATACTTAAATACTGAATTAGTGCTCTTTTGAATTCCACCCAAGACCTATTTCGAATCTTTATCGCCTGAGCAAATTTAGAAAACTTATCAATAATTGTTAAAAACAAAGTTCTCTCTAAACAATAAAAAACATCTATGTGTACAACTCGACCAGGCCTGTCAGGTGTTTCAGTAATTTTAAACTTTTGCTTCACTGGATTGCGGTCATATTTTTCCACATTGCAGATATGACAACTGTTTATAAATTGCTGTATTCTCATTTTAAGTTTTGGGTGATATATTCTTCTTTTAAGTTGTTCAAAATTCTCATTTATGCCACGATGATTATTTCTTTGGTGTTCTTGTTTAATAACTTCGTTAAGGACACTTTCATCCGAGATATCATCAAGACAAATACAGCACTTTGCTATTTTTAAGATAGAATTGTGTTTAAAATATTTACAAACAGTGTCTTTGAAAAGTTTATAGATCAAGGCGTCTTCGATTAAAATTGCATTTACTCTTTTAGGATGAAAATGACTTTTAATAATTTTTATTATTACATTCTCATTAAAATCATTTGCACTTATAATTTTCCTAATATTTTTAAAAACTATCTTATTTTCTATCTTTAACGTATTAGTATTTGATTTTTTTAAAATGAACTGGTTTTTGTAAATATTAAGGGGAGATTTGCTTATACATATAACATTTGATTTTTGCAAAATATTAATCTGTGGTTCTATTCTAGATAATGCATCTGCGTTCTTATTTTTCGCACCACGTTTGTACATAATTTCATAATCATATTCCTCCAGTTTTAATCTCCACCTAACTAACTTCGAATTTGGTTCTTTAATAGAAATAAGCCACTGCAATGGCTGGTGATCTGTCTGTATCACAAACTTCCTTCCAAACAAGTATGGACGAAAATACGTTACAGCCCACACTACCGCCAACAATTCTTTCTCAATCGTACTGTAATTAACTTCATGTTGATTCAGCGTTCTACTTGCATAACAAATAGGATGATTGTCCTGCGAAAGCACTGCCCCTAAAGCAAAACTACTTGCATCAGTATTTAAAATGAATTTTTTATTAAAATCGGGATAAGCCAAAACCGGATCGTTAGTTAAAAGCAGTTTCAACGTTCTAAAACTTTCTAAGTATTCAGAGTCACTTGTATCTACTTTAACATTCTTTTTTAAATATTTCGTCATTGGTTTTGCTATTTTGAGTAATCCTTTATAAATTTCCGATAGTAGCCACTGAGGCCCAGAAATTGCTTTATTTCCTTCTGAGTTTTTGGCAATGGATAATTAATTATACACTCCACTTTTTTGGATTTGGCTTTATCCCCTTTTGCGTTACAACATGGCCAAGGAATTCTGTCTCTCTTTTCAAAAATTCACACTTATCCACTTGAACCTTCAAATTTGCCGCTCTTAATTTATCAAAAACAAGACGTAGTGAGTTTATGTGCTCCTGAAGAGAAGTTGAATAAACAATTATGTCATCCATATATACTAAACAAATATTATTAATCAAATCCCCAAGGATACCATTCATAAGCCTTTGAAATGTGGCCGGGGCTGTTTTAAGCCCAAAAGGCATTCTAGTAAACTCATAATGGCCTCCTTCGACAGAGAATGCTGTCTTATGAATATCCCTCTCATCAATTTCCACTTGTTGGAACCCTTTAGCCAAGTCTAAAGTTGTAAAATACATACTTCTTCCAAGTTTATCAAGAATTTCATCAATGTTTGGTATAGGAAAGCGATCATCTATTGTTTTCTCATTAAGTGTTCTATAGTCGACAACAAGCCGCCATTTCTTAATACCACTGGCATCATCTTTCTTCGGGACTATCCATATTGGAGCGGAATACGGAGAATTTGACGGTCTTATTATCTTATTAGTTAACATTTCCTGTATTTGATTTTTAACTTCATCCTTATGGACGTAAGGATTTCTATAATTCTTCGAAAATACGGGTATTTCATCCCTAGGAATAATCCTATGCTTTAATGCATTTGTAAAACTCAAGTTTGAATTTGTCACTTGAAACAGTTCCTCATAATCATTTAAAATGGTTTTTAAGTTGAGTTTTTCCTCTGCATTTAGGTGATCAATTCTTATTTTTTCCAAAAAAGCTGTCTTACAATGATTTTCCTTCAAGAAATCAGTATCAAGTAAATGATAATTATCACGCGTAACTGGCCAGGAATTGTGTTGAGAAAGATAAATAATGTTCGGACATTTAACTGAAGTTTCTACTTCAACTTTAAAATTGCTAACATTGTAAATACCTTTACTAAAAATCGTCTCACCAACAACATTTCGCTGTTCTGCTATATGAATAAGTCCACACTCAACATTAGCGATCAACGTTATTTTCCGAAAACCTGAAAACAGTAATGGCAAAATTTTACCATTTATTCTTAGTTCATTACTTTGATAATCTATAACGGTTTTATATTTCCGCAATATATCATTTCCAATAATTCCATCATAATTGTCATGGAACTTACATTCTATTAAATAAATCTTCTCGTTTTCATCACCCAATTCAGAAAACATTGGCACTTTATAAACAGTATTTGTCAATACCTCATTTTGAAGAGTTTTCAACACTAATTTAGAAGAATTAATCTTCCATTTCGGATTACATAAGCCTGGATTTACTATTGAGTGGGTGGCTCCTGTATCTATTATAAACTTAAGCCTTTTTTTTAGTACTATATGAGGTAATTGTCCGGGGAGGCTTGAAAACAAAAATTTTGAAATAAATTATTCCCAGCTGAAACGTTTAAATGGTCCGGATTTTGAATGTCAACATGGTTTGTTTCACATTGACTTCTTTGTACATTACACAAGTTATTTTCGGCCTTTAAATTTATTTTTGGCCGGAAATTTCGTAATTTACGGGAAGGATTTTGATTACAAGAATTAGAAAAATTAGATCTTTCCCTATTTCTTGGAACTGAAGTACTTGGAAAATTATTAGAAGTATTTTTTCGTATCATATTAATATCCATTGGCTCTGGCGTAGGTTGATTAGAAAAAGAATTCACATTTAAATTTGAAGATGTATATTTATGATTCTGATTGTTGTTATAACCATTCTGATGAGTGTTAAAATTACTTTTATATCCGTAAGAATGATCAAATCTATTATTTTTAAAATTTCCATTATTATGATGATTTTCAAATTTATTTAAACTTCTGTCTACTCGAGAACGATTAAAATGTTTATTGTAACCATTGATTCTGCTATTGTCTCCATAATTCCCATATCCTGATGTAAAAAGAATATTCATTGCATCTTCTAGGCTCTCTGGATTCCTACACGCTAATACGGTTTTCATAGGTTCAGGAATCTTTGCTTTAAAAATATCCAGAGCAGTTTTCATGTTGTTTTTACCAATTTGCTCACTGTCTACATTTATTCCTAATTCCAAGACTGTTTTATTATTTAAACTACGAAGCTTATCCTTTATTTCATTGTAAAAATCAATGACATTTGTTCTAAAATAAACAGAACGAAGATTATCAAAAACTTTCTCTACGCTCTGATAGAGAAATAATTGCATAAGATAGTCTTAATATCAAGCCACGTTCGTGCATGAAAATTAATTTCAATAGCCTCCCTTGCTTTACCCTTACATTTTTTTTTATCAAATTTATAAAGTAAAGTTGTGATTGCTCATCATACTGAACGAAAAGTGGGTTTATTCTATCAACTAAATAAATAAATGTATATAAATCTCTTTTATCGCCAGAGAATTCAGGTAATTTTCCCAGAAGTTCAATCGGACTTACAATGTTCAAGGCAATACCTTCTTGAGCCATTTTAAAAAATAATATTAAAATTAATTCTTTACCGAAGTCAAAAAAGGCACAAATTTTGTATTATACAAATATTAAATTAAAAAAAAAATTAAATTTATTCAGTTATACAAATAACAACATTAAAAATAAAAAAAATAATAATAATAATAAATAAATAAAACCTGTTATGAAAAACATTTCACACAAAATGTAAAATATATAACTAACAAATGCTATTAATAAAAGATTAGTTTCATACAAAATTAAATAAGTTAATTTAATATAATAATATAATATAAATAGATAAAGATTTTTTCTAAAGTTAATTAATTTTATAAATAAATTAATACTTAAAGCAAGTTTGTTGCCGCCTTCTTTTGATCCATCAATTCTCATAGCAATTCATTTCATCTTTCAACATTCTTCTCCTCGCAGTTTGGTTGACTTGAAGTTGACTTTATAAATGTTTAATAATGTGTTTTTCTATATTATTTTTTTTAATGTTTTTTATTTTTGAGCTTTTTTAGCACTGTTCTTACTTTTGCCGTCTTCTTTTTACTTTGGGTTCTGATTTCAATTTTTGTTCCTTAAAGTTCAACAAGGATAATATTTTAAAGTTTTTCCAAATGCATTTATTCTTATTCACTGATTTTTTTTAATTCTAGGTTCTCCTTTTTAAGACTTTTCTTTTTCTAAGTATATATTTTCATGTTTTATCTTAAATTTCATTAAAGATCTGTTTTTTTCTCAAAGTTTATGCACTTTACATTGGTTTCAACGCCATATTTGCTATATTTTGTAGCCTTTTTCTCATAAATTGAAATTTTTTCATTTGGTAAAAAAAAATCACAAGGATACACTCGAAAAATGTTTAACTGACTTTTATTTTTTTATTTAAGTGTTTTAACCATTACAGAACCACCATTACAGAAGGCTGTTTTTTTTATTAAATTTTAGTTCTAAGCCGGTTATATTACATATATAAACACATATATTTTTTTTTCTGATCAGGCACCCGTAGGAATCACAATTGTAATTAGTATTATATTTAATCCTTTTTATGTAATGTACTTAATTTTTCACATTAACAATAATATTATTCCTTTGTCATCTTTATTGGGTTTACTTTCACTATCACAGAATATTGTATATAGTTTTTATTTAAATTATTTTCAGTTCGATTTATCTTTTACTTACAGTTCAATTTTTAATTTGTTCAAAATTTCTCTGTACTTTATTTCATTTCAGGTTTTTTTTTTTGCCTTCCTTTTATAAGGAAAAATAGTTTTCAATATTTTTCATTATTTTAATTTATTTAATTCAAAATCTTTAATTCATTCCAAAATTTTATGTTTTTTTTTGTTTTTGTTTTTTTCATACACCGGTCACTCCACACATTTTACACACATATTTTCCCAACCTTTTCTTAGTTCCTTTGGAAATTTTTCTTTATTTTATTTCATTTCAGTTTTTTTCCTTTCCTTTTATAAGAAAAAAAAATAAGTTTTCAATATTTCTAGTATTTTAATTTATTCATTCAAAATCTTTTGTCCTTTCCAAAACTTTATGTTTTTTTTTTACATAGTTTTATTTTTTTTTTCACACACCGGTTACTGCACACATTTTACAATATAAATTTTTCTAATTATATCCTGGAGGGTCCCTTGGGAATCGCAGGATTGTTTATTTGCAATAAAATTATTGATACCTTTGTGTTTTGATCTACCCACTAGGACATTAAAATGTCCAATATCCTTTTAGTATAATTTGCACTTATACTGTTGTTTTTCTTAGAAGGATATCTGGGTATCCTACCGACTGCACCAGTTTAGTTTTTAAAATTTTCATTAAACAATAATTTTATTAAATATTTTTAAGTGCTTTCAATGAAATCAAATTATAAACTAAAAACTATTTTACATTTTTTATAAAATATTCAAATTAAAAAGCAAAGGTATATATTCCATATTCTATGTCCTAACAAACAAAGTTTCTTATCATAAAGTATTATTAATATTGTTCTAAGTTCTTGTGGGAATAAATCTAGTTAAATCTCTAAATAAGATATAGAGATGTATGCCTAAATACACATACATATAACTTATAACCTCCTTCTTTTTTTGAAGTCGGTTAAAATACCTCAACACAGAGTGTAAATTCCATCACAGTGGTTAATACTGAAAAAAAATGTAACAAAAATATAATTGATATTGCAACTAATGACTTTATCGAATTCATTAAAAATAAATGATTTTCAAATTAAACAACTTAGAAATAAAAGACAATTATTCTTAGGCACTTTATATAATTTCCTTAAAGTGAAATTATTTTTAGAAAAGACTAAAGCTAAATTTTTTACCTTCAAACCTAAAGGTATAAAAACAACAACATATTTATTAAAAGGTCTTGAAGCTAACCAAGCTTCGATTTCAATGTGAAGATTTGAAATTCATTAAAGTTACCCAATTAATAACAAAAACATCAGTTGAAAAAGGTTATAAACTTCCAATTTTTTTGGTTCAAGTTTCACTAGAGAGTAGTGTTTACAAGTTAAAAATTAAATTAATTAAATCATTATTGCATCGTTGTGTAAAATGGGAATTGGTTAGACGACCAGAAATTACATAATGTCGCAACTGCCAAGGGTTCTTCCATAGCGCCGCATATTGTTTACTACCATCTAAATGCGAGAAATGTAGTTCGGATCATGTCCTCTTAGCGAAGTTGATGGTAACGAAAAGGAAAAGTTATACTGTGTACTGTGTAAAAAATTCGGTGACTAAGCTTCGTATACAGGGTGTAAAAAGTACAGAGAACTTCAGCTAAAACTAAGAGCTAAGAAAAAACATATTGTAGCAAATAATACACACAGTTACCGAAACATTTTTTATGCAGATACTCTTAAAGAAAATAGCAATGTAAATTTTAAAACAAACAAGTTAGGAAATGTAGATAACACACATTAAAAATATGATGATTAATTTAACTAAGCAAATAAACAATTTACAAAACCAACTAAACTTGCAAGCGACTCGTTTAGACGCAATTTTTTCTCTTGTTGGTGTATAAAAATGGCAAATAAAACAACTAATATTTTAACTAAAAAACTAAACTAATTCACATTAACGTAAATTCCTTAATAAATATAAATAGGAGATACAATCTTCAACATTTTGAATAGCCATAATCCAGATATCGTACTCTTAAATGAAACTAAATTAAACTCTAGGCATGAGACATGTTTCAATAATAATAAAATTATTCGAAGAGATTGAAAAAATTCTTTAATGGGAGGTGGAACCGGTATTTTAATAAAGAATGATCTGAAACTTAAAAATTATAGATGCATTAAACTTTTTAGAAACTTGCATAATTAAAATACTTATGCCTGACAATACATAGATATTCATAATATCGACTTATTATCCAGCTGGAAATAATGACTCTCATATAAAAATAGAATTAAGCAAACTTTTTGAAATATTAGATCTCCAAAATCTAAAGAAATATTATATACTAGCTGGTGAACTAAACAGCAAACATACGGAAATTTAAACATGGGGAAATTTAAATAATAACCTAAAAGGAAATAAGCTCAGAGAATGGTTGTTAGGAAATGAACTTAACTTAAAATGTAAACTTTACGTATCATCCTTACCATCCTATTTCCGTTCACAGTCATATCTTGATATCTGCCTTACGGACTGTGGATTATATATAAACGGTGAAAACACCTCTACTAACAGCCTTAGAACCAAAGATTATGATAGTGATCATAATGCTATAGAAATATGCGCCTCAATCAATCAAGAACTTTTACTTTCTTATACTGACTCAATAACAAACAAATACAATTGCAAGCTAACGAACAGGAAGAAATTTGAAAGGGTTATGTTAGACAAAATACGCGAAATCTTTGCAATGAAGAAATAGATTATTACTTAGTCAAAATAAATAATATTATATTGAGTGCTATTGAAAATGCTACACCAAAAATTAAAGAGCAGATTATTTTTCGAAAATTGAAAATTAACTTTTAAAAAAACTTCACAAGGACAAAAGTATAATCGTTACCTTAATAAAAAAGCTCAATAGATTAGAACTTTTATTATCTGAGTATATGTCAAATTTACTTAAAACAAAGTTGAAATTAATTAAAAACATTAATTAATGGCAACATTTTAATAGCTCTCAACGAGCATATAAAAAATACTTTTTCAAGAATTGATAAAAAATTCGGGAAATACATATGTTTAGAGAAATCCAAAAAATTTCAAGAAATACAAAACTATAGACCTTGCAAATATTAAGATTCCAGAGAATTCTACGCATTTAATTCGTAATGCTGGAGTAGATCCGAATTTATAGTGCAAGATCAAGAACAAATACTCAACACCATTGGCTGCTTTTTAGAGGAGGTTCATGCACCAAAACATTTTAAAGTAGAAAATCCATTGCAATCAAACAACAGTTAGTAACTTTAATCTCTTAAAGATATCTGACGATCTGAATGAATCGCAAACGATATAGCATAGTTTTTTTTTTCAAATTTAAAAAGTAAAACATCCCTTGGAATGGACGAGATACCAAATATAATATTACGCAAAAATTCCAAAAAAAACTAATTTTTTTCTACGGCAGTCTTTTCAACAGCATGCTGAACAATGCATATTACCCAAAAAGTTGGACAAAGGCTAAGGTTGTTATATTACCAAAGGACGATAAAGACTCATGTTATCCCAAGAATGTGAGGAAAATGAGCTTGCTCCCAAAATTTAGCAAAGTGTTCGAAATGTGAGTAAATAACACTATCAACATTTTCTGTAATGAGAAACAGTTCTTTTAAATTTGATCATTCTACTGTAAACGCGATACATTTTCTAACGTCAAATACTGTAACTGGAACAAAGGTTTATACACTGGTGGATACCTTATTGACATGGAAGAAGCATTTGATAGTATTTGAATATCTGGATTAATATTTTAACTAATTGAGTATCAATTCCTAATGCATTTGATTATATTAATTTATAACATGATAACTGACAAAACATTTGTTGTTACACACAAAGATTGTATGAGTCCTAAAACCTTTAAAATTACGAACGGTCTCTAAAAAAGGAACTGGAAACTCTCCCATTTTGTTTAATCTGTTTATACTAGATCTTCTTAACAAAGTTGAAAACATATTTTTTTTTGCTGATGATATTATTATTTATCACGCAAATAAAACAATTGATCAAATAAATGGCAATCTACAACATTTTTTTTGATATAGTGGAGAGTTTAACAGTTAACTGGATGATGAAAACTAATATACAAAAATGTGAAACTGCTTTATTTAGACCTCTAGTAGGCAAATGTAATAATAATGTAAAACGGAATTGGAAGCCATTCGGTATCAAATCAAAAAATGTAATACAAATGCACCAAATAAACAATAGTAAAATATTTAGGTATTTATTTAGACAACTTTTTATAAATTAACACACATGTACGAGGGCTGCTATATATATTTCTGGCCTGGCAACACTGAGTGCTGCCACGTGCAATCTGACATTTCCATTGGAAAGTTTGTCATTTTTGAGCATAATCGTACTCAAAACGTTTTGACGTACGACCATTATTTGTGTTGTTAACAGTGACTTGAAAAAATTAATATAGAAAAAAATGGAATTAACTCGTGAAAATTTTTGTGCCATCATTTTTCACAACTTTCGAAGTGAATTATCACGACAAGAGTGCATTGATGAACTTAAATCTTTGTATGGCGATGAAGCACCATCCTAAAGTACTGTGAAAAATTGGTATAATGAATTTAATCGTGGCCGAAGCTCGCTCAAAGACGAATTCCGTGAAGGTCGTCCAAAAACGGCTGTTGTGCCAGAGAACATTGATGCCGTGCGTGAACTCATAATGCAAGACCGACATGCGACATACCGAGAGATAGTGACATCCTTAGACTTTTTTTCCATCAGCATACATTCGATACTGCATGAACACCTGGCCGTTAAAAAGGTTTGTTCCTGTTGGATCCCGCACAATTTGAAAGTCGCTCAAAAAAGGCTCGTGTCGATTGGTGCAAAGAAATGTTGCAAAAATACGATTGCGGTGCTTCAAAAGACGTTTATAAGATCGTCACAGGTGACGACTCATGGATCTATGCGTATGAGCCCGAAACGAAACAACAATCGACCGTTTGGGTCTTCAAAGACGAGCAAAATCCAACGAAAGTTGTTCGTGGAAGAAGCACTTCGAAGCAAATGGTCGCCTGTTTCTTCGGCAGAACTGGTCATGTGGTGACTGTTCCGCTTGAGCAACGTAGGTCGGTCACTTCTGAGTGGTACACTACAATTTGTTTGCCTGAAGTCATCGGAGAAATTCGAAAAACCAACAAGAGAAGACAAATTATTGTTCACCATGACAATGCGAGCTCTCACACATCAGCTCAAACCAGAGCGTTTTTGACCGGCCAAAACGTCGAATTAATGGGTCATCTACCGTACAGCCCTGACTTGGCACCTAATGACTTCTTCTTGTTTCCGCACATCAAGAAAAAAATGCGTGGTCAACGATTTTCGTCGCCAGAAGGAGCTGTTGAAGTGTTCAAAAACCATGTTTTAGAGGTGTCTCAATCGGAGTGCAAAAAGTGCTTCGACAACTGGTTTGAGCGCATGCAAAAGTGTATAAAACATGCTGGAGAATACTTTGAAAAACAATAAAACCATTTTTGATTATAAATATTCGCATTTTCACTATTAGGCCAGAAATATATAGAGCAGCCCTCGTAACCCAAACGATTAGAAAGAAAACGAAGCTTTTTCTTGTATAAACGAATGTTTTATTCTAAATATATTAACACGAATGTAAAACTCACTATGTATAAAACTTTATTTAGACCGATTATTACATATGGATGCCAGATATGGTTCAACATATCACCTTCTTATATGGACTTTACTCTTTACTGACCTTTTCTAAATTTTTTTATCACATAAACATATTCTTTATTTGAAGTACAAAAGCTGAAAAAAAATCATTGAAAACCTAATATTATTTCATAAATTCCATTTTTTTTTATTAAAATCAATGGAGAACTGTTTTGTTTGGTGATGAATCTAAATTTAACTTACTAAATTCAGATGGAGTTTGCCACGTGAGAAGACCAAAGAGAAAGCGGTTACATCCTCGGTACTCAAAAGCCACAATAAAGCATGGAGATGAAAAGTGATGGTTTGGACTTGTTTTTCGGCCAGTGGTGTTAGTCCCTTTATAGAAATTCAAACAAAAATGGACCCTTTTGTTTACAGAGACATTTTAGTAACTCACATGCTTAACTATGCTAAGTGGCAAATGCCACTTCGATTGGTGTTTTAACATGACAATGACCCAAAACACTCATCAAAGTAAGTCAAGGATTGGTTATCAGCTAACGGGGTTCAAGTTTTGGATTGGCCACATCAATCGCCAGTTGGAACTCGACGCTTTAAAAATAAACAGGAGTTGATAAACTGTCTAAAATTAGAGTGCGAAGCTATACCTACATCTATTCTGTCAATTCTTATTGAATCTATGCCCAAAAGATGCGCTGAGGTCGTAAGAAAAGGACATCATACCAAATATTAAAAGTTGCTTAGGCTTTAAACAAGTAATTTTTAAGTTAATTTTGATTTTATTTTATTATAACTTTCAAAGAAATGGAATTTAATTTTTGTTGTTATTTTTAGGTTATAGACATATTGTGTAGTACGATAGTAAATAAAAAAAATATTTTCTATAAATTTATTTAAAGAAAAGATATGAGTCTATTATTACTTAATGCTAAAAAGTTGCTTAGGTTTCGAACAATACTGTATATGTGGGGACGGGTAATGACAAACTTAAAACAAGAAGTGGCAACACTTATTAAATTACAACACTACATAGATAGACGAGTGATGCTATAAACACAATCAAAGGCTACCGACCATCGACTACAAAAGTAGCTGGCTACAAAAATAGCCAAGTTGCCAGCTACTTAATTCTTTTAACGACCATCGACAACTAACTACAAAAAATGAACATCTGTTTTGACATATGTATTTAAGTTAACCAAAACAAAACAAACTTGATTTTTTTAAGTGAATTTGATTAAAAAAAATTTTAAATGTCTCAAGAAAATTTAATTAACTTTATAAATACTATTGCTAAAATAGTGGAAACAAAGACTTCAGTGTATGATGTGTCCACGTCCAAATTTGCATGTAAATTGAACTAAACATTTACATTAAACAATATAATAAATGTATATAAACAGTAAAAATTACTATTATATACTTATCAATTTCAATAAAAAACCCAAAAAATAAATATAAATGAAACAAATTAGAAATTTATGAAAAAAGAACAAAACGGAAAATTTCACAAACAAAAAGTAAATTAAAAATGCGCCAAATAAATAGTAAATAAAAAATGTATTTTTTTTTTTGAAATCTTAATTTAATAATGGCAGGGGTATATAACTACAGCGCCAGGATATCCCACAAGTATTTTGATATAACTAGTCTCTCCAGGAACTGCACATCGACCTATACCTTCGTATAGGAAGTGGAAAATCCTGTTGAATAAAAACTGTGCGCGTTGCGACTTCAATTATAACTTCACTTTTTTGAAAAAAAATCTGCTCGCACGCACATGTTCCCCCTTCGAGATAAAGTAATAAACTGATGAAAAATGTAAACAAATTAACAGATGATTATTATTTTTCAATGGTGCCACTATAAAAGTTTTTCGCGATTTTAATAGCGATATTTAATGTATTGCGTTTTTAAAAACACCATTTCATGCATTTATTGTATTGGCACCACTAATCTGTTTTTTGTAGCCAAGAAAAATAGAAATTGGCCTAAGTTAGCTACGGGATACAAAAGTAGCCGTGTAGTCGTGTAGCGGCTAAAAGAATTATTCTCATAATCACGCATGCATTCTATTTTTGACATTTTGTAGTCGATCGTCGGTGGACATGATTGTGTTTATAGCATGACTTGACAATAAACGGGGCAGTTGAACTTAGACAGTAGAAAGAGAAACATTTAACTTCGGACAGTTAACTTTTCATCAAATAAATTATCTTTAAATAAATACTTAAAATACTTTACAGTTAACTTTTCATCAAATAATTTATCTTTAAATAAAAACTTAAAATAATTTACAATTAACTTTTCATCAAAAAATTTATCTTTAAATAAAAACTTAAAATATTCTACAACTAAACAACGGTGCTGAAAAGGAACTGTGTGTAATAGTAAACATTTGTTAACATTAACTATTGTTTGTTATAGTTTTTTTGTTAAAATTTCTTATTTTTATATTAATAAACGAAATAAAAAAATACTTCGACATAAACTTACATTTCGTGTTTTTTGTTGAAAATAATCGTTTTTCTTTTTAAAAAATGGCACAAAATTAATTAAATTTCATTTTTTTTAAATCAACAAAAATTTAATTTTTTACATTAGTTTTATATTTTCAACAACAAGCAGTACCTGATCAGAGATGGATAATCTATTTAATTTTATTAGGTCTGTTCAGTAACCAAAAATTATTACTAATTGTTACTAAAACGTGTTCACGTACTCAAAAAACTTGCAAGTACAGAGTGAAAAGAGAGAGAAAGAGAGAAAGTTTTGGCTAGTATAATTTTTACTAGCAAAAACTAGTCAACCAGCTGTTCTTTACTTTTGTTTACAAAATCATTTTATCAAATAATGTCTGAAAAATGAAATTTTTATAACATTATAGAAAATGCAAGTATTTGCCAATTAAAGGAATTTTGTTATTTTTCTTTATTAATTTAGCTTAGGTAGCATGCAACAAGAAGTGTTTTTTTCGTTTAAGAATTACATCTCATATTAAACCTAAGGACTTTAGGCCAATTAGCCTGTCGTCTTTCTTACTTTAAACGCTGAAAAGGATTATCGATCTTCAGATCAGAAACTCCATAAATCCCGCGCTTTTCTCTAGCTCGCAGCACGCCTACACGAAAGGGAAATCCGTGGAAACGGGACTGCACGTGTTAATATCCGATGTTGAAAAGTCGCTTTCAAATAAGGAATTTACGCTTGCACTGTTTCTTGACATAGAAGGAGCTTTCTTGATGCAAACTCCTGGTAATACAACAGGCCAAATGCTGTGCATCCAGACTTAATACTCTCTCACGCTGGTGTGGAACATTTATGAGTTGTTTTTGTCTTCTGTCTTATTGATTCAATTGAGTTCTCATTTAATCAATTTGGCTTTTGATATAAGACTTTCTGTTTTTCTATACAAAATTTGGGTAAAATCCACTGATGAGCTATTTGAGCAGTAGTGAAATGGCCATATGGATATGCTTTCCCCGCAGTAATACATTTCATTTTGTAGTTTAGTTTAAAATAATAAATATTTCATGAGAATATCATGAAATATATATATTTGAAGGAATCAAGCACGAATAAAGTAAATTAATTAAATTTTAAAAGATTCCGAATAATAAATTTTCCATTTTGATAAAATAAATAAAATAAAAATAAAAGAGAACATATTAATTTTCATTTGTGTGTAAGTTTATTGTTGCTTTAAAGTTTATTTTAAGTAAAATTCGTAACTTCACTTCAATATGTGCTTGCGATTTGAAGTCGCCAAATTTCTGGCGATTGTGAACTACATAATACGTTTCATGTGATTTCAACTCGCATCGCCAGTTTTAAGCGATTTGCGATTGTCAGAACATGCCTGTATTATTTTTACTTTACAGAAATATCCATTTTACGCAATGGTAACTTGTACTATAAACACGTAAAAGTATATTTTAAAGGTAAAAGACGGTTATGAATTTAAAACCAGCTAAAGTTGATTTTATATACTTCGACATGTTTAAGAGTTCGATCGCGAAGTGATGAGTGGCAGACGCATTGCGGAGTTTAGAAAACTTACTGAGTGTTACAATCTAAGCTTTTACAAGCGTATTACTTGTATAGACTTGTTAAAATCTTTATTTTTTGCTTTCTTTATAAAAATTAAAAGAACTAAATATAAGTGCATAAACATTGTAAAATAGGGAGTCTGAACTTAGGACTCGAAGACCAACAAAAATTAAAAAAACATTGAAATTAAAAAATGTATTAACAACCACCTGGAATTATCTTATTCTAAATATCAAAAACAGAATTATTACTCTGTTATAGATGTTAACTCTGAGTGTGATGAAGAGCAACTAAACAAGTTCGAAAAACGTATAAAAGAGAGCAATGACAAAGCTAAAAAACTAAATTCAGCAATTGAAGCTATGAGCAAAGGCAATATGACTGCATTCATACAAGCAAATTTGAATTTGACAAAGTTTTGTTTAATTTTCTTTTAAACTTTGTTTGGTGTTCAGACACAAAAAGTTTTCTTTTACAAATTTTTGTTTTCTTCTCTTTGATCGTTCCTTATTTTTGGACGTTTTGTATGTGGTGGTTATATGTATATGTAAATATATACAACTGTGTCTAAGCAACGAAAGAAAACCAAAGCAACTTTGCGAGTACATCAAAAGGCCCAACTATAATGTGCATAAACTAGCTTATGCCAACTTATACAACTGTGCAAATACATTAAATTATATGTGGTAAACTATAATGTGAATAAGATAACTTTTCGTCAAGTTTCGTTAAATTTCATTTCTTTATGCAAGGTACGAAACTGATCGCACTTTCCGTAAGGAAACAGCTGATTGTGCTTTGGTTTATACATTAATAAAGAAATTTTCTAATTAAGACCTAAATTGTTAAATTTTTTAGTTTTAAATTCAATAAAAAATTTAGAAAAAAACAACATATTTCTTTATGGCCAATTTTTTACAATTATAATATATTTAAATTAAATTTGTATTTATACACACATATGTATACCATATAAACGATGAACATCGTTGCATTTTTTAGTACGGTTGGCTACAAAAACAAAACAGGAAATAATTTGTAATAATTTTTTTTTTTACGTTTTCTTAGAACATAAACCAAAATATGTAAATGTGTCTGTGAATGTTATTAAATATATAAAATATTTTCTTTAAAGCCTTTTAGTTTTAAAATTTTGTTGTTTATATAGAAATTATTTTTGGCAAAAGTACGAAATAAACATAAATGTGCAACTGTGGCAAATAAGTAACTAAATTTATATATGTACATTATAGCCACATAAATTTCTTTGATAAGTTACCTAAGCATTTGACAGGCTTTTCGTTGAATTTTTGACATAAGCTAAAGCTAGCTTATGCACATTATAGTTGGGCCTAAAGTCTGTACTGCTCATCATGCTTTCTCCCTCTCTCTCACATAAAATCAAAACTTTGCAAAGTAAAATTTGTCTGTGTAAATTGGGATATGTTTATAAAGAAGTTGCAGTTTGATCATTTAAAAATTATGAGCAGTTTCATGGTAGTGAGCGTAAGAGACAAGAGCCATTAATTAAAGTTATGAAATAAAATAAACATATTGCAACTAATTCATGCGCTATCGCAAATACGAACTTCACTGCTCAAAATCTGCTTGCATACTGATGTTTGACAAACTTGGCCTGATCGTATAATAGCAAAATACTCTCTCTCATCAGGCCGTGCTCACAGTTTCATCGTCTAATAGCCGCTTAAAGAGAGCACAATATTAGTGTTGTAAACAGCGTTGCCACACAAGAAATTTACTTCCTACCAATAATTTTCAAAAGTCCTACCAAAATCGTTCACAGCCTACCAAAAATTTAAAAATGCATTTCTTGCATATAAACTCTGTTATACTCACTTGGTTTTTTTTTCTTGTAATTGTTGAGATGGAAGTTTGTCTTTTGGTGATTTTTAAGATTTTTTTTTTTTTTTTTTAATTAGGACCAGCACTCAGGGGATGACCCCTACTTATGCAATGCATTGTGCCAGAACTAGGAAATTAGGTTGTGGGAAGGGGGATAAAGGGAGTAGTGCTTGTGGACATTTGATTTGAATCTTTGCACATTGAAAATGGCAGGAAAGACCTCTGCGGGGAGTTTATTCCACATACGAACTGTTCGGCTAAAAAAACGAATTCTCTCTGTAATGCGTAGTGCGATTCACTGGCCAATTGACCACAAAGGAATGCGCTCTTGATGCAGAACGCGTTGCGCGTACGAAATTACGATTTTCAGGAACAAGTTCCCTAATTTCATAAGAGCACATTCCGTTGTAGTAACGATAAAACAGTGAAACACATCCCACATTGCGTCGATGCTCCAGTGAGTCAATAGAGCTGGATACCCTACTGTCACCGATGAGCTTCTTCGCTCTCTCCTGCACGCGGTCGAGTAACTCCAAAATAGACTTTGAAGCACCGGCCCACACATGAGAGTTGTATTCCATTTTCGGTCTGATAAAGGTGACATAGATAGTAAGGAGGTCAGATGGAGTGAAGTATTTCTTACACCGTTTCAAAAAACCTAGGCACTTGAATGCTTCTTTTGCGACATGAAAAATATGCTGGTTCCAACGAACATCACATTGAATTTTCATGCCAAGAACATCGAGAGCTTCTGATTCCTTAATATATATATCACCCATAATTACAGATGAGGTAGCATATTCAGGCGTACGCCTGTGCGAAAGCACACAGCACTGGGTTTTATGAGCGTTAAATTGAACCCTATTCGCAAGGCCGCATTCGGAGATTACCAAAAGGTCGCGATTAAGGGTATCATCCATGTGCTTTCGCACAGCCCCAATTTCCCGAAGGCTTGGTCTATTGCGAAAAGAAAATGAATGGCATATGCTACTGTCATCTGCGAAAGAATAGATAGGGTTGGAAGTCTGACGTAGAAGGTCATTGAGAAAAATAAGAAATAGGGTAGGGGAAAGAACGGAATCTTGCGGTACCCCTGAATTTACCTTGAACTCGTTTGATGCGATCCCATCTATAACAACTTGTATAGTGCGATCCATGAGAAAGCTCGATATAAGTCGAAAGAAACTATTACCGACACCAAAAGCAATAAGTTTTGATATGAGCGCACCATGCCACACTCTATCAAACGCCTTAGAAATATCTAGAGCCACCACCTTACTTTCGCCGAAATGGTGAATGGATTGACACCACTTTTCCGAAAGGAAGGCCAGTAAGTCACCCGTAGAGCGTCCCCTACGGAAGCCGTACTGCCGGTCACTAAGTAAGCTGTTGGACTCCAGATACCTCACAAGATGAAAATTGAGCATACCCTCCATAACTTTGGAGAGTGCAGAGCAAATTGCGATTGGGCGGTAATTTTCAGGGTTGCTAGCCTCTCCCTTTTTGGGGATCGGTGTTACATTAGCAATCTTCCAACATGATGGAAACTCACCAACATGGTATAAAATGTTGAAAAGTTTTGCTAATGGACGCGATAACGTCGAAGAGCACTGCTTCAAGACCAGTGCTGGAATTCCATCCGGACCAGGGGACTTGTTTATGTTGAGATCCGCTAAAACCCTTTTAACTGCACGTGCTCGAAAGAATATATCCGGCATAGTTACTGATACTCTTTCCAGTGCTGGCAGTGGTTGATTGCTTACCGGCAAGTAAGAATTACTTGCAAAGATTTCAGCCAAGAGCCGGGTCGTTAAATATTTGATCATCCTTTAAAAGAGGCGGAATTGAGGAACTAGCATTATCCTTCACTCTTTTAACGAATGACCAAAAGCTCTTGCTACCCTGAGGAGTAGCAAGAACTTTAGCACGAAGGCGCTGCTCGTATAGAGCTTTTTCGCTAAGTACCTTGGCACATGAAGATCTCGACTTTTTGCGTAGCGAATCAGTACTTGCGTTTTTATTACACCGCCATGCACTAAATGCTTCCTCTCTGGATCTGACTGCGTTTTTGCACGTCTGATTAAACCAAGAATTTTTTCTTGGCTTAATGCGGATTTGCTTAGATGGAATGAAGGTTTTCATTCCAAGCAAAATAATGTTCACAATCATCTCCGCCATGGCATCGACTCTACTGTCCAGAAAACAGAGTTTCCAATTAAAATGCCGGAAAAAATCGTTAAGCTCAGCCCAACGAGCCTTTTCGTATATATATTTTAAACGTTTCGTGGCTATTTTCGAAACGCTGTGAAGTTCAGCGACCGAAAAGGAGGCGGATATGGTGCAGTGATCCGAGTTACCGAGAGGCGCAAGAATGCTTACTTCATACTTATCAGGGTGTGAGGTAAGAAAGAGGTCGAGAGTATTGTGTTGTTGCCCTTCAACACACGAAATATGTGTTGGTTCATTAATTAATTGCACGAGGTGGTTGTGCGCGGCGAATAGCTCAACATATTGGCCCTCTGGAGTTGTACGGTTCGAATGGCGAATCCAAGACGAGTTGTGAACATTGAAGTCACCAGCAACAACAATTTCACTGTTCGGACAACTTCCTAGAATTCTCGATATGGAATCGGAAAGGGCATCGAAGCCAGAAAAAGATTTATCCCTTCCCGCGTTTGGGCTTCTGTATAAAAACCCGAAATATAAGAAATGTGACCAGACTTTGAATTTAACCCAAAGACAGTTAAATTCAGGATCGTTCGTGCCTAGTGATTGCTGGCACTGGTACACGACTTCATTCCGAATGTACAACGCAAGACCCCGATGTAGACTAAAAAAGGGTAGAAGAGAGTACCCTGGTAAATGAAAATCCTGTGGATCAGCATCCTCAGATACCTGGGTCTCACATAAGGCGAAAATATCAGGCCGATGGAGACAACTGTGTGCATACACAGAGAAAAAATGGGTGTTATGATTTAAAATAGTTTTAGAGAATACTATGCAGGAGGAACACCCATCCCTTTCCTGGCGCCAATCAAATTATTTTGACTGTTTCTTTACATGCAATATTAGTAAATATTTATGTAATAAATAGGTACATATTTACAATTAAAAAGTTTACTTACTTTTCTATTTTGTCTGTTAATTTTTTTAATACATACACTTGAAAATTAACCTTCACTCAAAAGTATTGTTAATTTCAATTTCATTATATTGTTCGCGTTTCTTAAACCAAAGATGGTTATAGTTTTAATCATCTCTATGCAAAAAAGCAGAGATGTTTTTTATTGCACCTAAAACAGTTTTTGAAAACAGTGGTAACACTATTCAAAGTTATTGTTTATTTAATTTAAAGTTACATTTCTTTTTATTTTATTATCTGAAATTTTAAGGTGAAAAATTTACTATTGCTAAAAAATTGCCAGAGGAGGAAAACCTACCAAAAATTAAAAAAAATGCAACAAACCAACCGAACTACCAAACTGTTTTTAAAAAACGAAAAACTACCAAGTTTGGTCCGATTGGACCAAAGCGGCAACGCTGGTTGTAAACATGACAGATTCATACACACATGCGTATAAAAATGAGTGTGGATGTTCATAAGAAATGTTTTGGTAAAGGAAAGTATTGAGAGACAGGGTAAGTTCCAAAACGTCATTTGCAATGCAACCTAACAAAGTCATGCATTCCTAAACGCAACCATGTAAACATTGACAATGTTACGCATCCTTAAATGTATAATAAAAGTTATTGATACGCAAACAAAAGCAAACTGTGTATCACTAATTTTGTTACTGCTTTGATATTTTGTGCAAAATAAATTACAAATACATCAATCATGGCGGAAGAAAATTAAGAAAAATTTCTTTTAAATTTAATTATTATTTAAACAGAATTAATTTATATCTTCAAGGACAAAAAGTGGAATTTTGAGTGCAAACAGCTGTTGTTAACAACACGTTTGCAAAATTTTATGGGAGAAGGTGCTCCGGGAAATTAAAACCATTGACTCGGGCTTTTTTTGTATTTTTGTACAATTTTATAATTGCTTTGAGGCGTTTCGTCCAATAATCCCATTAAATTTTCAAAGATTATATTTTTTATTGCTGACATCGCCATCTTGAAAAAAACTGATTGCACAGAAGTGTTTCTAAATGTAAAAAAATTGCAGTTTTTTTTTTTTAAAGTAAACAACACTACATAGATAGACGAGTGATGCTGTAAACACAATCAAAGGCTACCGACCATCGACTACAAAAGTAGCTGGCTACAAAAATAGCCAAATCGCCAGCTACTTAATTCTTTTAACAACTATCGACTATTAACTGCAAAAAATAAACATCTGTTTTGACATATGTATTAAAATTAACCAAAACAAAACAAACAAATATAATGGAAACAAAAACTTCAGTGTATGAAGCGTCCACGTCCATATTTGCATGTAAATTGAACTAAACATTTACATTAAACAATATAATAATACATATAAACAGTAAAAATGACTATTATATACTAACAAATTTCAATAAAAACCCAAAAAATAAATATAAATGAAACTAATTAGTAATTCATGAAAAAAGAACTAAATGGAAAATTTCACAAACAAAAAGTAAATGAAAAATGCACCAAATAAATAGTAAATGAAAAATGTAAACAAATGAACAGATGATTAATATTTTTCAATGGTGCAACTATAAAAGTTTTTCTCGTTTTTAATAGCGATATTTAATGTAATGTGTTTTTAAAACCAACATTTCATGCATTTATTGTATTGGCAGCACTAATCTGTTTTTTGGAGCCAAGAATAATAGAAATTAGCCTAAGTTGGCTACGGGCTACAAAAGTAGCCGTGTAGTCGTGCAGCGGCTTAGAGAATTATTCTCATAAGCACGCATGTATTCTATTTTTGACATCTTGTAGTCGATGGTCGGTGGACATGATTGTGTTTATTGCATTATAAGTATGATAGCAAATACCCAATCCAACTTATATTTATACTATAAATTTTATAGTTATTTGTGCTGCGTGCAATAAAGTATGAGTATGCGTACACTCATTAGCTGTCTATACTTGTACATGAACCAATCACTAAACACTTAAGGTACGGTCACATATGGCAAATATTTACCTAAAATTTGTTTGCTTTTGTTTGGCTTAAATTTTTTCAAAACAATAAAAAATTTGTTTTGTGGTCACACTACGCACATTTATTTGCCTATTTTTATTTGTTCAAACAGCTATGAAATAAAATACCGACAAACATGTTTTATGTGCGGTCACATTTAAAATAATATTTTCCTTAAAAATATATTTGATCAAACTGTAAAAAAACGTAAATTTATTTGCTCACAAACTGCTGCGCATAGGATGTCTTTATTGCCATTCAATTTCTTCGGCATTATTTCGAAGTAATTGCAAAGAAAATGTTTAAGATATTATTAAATGCTAATTATAAATGATGAAAAATAGTTGCTACTCTTAAATATTTAATTGCAGTATAATATACATACATAAGTTCAAAGCAAACAAGTAATAACCATTTGTAGATGGGACAAAAATATACAACTGTAGAAAAATTTTTTCATCTAAGCAGACTCTAGGCGCATCTTTTTAAAAGTCTCAAATTAAGTTTTTATTCTCTTCCTATAATATACTTTTCCTATACCTTGTACGAGAATTTAAATCCCAGGTTTTAATATAAAAATAAAATATCCACCGCTGATAGCCATAGACTATAAAAGTTGGTCAAATAATGATGGCTGATATTATATCTATGTACCGGCATGTATTATGAATACAGATTCCATTAAAATAACTACTACACATAATGGCAATGTGAGATGAAAGTTTATAATGAATAACTCCCATGTAGGAAAGTTACAAATGAACAAAGCCAAGCAACAATATAAAATTTTTCATATTCTATTCTATAAAGAAGCTACAAAAGGTGTTCTAAAGAAGGAGCACAATAAGAGGATGAAGCTAAATAGGAATTAGATCCCACTTCTTAACAATAAATTTGAATAATCATTCATTACACTTGTTTGGTTAAAATTTCTAAAAACTTTTAATTTATTTAATATATTTTTCAAACTACAGCTGTTTATTTGTTTACTTGATATAAGTGTAGACAAATTATATGTTGAAGTAAAAAGTCGCTTAAATTAAAAAGCAAATTTCGCAAAGAATAAAACTGCAAATATGCAAGATTTTAATTGGGATACAAAGTTCTACAATTTTAAAGAAATTTTAATGTTTCAGATTTCTGAAAATAGAAGAAAAACTCTTGTACATATATAGTTTTTAAAAATTGTTACATTATAACATACCGTCAAACGAATATATTTATAATGAAAAAAAAAAACGGTTTACATTAACTGCAAAAATAATCTTTCAGCTTAGTACTTACAGAACATATCTCTTTTGATTGCAAATCCAAAGTTATGAAAGAACACTTTAGGTGCTTAAAATGGATATTCACTAATGATTCTTAGCTCTATTCAGACGCTTCGAGTGGGGCTGAAGAATTATTTTGGTTTTGTTCTGCACATAGCCGACTTTTTTCGTCTCTTTAAGCCGTTAAAATGCGTGGGCACTATGCAAATCTTAATTAAAGTTTAATTTATGTTGGTTAAATTTAAGCGTGCTTAAGTCTTGTTTAATATAAATTAATTGATATTGATTCTTGAAGTGATAGCATGTTGCTTGTTGTCATATATAACTTCATTTAAAAGTTATCTATAAGCATTTTAAAACAAAATGCATCTCAACCTTATCATGGGCTTATGTTCAGATACATAATAGTATATAATTTATAACTTTAAAATTCTATAATTCCCGAATTATAGCTTCCGGCAATATTACTTGCCCTCAGCATAAGTAAAGATATATTTGCTCCAGTCTAGTTTAATATAAAATTCCAAAATGAAAACAAAAGTTACTTACGTTGTAGGAATGACTATTTCAAGAACAAAATGTTGAGTAAATAATTTAGCGCCAACGCATATTTTTCAAGTTATATAATTTCTTGCGACTTTACTTTAAATCAATACTTAACTAAAAATTTATAAAAGAACATTTAATAATCTCCAATAATATCTTTTTTATATACAATTTTGAAACTTTGCACCATTCTGAAGCGAAAATGTCGAAATATACCAAATTATATATAAAATACTTTGATGATATATAACTCGAAAAATATGTGGCCCGACAACTTTTTTAATTTACTATTTCTTCCAAAAATTGCACTTTATTATTTTTTATCTATAATTTTATTATTAATTGCTTACAGTATTTTGTTTTTATTTAATACACATATAAGTTTAAAATTATCAGCGAGTTTTTCCGAAACTTAATAATTTAGTTTAAATACTGGGCAACATTGTTGATACAGCTGTTATTTGTCTCTGTTTGTTCTTACAAAAACTTTGTAAGAACAAATATTTATTTGCCTAAAAATGAGACAAATATTTGACGTCGAGTGGTCACACTATGTTCACATTAGAAGCATTTTTGTTTACTGGCAAATAATTTTATTTGCCCGAAATCAGCTGTGATGTTATTTGCTTCTAATAAATATTTTGTGGTCAGACTACGGCAAATAAATATTTGCCGATTTTAGTCAAATGTTTGACTAATTTGACCGTACCTTTAGACGACAGCATGCAGCAAACTGTCAAAAATAAAATACATGTGTTTAAATGAAAACGATTATTTTGACGACTTCACAACAGCACGACTACACGACAGCATTTGCTGCTGCTGCCAACTTAGGCTATTTTCTATTTTGACGGGCAGCAATAAAAAATATAATGTTGCCATTATACATATAAATTGGAGAAATAAAAACAAAAACATTTTTTTTAATATTAAACATAAAAGAACATTACAAAAATACAATAAGGAAATAAATTTATGTGTTTTTATAGTTTTTCATGATATTATTACATTTTTTATCAATAACTTTAGTTTTATTCATTATAAAATATATGTATGCGGTATCCCTTAAATTTGTATTGCTAAAGTACACAGCTGTTTTTGCTGTCTTCAAAATAATTATGAAGCTGACTTCAGAGCAGCATTTGAAGTTAGCAGCATTTGAAGCCGTGAAGTTGTGAAGTCTGCTGTCGTCTAAGTGTTTAGAGCTTCAAATAATAAGATTACGCAAACAGCAGTCCCGTTATTTTTTATTAAAACCGTGAGAGTAAAATTCTCTCACTTGACGTCATAAAAATACATATTTCAAATAGCACCACACCTAAGAAAAAAAAACGCGTATTTTTCAAAGGAATCACTAAAATTAAAATACGGTTATTTTTTCATCATAGTAAATTGTGCTTGAAAGTAGAAAAGTTAAATATTGTTGTTATAATTTTCGGTAATAACTCAAATTATTTAAGTTAAATATTTTTGAAGTTAAAAAAATGTGTAAAAATGAAATGTGCAATGTACAATTGTGGAAATACTAAAAATAAAAACGCAAGCTTAAGTTTTTTTTTATTTTCCAAAAGAATAAAAACTTAGAAAAGAATGGTTAATATTTTGTCGTTTAGATGAAAAAAATTTAAATGGGGAAAATTTAATGATCTGTACTTATAACATAAAAAAACATTTATGGCCAGTTTTTGACTTCATATTTAAATACGCATTTAGTTAGTTTGTATTTAAATTTAAGTAGTATTTAAATACAGTTTCAGTTTTTCAGTCATTTATGATCGTTCTTATTTAACTACGATGAAAATATGGCAGCATTACGAAATATCAACATAAATCTCCATTGTTTATGAAAAACAGCTGCTAACAAACGCAATGAATTGCAAAATTTGTGAAAAATGTTTTAAATATATTAAAAATGTCAGCGATAACTATGTATTCACCATCTAAACTTATTTTATATATTAATTTAACTTTATAATTAATATTTTCATTAAGAAATGTGTGCAAAACATAAAATATTGTTCAATCAATGGCTAAAATGTTTATTTACTTTTGTTTAGTTTTGTAAAACAACAACTAAAAATGCCATAACCATATGGTAAAACTGTATTATTTAAATGGACTTTAAATGCCCAAGGTTGGTCTTTTAGGTTTCATTTAAATGTGCTTTGAATAACTAAATTTTGTACTTAAATATAACTTAAATATAAATGACATTTAAATACGAAGTCAAAAACTGGCCCTTAGACGAGTCAAATTTATTCCATAATAATTGTATAATATAAATATGCATATTAATGTGCTGTTTCTGTATTACAAGCGACGACTCGTCTAAAAAATTTGTATAGGAATCATTAAAAAAATTGAGTGCTTTTCATACAAATTTTTTAGACGAGTCGCTCGCTTGTTATGCAGCAACAGCACATTAGAATTCTTTTTTTAAATTACTTATTTACAAATTAAAAACTAAATTTAAAAAAGCACTTAAAACAGTGCCGATTGCATTAAGTTGACATCACTGCATTTTTACACAAAGACTTATTTTTATTACGTCATGAACAGAGAAAGAGAGAGTCTTTGCGTAATCTTCTTATTTGATTCATGATACTTGTACATATTTAAGTTGAAATTGGTATGAGCATTGCATCAGCTACAAAAGTCATGATGCAGAAGTTTGCAGACAAGAGGTGTAGAGAAACTTACGGGGTAGCAAAAGTAGCACGAAATGAATATTCAAGACTCTTTTCAGTTTTTTTCTCATGTTTCTTTCATTCCTGTTTCTCTCTTTCGTTTTTTGCAGTTCTATGCTTAAGCGGTGTTACCAAAAGGCTGTTCTTTTCTATATTGTTCAAAAATTGTTGAAAAATTTATGCATTTAGTTTATGGCAACACTTGAAAAATTCCTTGGTGAAACATCATAAAATTCTCTCACTTGCTACAAAAGAGTCATAATGTAAACGCTTGATGACTTACGGAGATGCTCCAAAATAGAAAACAATAAAAGAGTCAGCTACAATGCCCTTAATGTAAAACCACTTTTTGAATATATTGTGTATGGTATGTTGTTGATGCTGTAACGATACTCATTCATACATGTTTGTCCTCAAATACTTGAAGAGTTCTTAAAATGATCTCTGGTATGTATGTATTTAAGTTTCTATATGTTAAATGTGTGTTTTTGTGGGTGAGTTCCAAAACGTCAAAACACATTGCAGTGATGCGGTTTTGCTACTGTTTTAATACAAAGTAACCAACTATGTTGTTTACTTTAAAAAAAAAAAACTGCAATTTTTTTACATTTAGAAACACTTCTGTGCAATCAGTTTTTTTCAAGATGGCGATGTCAGCAATAAAAAATATAATCTTTGAAAATTTAATGGGATTATTGGACGAAACGCCTCAAAGCAATTATAAAATTGTACAAAAATACAAAAAAAGCCCGAGTCAATGGTTTTAATTTCCCGGAGCACCTTCTCCCATAAAATTTTGCAAACGTGTTGTTAACAACAGCTGTTTGCACTCAAAATTCCACTTTTTGTCCTTGAAGATATAAATTAATTCTGTTTAAATAATAATTAAATTTAAAAGAAATTTTTCTTAATTTTCTTCCGCCATGATTGATGTATTTGTAATTTATTTTGCACAAAATATCAAAGCAGTAACAAAATTAGTGATACACAGTTTGCTTTTGTTTGCGTATCAATAACTTTTATTATACATTTAAGGATGCGTAACATTGTCAATGTTTACATGGTTGCGTTTAGGAATGCATGACTTTGTTAGGTTGCATTGCAAATGACGTTTTGGAACTTACCCTGTCTCTCAATACTTTCCT
The DNA here is from genome assembly GCA_916610165.2 of Gymnosoma rotundatum. Taxonomy (NCBI): domain Eukaryota; kingdom Metazoa; phylum Arthropoda; class Insecta; order Diptera; family Tachinidae; genus Gymnosoma; species Gymnosoma rotundatum. The sequence goes on along the minus strand of OU744340.1, from coordinate 46,652,311 downwards.
TTACCAAAACATTTCTTATGAACATCCACACTCATTTTTATACGCATGTGTGTATGAATCTGTCATGTTTACAACCAGCGTTGCCGCTTTGGTCCAATCGGACCAAACTTGGTAGTTTTTCGTTTTTTAAAAACAGTTTGGTAGTTCGGTTGGTTTGTTGCATTTTTTTTAATTTTTGGTAGGTTTTCCTCCTCTGGCAATTTTTTAGCAATAGTAAATTTTTCACCTTAAAATTTCAGATAATAAAATAAAAAGAAATGTAACTTTAAATTAAATAAACAATAACTTTGAATAGTGTTACCACTGTTTTCAAAAACTGTTTTAGGTGCAATAAAAAACATCTCTGCTTTTTTGCATAGAGATGATTAAAACTATAACCATCTTTGGTTTAAGAAACGCGAACAATATAATGAAATTGAAATTAACAATACTTTTGAGTGAAGGTTAATTTTCAAGTGTATGTATTAAAAAAATTAACAGACAAAATAGAAAAGTAAGTAAACTTTTTAATTGTAAATATGTACCTATTTATTACATAAATATTTACTAATATTGCATGTAAAGAAACAGTCAAAATAATTTGATTGGCGCCAGGAAAGGGATGGGTGTTCCTCCTGCATAGTATTCTCTAAAACTATTTTAAATCATAACACCCATTTTTTCTCTGTGTATGCACACAGTTGTCTCCATCGGCCTGATATTTTCGCCTTATGTGAGACCCAGGTATCTGAGGATGCTGATCCACAGGATTTTCATTTACCAGGGTACTCTCTTCTACCCTTTTTTAGTCTACATCGGGGTCTTGCGTTGTACATTCGGAATGAAGTCGTGTACCAGTGCCAGCAATCACTAGGCACGAACGATCCTGAATTTAACTGTCTTTGGGTTAAATTCAAAGTCTGGTCACATTTCTTATATTTCGGGTTTTTATACAGAAGCCCAAACGCGGGAAGGGATAAATCTTTTTCTGGCTTCGATGCCCTTTCCGATTCCATATCGAGAATTCTAGGAAGTTGTCCGAACAGTGAAATTGTTGTTGCTGGTGACTTCAATGTTCACAACTCGTCTTGGATTCGCCATTCGAACCGTACAACTCCAGAGGGCCAATATGTTGAGCTATTCGCCGCGCACAACCACCTCGTGCAATTAATTAATGAACCAACACATATTTCGTGTGTTGAAGGGCAACAACACAATACTCTCGACCTCTTTCTTACCTCACACCCTGATAAGTATGAAGTAAGCATTCTTGCGCCTCTCGGTAACTCGGATCACTGCACCATATCCGCCTCCTTTTCGGTCGCTGAACTTCACAGCGTTTCGAAAATAGCCACGAAACGTTTAAAATATATATACGAAAAGGCTCGTTGGGCTGAGCTTAACGATTTTTTCCGGCATTTTAATTGGAAACTCTGTTTTCTGGACAGTAGAGTCGATGCCATGGCGGAGATGATTGTGAACATTATTTTGCTTGGAATGAAAACCTTCATTCCATCTAAGCAAATCCGCATTAAGCCAAGAAAAAATTCTTGGTTTAATCAGACGTGCAAAAACGCAGTCAGATCCAGAGAGGAAGCATTTAGTGCATGGCGGTGTAATAAAAACGCAAGTACTGATTCGCTACGCAAAAAGTCGAGATCTTCATGTGCCAAGGTACTTAGGCGCGAAAAAGCTCTATACGAGCAGCGCCTTCGTGCTAAAGTTCTTGCTACTCCTCAGGGTAGCAAGAGCTTTTGGTCATTCGTTAAAAGAGTGAAGGATAATGCTAGTTCCTCAATTCCGCCTCTTTTAAAGGATGATCAAATATTTAACGACCCGGCTCTTGGCTGAAATCTTTGCAAGTAATTCTTACTTGCCGGTAAGCAATCAACCACTGCCAGCACTGGAAAGAGTATCAGTAACTATGCCGGATATATTCTTTCGAGCACGTGCAGTTAAAAGGGTTTTAGCGGATCTCAACATAAACAAGTCCCCTGGTCCGGATGGAATTCCAGCACTGGTCTTGAAGCAGTGCTCTTCGACGTTATCGCGTCCATTAGCAAAACTTTTCAACATTTTATACCATGTTGGTGAGTTTCCATCATGTTGGAAGATTGCTAATGTAACACCGATCCCCAAAAAGGGAGAGGCTAGCAACCCTGAAAATTACCGCCCAATCGCAATTTGCTCTGCACTCTCCAAAGTTATGGAGGGTATGCTCAATTTTCATCTTGTGAGGTATCTGGAGTCCAACAGCTTACTTAGTGACCGGCAGTACGGCTTCCGTAGGGGACGCTCTACGGGTGACTTACTGGCCTTCCTTTCGGAAAAGTGGTGTCAATCCATTCACCATTTCGGCGAAAGTAAGGTGGTGGCTCTAGATATTTCTAAGGCGTTTGATAGAGTGTGGCATGGTGCGCTCATATCAAAACTTATTGCTTTTGGTGTCGGTAATAGTTTCTTTCGACTTATATCGAGCTTTCTCATGGATCGCACTATACAAGTTGTTATAGATGGGATCGCATCAAACGAGTTCAAGGTAAATTCAGGGGTACCGCAAGATTCCGTTCTTTCCCCTACCCTATTTCTTATTTTTCTCAATGACCTTCTACGTCAGACTTCCAACCCTATCTATTCTTTCGCAGATGACAGTAGCATATGCCATTCATTTTCTTTTCGCAATAGACCAAGCCTTCGGGAAATTGGGGCTGTGCGAAAGCACATGGATGATACCCTTAATCGCGACCTTTTGGTAATCTCCGAATGCGGCCTTGCGAATAGGGTTCAATTTAACGCTCATAAAACCCAGTGCTGTGTGCTTTCGCACAGGCGTACGCCTGAATATGCTACCTCATCTGTAATTATGGGTGATATATATATTAAGGAATCAGAAGCTCTCGATGTTCTTGGCATGAAAATTCAATGTGATGTTCGTTGGAACCAGCATATTTTTCATGTCGCAAAAGAAGCATTCAAGTGCCTAGGTTTTTTGAAACGGTGTAAGAAATACTTCACTCCATCTGACCTCCTTACTATCTATGTCACCTTTATCAGACCGAAAATGGAATACAACTCTCATGTGTGGGCCGGTGCTTCAAAGTCTATTTTGGAGTTACTCGACCGCGTGCAGGAGAGAGCGAAGAAGCTCATCGGTGACAGTAGGGTATCCAGCTCTATTGACTCACTGGAGCATCGACGCAATGTGGGATGTGTTTCACTGTTTTATCGTTACTACAACGGAATGTGCTCTTATGAAATTAGGGAACTTGTTCCTGAAAATCGTAATTTCGTACGCGCAACGCGTTCTGCATCAAGAGCGCATTCCTTTGTGGTCAATTGGCCAGTGAATCGCACTACGCATTACAGAGAGAATTCGTTTTTTAGCCGAACAGTTCGTATGTGGAATAAACTCCCCGCAGAGGTCTTTCCTGCCATTTTCAATGTGCAAAGATTCAAATCAAATGTCCACAAGCACTACTCCCTTTATCCCCCTTCCCACAACCTAATTTCCTAGTTCTGGCACAATGCATTGCATAAGTAGGGGTCATCCCCTGAGTGCTGGTCCTAATTAAAAAAAAAAAATCTTAAAAATCACCAAAAGACAAACTTCCATCTCAACAATTACAAGAAAAAAAAAACAAGTGAGTATAACAGAGTTTATATGCAAGAAATGCATTTTTAAATTTTTGGTAGGCTGTGAACGATTTTGGTAGGACTTTTGAAAATTATTGGTAGGAAGTAAATTTCTTGTGTGGCAACGCTGTTTACAACACTAATATTTTGCTCTCTTTAAGCGGCTATTAGACGATGAAACTGTGAGCACGGCCTGATGAGAGAGAGTATTTTGCTATTATACGATCAGGCCAAGTTTGTCAAACATCAGTATGCAAGCAGATTTTGAGCAGTGAAGTTCGTATTTGCGATAGCGCATGAATTAGTTGCAATATGTTTATTTTATTTCATAACTTTAATTAATGGCTCTTGTCTCTTACGCTCACTACCATGAAACTGCTCATAATTTTTAAATGATCAAACTGCAACTTCTTTATAAACATATCCCAATTTACACAGACAAATTTTACTTTGCAAAGTTTTGATTTTATGTGAGAGAGAGGGAGAAAGCATGATGAGCAGTACAGACTTTAGGCCCAACTATAATGTGCATAAGCTAGCTTTAGCTTATGTCAAAAATTCAACGAAAAGCCTGTCAAATGCTTAGGTAACTTATCAAAGAAATTTATGTGGCTATAATGTACATATATAAATTTAGTTACTTATTTGCCACAGTTGCACATTTATCTTTATTTCGTACTTTTGCCAAAAATAATTTCTATATAAACAACAAAATTTTAAAACTAAAAGGCTTTAAAGAAAATATTTTATATATTTAATAACATTCACAGACACATTTACATATTTTGGTTTATGTTCTAAGAAAACGTAAAAAAAAAAATTATTACAAATTATTTCCTGTTTTGTTTTTGTAGCCAACCGTACTAAAAAATGCAACGATGTTCATCGTTTATATGGTATACATATGTGTGTATAAATACAAATTTAATTTAAATATATTATAATTGTAAAAAATTGGCCATAAAGAAATATGTTGTTTTTTTCTAAATTTTTTATTGAATTTAAAACTAAAAAATTTAACAATTTAGGTCTTAATTAGAAAATTTCTTTATTAATGTATAAACCAAAGCACAATCAGCTGTTTCCTTACGGAAAGTGCGATCAGTTTCGTACCTTGCATAAAGAAATGAAATTTAACGAAACTTGACGAAAAGTTATCTTATTCACATTATAGTTTACCACATATAATTTAATGTATTTGCACAGTTGTATAAGTTGGCATAAGCTAGTTTATGCACATTATAGTTGGGCCTTTTGATGTACTCGCAAAGTTGCTTTGGTTTTCTTTCGTTGCTTAGACACAGTTGTATATATTTACATATACATATAACCACCACATACAAAACGTCCAAAAATAAGGAACGATCAAAGAGAAGAAAACAAAAATTTGTAAAAGAAAACTTTTTGTGTCTGAACACCAAACAAAGTTTAAAAGAAAATTAAACAAAACTTTGTCAAATTCAAATTTGCTTGTATGAATGCAGTCATATTGCCTTTGCTCATAGCTTCAATTGCTGAATTTAGTTTTTTAGCTTTGTCATTGCTCTCTTTTATACGTTTTTCGAACTTGTTTAGTTGCTCTTCATCACACTCAGAGTTAACATCTATAACAGAGTAATAATTCTGTTTTTGATATTTAGAATAAGATAATTCCAGGTGGTTGTTAATACATTTTTTAATTTCAATGTTTTTTTAATTTTTGTTGGTCTTCGAGTCCTAAGTTCAGACTCCCTATTTTACAATGTTTATGCACTTATATTTAGTTCTTTTAATTTTTATAAAGAAAGCAAAAAATAAAGATTTTAACAAGTCTATACAAGTAATACGCTTGTAAAAGCTTAGATTGTAACACTCAGTAAGTTTTCTAAACTCCGCAATGCGTCTGCCACTCATCACTTCGCGATCGAACTCTTAAACATGTCGAAGTATATAAAATCAACTTTAGCTGGTTTTAAATTCATAACCGTCTTTTACCTTTAAAATATACTTTTACGTGTTTATAGTACAAGTTACCATTGCGTAAAATGGATATTTCTGTAAAGTAAAAATAATACAGGCATGTTCTGACAATCGCAAATCGCTTAAAACTGGCGATGCGAGTTGAAATCACATGAAACGTATTATGTAGTTCACAATCGCCAGAAATTTGGCGACTTCAAATCGCAAGCACATATTGAAGTGAAGTTACGAATTTTACTTAAAATAAACTTTAAAGCAACAATAAACTTACACACAAATGAAAATTAATATGTTCTCTTTTATTTTTATTTTATTTATTTTATCAAAATGGAAAATTTATTATTCGGAATCTTTTAAAATTTAATTAATTTACTTTATTCGTGCTTGATTCCTTCAAATATATATATTTCATGATATTCTCATGAAATATTTATTATTTTAAACTAAACTACAAAATGAAATGTATTACTGCGGGGAAAGCATATCCATATGGCCATTTCACTACTGCTCAAATAGCTCATCAGTGGATTTTACCCAAATTTTGTATAGAAAAACAGAAAGTCTTATATCAAAAGCCAAATTGATTAAATGAGAACTCAATTGAATCAATAAGACAGAAGACAAAAACAACTCATAAATGTTCCACACCAGCGTGAGAGAGTATTAAGTCTGGATGCACAGCATTTGGCCTGTTGTATTACCAGGAGTTTGCATCAAGAAAGCTCCTTCTATGTCAAGAAACAGTGCAAGCGTAAATTCCTTATTTGAAAGCGACTTTTCAACATCGGATATTAACACGTGCAGTCCCGTTTCCACGGATTTCCCTTTCGTGTAGGCGTGCTGCGAGCTAGAGAAAAGCGCGGGATTTATGGAGTTTCTGATCTGAAGATCGATAATCCTTTTCAGCGTTTAAAGTAAGAAAGACGACAGGCTAATTGGCCTAAAGTCCTTAGGTTTAATATGAGATGTAATTCTTAAACGAAAAAAACACTTCTTGTTGCATGCTACCTAAGCTAAATTAATAAAGAAAAATAACAAAATTCCTTTAATTGGCAAATACTTGCATTTTCTATAATGTTATAAAAATTTCATTTTTCAGACATTATTTGATGAAATGATTTTGTAAACAAAAGTAAAGAACAGCTGGTTGACTAGTTTTTGCTAGTAAAAATTATACTAGCCAAAACTTTCTCTCTTTCTCTCTCTTTTCACTCTGTACTTGCAAGTTTTTTGAGTACGTGAACACGTTTTAGTAACAATTAGTAATAATTTTTGGTTACTGAACAGACCTAATAAAATTAAATAGATTATCCATCTCTGATCAGGTACTGCTTGTTGTTGAAAATATAAAACTAATGTAAAAAATTAAATTTTTGTTGATTTAAAAAAAATGAAATTTAATTAATTTTGTGCCATTTTTTAAAAAGAAAAACGATTATTTTCAACAAAAAACACGAAATGTAAGTTTATGTCGAAGTATTTTTTTATTTCGTTTATTAATATAAAAATAAGAAATTTTAACAAAAAAACTATAACAAACAATAGTTAATGTTAACAAATGTTTACTATTACACACAGTTCCTTTTCAGCACCGTTGTTTAGTTGTAGAATATTTTAAGTTTTTATTTAAAGATAAATTATTTGATGAAAAGTTAACTGTAAAGTATTTTAAGTATTTATTTAAAGATAATTTATTTGATGAAAAGTTAACTGTCCGAAGTTAAATGTTTCTCTTTCTACTGTCTAAGTTCAACTGCCCCGTTTATTGTCAAGTCATGCTATAAACACAATCATGTCCACCGACGATCGACTACAAAATGTCAAAAATAGAATGCATGATTGATTATGAGAATAATTCTTTTAGCCGCTACACGACTACACGGCTACTTTTGTATCCCGTAGCTAACTTAGGCCAATTTCTATTTTTCTTGGCTACAAAAAACAGATTAGTGGTGCCAATACAATAAATGCATGAAATGGTGTTTTTAAAAACGCAATACATTAAATATCGCTATTAAAATCGCGAAAAACTTTTATAGTGGCACCATTGAAAAATAATAATCATCTGTTAATTTGTTTACATTTTTCATCAGTTTATTACTTTATCTCGAAGGGGGAACATGTGCGTGCGAGCAGATTTTTTTTCAAAAAAGTGAAGTTATAATTGAAGTCGCAACGCGCACAGTTTTTATTCAACAGGATTTTCCACTTCCTATACGAAGGTATAGGTCGATGTGCAGTTCCTGGAGAGACTAGTTATATCAAAATACTTGTGGGATATCCTGGCGCTGTAGTTATATACCCCTGCCATTATTAAATTAAGATTTCAAAAAAAAAATACATTTTTTATTTACTATTTATTTGGCGCATTTTTAATTTACTTTTTGTTTGTGAAATTTTCCGTTTTGTTCTTTTTTCATAAATTTCTAATTTGTTTCATTTATATTTATTTTTTGGGTTTTTTATTGAAATTGATAAGTATATAATAGTAATTTTTACTGTTTATATACATTTATTATATTGTTTAATGTAAATGTTTAGTTCAATTTACATGCAAATTTGGACGTGGACACATCATACACTGAAGTCTTTGTTTCCACTATTTTAGCAATAGTATTTATAAAGTTAATTAAATTTTCTTGAGACATTTAAAATTTTTTTTACACAAATTCACTTAAAAAAATCAAGTTTGTTTTGTTTTGGTTAACTTAAATACATATGTCAAAACAGATGTTCATTTTTTGTAGTTAGTTGTCGATGGTCGTTAAAAGAATTAAGTAGCTGGCAACTTGGCTATTTTTGTAGCCAGCTACTTTTGTAGTCGATGGTCGGTAGCCTTTGATTGTGTTTATAGCATCACTCGTCTATCTATGTAGTGTTGTAATTTAATAAGTGTTGCCACTTCTTGTTTTAAGTTTGTCATTACCCGTCCCCACATATACAGTATTGTTCGAAACCTAAGCAACTTTTTAGCATTAAGTAATAATAGACTCATATCTTTTCTTTAAATAAATTTATAGAAAATATTTTTTTTATTTACTATCGTACTACACAATATGTCTATAACCTAAAAATAACAACAAAAATTAAATTCCATTTCTTTGAAAGTTATAATAAAATAAAATCAAAATTAACTTAAAAATTACTTGTTTAAAGCCTAAGCAACTTTTAATATTTGGTATGATGTCCTTTTCTTACGACCTCAGCGCATCTTTTGGGCATAGATTCAATAAGAATTGACAGAATAGATGTAGGTATAGCTTCGCACTCTAATTTTAGACAGTTTATCAACTCCTGTTTATTTTTAAAGCGTCGAGTTCCAACTGGCGATTGATGTGGCCAATCCAAAACTTGAACCCCGTTAGCTGATAACCAATCCTTGACTTACTTTGATGAGTGTTTTGGGTCATTGTCATATTAAAACACCAATCGAAGTGGCATTTGCCACTTAGCATAGTTAAGCATGTGAGTTACTAAAATGTCTCTGTAAACAAAAGGGTCCATTTTTGTTTGAATTTCTATAAAGGGACTAACACCACTGGCCGAAAAACAAGTCCAAACCATCACTTTTCATCTCCATGCTTTATTGTGGCTTTTGAGTACCGAGGATGTAACCGCTTTCTCTTTGGTCTTCTCACGTGGCAAACTCCATCTGAATTTAGTAAGTTAAATTTAGATTCATCACCAAACAAAACAGTTCTCCATTGATTTTAATAAAAAAAAATGGAATTTATGAAATAATATTAGGTTTTCAATGATTTTTTTTCAGCTTTTGTACTTCAAATAAAGAATATGTTTATGTGATAAAAAAATTTAGAAAAGGTCAGTAAAGAGTAAAGTCCATATAAGAAGGTGATATGTTGAACCATATCTGGCATCCATATGTAATAATCGGTCTAAATAAAGTTTTATACATAGTGAGTTTTACATTCGTGTTAATATATTTAGAATAAAACATTCGTTTATACAAGAAAAAGCTTCGTTTTCTTTCTAATCGTTTGGGTTACGAGGGCTGCTCTATATATTTCTGGCCTAATAGTGAAAATGCGAATATTTATAATCAAAAATGGTTTTATTGTTTTTCAAAGTATTCTCCAGCATGTTTTATACACTTTTGCATGCGCTCAAACCAGTTGTCGAAGCACTTTTTGCACTCCGATTGAGACACCTCTAAAACATGGTTTTTGAACACTTCAACAGCTCCTTCTGGCGACGAAAATCGTTGACCACGCATTTTTTTCTTGATGTGCGGAAACAAGAAGAAGTCATTAGGTGCCAAGTCAGGGCTGTACGGTAGATGACCCATTAATTCGACGTTTTGGCCGGTCAAAAACGCTCTGGTTTGAGCTGATGTGTGAGAGCTCGCATTGTCATGGTGAACAATAATTTGTCTTCTCTTGTTGGTTTTTCGAATTTCTCCGATGACTTCAGGCAAACAAATTGTAGTGTACCACTCAGAAGTGACCGACCTACGTTGCTCAAGCGGAACAGTCACCACATGACCAGTTCTGCCGAAGAAACAGGCGACCATTTGCTTCGAAGTGCTTCTTCCACGAACAACTTTCGTTGGATTTTGCTCGTCTTTGAAGACCCAAACGGTCGATTGTTGTTTCGTTTCGGGCTCATACGCATAGATCCATGAGTCGTCACCTGTGACGATCTTATAAACGTCTTTTGAAGCACCGCAATCGTATTTTTGCAACATTTCTTTGCACCAATCGACACGAGCCTTTTTTGAGCGACTTTCAAATTGTGCGGGATCCAACAGGAACAAACCTTTTTAACGGCCAGGTGTTCATGCAGTATCGAATGTATGCTGATGGAAAAAAAGTCTAAGGATGTCACTATCTCTCGGTATGTCGCATGTCGGTCTTGCATTATGAGTTCACGCACGGCATCAATGTTCTCTGGCACAACAGCCGTTTTTGGACGACCTTCACGGAATTCGTCTTTGAGCGAGCTTCGGCCACGATTAAATTCATTATACCAATTTTTCACAGTACTTTAGGATGGTGCTTCATCGCCATACAAAGATTTAAGTTCATCAATGCACTCTTGTCGTGATAATTCACTTCGAAAGTTGTGAAAAATGATGGCACAAAAATGTTCACGAGTTAATTCCATTTTTTTCTATATTAATTTTTTCAAGTCACTGTTAACAACACAAATAATGGTCGTACGTCAAAACGTTTTGAGTACGATTATGCTCAAAAATGACAAACTTTCCAATGGAAATGTCAGATTGCACGTGGCAGCACTCAGTGTTGCCAGGCCAGAAATATATATAGCAGCCCTCGTACATGTGTGTTAATTTATAAAAAGTTGTCTAAATAAATACCTAAATATTTTACTATTGTTTATTTGGTGCATTTGTATTACATTTTTTGATTTGATACCGAATGGCTTCCAATTCCGTTTTACATTATTATTACATTTGCCTACTAGAGGTCTAAATAAAGCAGTTTCACATTTTTGTATATTAGTTTTCATCATCCAGTTAACTGTTAAACTCTCCACTATATCAAAAAAAATGTTGTAGATTGCCATTTATTTGATCAATTGTTTTATTTGCGTGATAAATAATAATATCATCAGCAAAAAAAAATATGTTTTCAACTTTGTTAAGAAGATCTAGTATAAACAGATTAAACAAAATGGGAGAGTTTCCAGTTCCTTTTTTAGAGACCGTTCGTAATTTTAAAGGTTTTAGGACTCATACAATCTTTGTGTGTAACAACAAATGTTTTGTCAGTTATCATGTTATAAATTAATATAATCAAATGCATTAGGAATTGATACTCAATTAGTTAAAATATTAATCCAGATATTCAAATACTATCAAATGCTTCTTCCATGTCAATAAGGTATCCACCAGTGTATAAACCTTTGTTCCAGTTACAGTATTTGACGTTAGAAAATGTATCGCGTTTACAGTAGAATGATCAAATTTAAAAGAACTGTTTCTCATTACAGAAAATGTTGATAGTGTTATTTACTCACATTTCGAACACTTTGCTAAATTTTGGGAGCAAGCTCATTTTCCTCACATTCTTGGGATAACATGAGTCTTTATCGTCCTTTGGTAATATAACAACCTTAGCCTTTGTCCAACTTTTTGGGTAATATGCATTGTTCAGCATGCTGTTGAAAAGACTGCCGTAGAAAAAAATTAGTTTTTTTTGGAATTTTTGCGTAATATTATATTTGGTATCTCGTCCATTCCAAGGGATGTTTTACTTTTTAAATTTGAAAAAAAAAACTATGCTATATCGTTTGCGATTCATTCAGATCGTCAGATATCTTTAAGAGATTAAAGTTACTAACTGTTGTTTGATTGCAATGGATTTTCTACTTTAAAATGTTTTGGTGCATGAACCTCCTCTAAAAAGCAGCCAATGGTGTTGAGTATTTGTTCTTGATCTTGCACTATAAATTCGGATCTACTCCAGCATTACGAATTAAATGCGTAGAATTCTCTGGAATCTTAATATTTGCAAGGTCTATAGTTTTGTATTTCTTGAAATTTTTTGGATTTCTCTAAACATATGTATTTCCCGAATTTTTTATCAATTCTTGAAAAAGTATTTTTTATATGCTCGTTGAGAGCTATTAAAATGTTGCCATTAATTAATGTTTTTAATTAATTTCAACTTTGTTTTAAGTAAATTTGACATATACTCAGATAATAAAAGTTCTAATCTATTGAGCTTTTTTATTAAGGTAACGATTATACTTTTGTCCTTGTGAAGTTTTTTTAAAAGTTAATTTTCAATTTTCGAAAAATAATCTGCTCTTTAATTTTTGGTGTAGCATTTTCAATAGCACTCAATATAATATTATTTATTTTGACTAAGTAATAATCTATTTCTTCATTGCAAAGATTTCGCGTATTTTGTCTAACATAACCCTTTCAAATTTCTTCCTGTTCGTTAGCTTGCAATTGTATTTGTTTGTTATTGAGTCAGTATAAGAAAGTAAAAGTTCTTGATTGATTGAGGCGCATATTTCTATAGCATTATGATCACTATCATAATCTTTGGTTCTAAGGCTGTTAGTAGAGGTGTTTTCACCGTTTATATATAATCCACAGTCCGTAAGGCAGATATCAAGATATGACTGTGAACGGAAATTGGATGGTAAGGATGATACGTAAAGTTTACATTTTAAGTTAAGTTCATTTCCTAACAACCATTCTCTGAGCTTATTTCCTTTTAGGTTATTATTTAAATTTCCCCATGTTTAAATTTCCGTATGTTTGCTGTTTAGTTCACCAGCTAGTATATAATATTTCTTTAGATTTTGGAGATCTAATATTTCAAAAAGTTTGCTTAATTCTATTTTTATATGAGAGTCATTATTTCCAGCTGGATAATAAGTCGATATTATGAATATCTATGTATTGTCAGGCATAAGTATTTTAATTATGCAAGTTTCTAAAAAGTTTAATGCATCTATAATTTTTAAGTTTCAGATCATTCTTTATTAAAATACCGGTTCCACCTCCCATTAAAGAATTTTTTCAATCTCTTCGAATAATTTTATTATTATTGAAACATGTCTCATGCCTAGAGTTTAATTTAGTTTCATTTAAGAGTACGATATCTGGATTATGGCTATTCAAAATGTTGAAGATTGTATCTCCTATTTATATTTATTAAGGAATTTACGTTAATGTGAATTAGTTTAGTTTTTTAGTTAAAATATTAGTTGTTTTATTTGCCATTTTTATACACCAACAAGAGAAAAAATTGCGTCTAAACGAGTCGCTTGCAAGTTTAGTTGGTTTTGTAAATTGTTTATTTGCTTAGTTAAATTAATCATCATATTTTTAATGTGTGTTATCTACATTTCCTAACTTGTTTGTTTTAAAATTTACATTGCTATTTTCTTTAAGAGTATCTGCATAAAAAATGTTTCGGTAACTGTGTGTATTATTTGCTACAATATGTTTTTTCTTAGCTCTTAGTTTTAGCTGAAGTTCTCTGTACTTTTTACACCCTGTATACGAAGCTTAGTCACCGAATTTTTTACACAGTACACAGTATAACTTTTCCTTTTCGTTACCATCAACTTCGCTAAGAGGACATGATCCGAACTACATTTCTCGCATTTAGATGGTAGTAAACAATATGCGGTGCTATGGAAGAACCCTTGGCAGTTGCGACATTATGTAATTTCTGGTCGTCTAAGCAATTCCCATTTTACACAACGATACAATAATGATTTAATTAATTTAATTTTTAACTTGTAAACACTATTCTCTGGTGAAACTTGAACCAAAAAAATTGGAAGTTTATAAACTTTTTCAGCTAATGTTTTTGTTGTTAATTGGGTAACTTTAATGAATTTCAAATCTTCACATTGAAATCGAAGCTTAGTTAGCTTCAAGACCTTTTAATAAATATGTTTTTGTTTTTAAACTTTTAGGTTTGAAGGTAAAAAATTAGCTTTAGCCTTTTCTAAAAATAATTTCACTTTCAGGAAATTATATAAAGTGCTTAAGAATAATTGTCTTTTATTTCTAAGTTTTTTAATTTGAAAATCATTTACTTTTAATCTATTTTTAATGACTTCGATAAAGTCATTAAAAAAACATTCTATCTAACTTGGAAAAATGGAACTCAAATTTAAATATTCTTCATAAAGCTGCATTATTCTTATATCCTCCAGCTATATCTTTGCAGCAATGTGAAATGGATGAGATTCAGGAATTAAGTTTTATCCGAAGTCTACAGCCTGTCAACTCATTTTCAAGAAATACATTCACATGCCAAATCTGATTAGCAATGAATCCTCTTTCACCACAAACACCGCAACTGCTTTACCCAATGTTTTTACCCAGCAACTTTAGATGCAGTTACTAAAAAAATAAGTTTTTTTTTTTTAACTTTAGCAAGCTCGTCAAATGCAAGTGTGGAAACTGGAAGGGATGAACTCGAGGGTTATTGTACTGAAAAGGTTAGGCTTACAGCCGAGTTCGATGTTATACTACGGTGGAAAAGCAATTCTGGCAAATATACCAAATTATGAAAACAAGTTATGAAAATATTATCTATTCCTGCTAGTAGAAGCCGGCTGGAACCTAAAACAATGGACAATCACCGAGTATACAGAGGTGTCACGAGACTATAGTCGTCTCGTTTTTTTCTATGCATCTCTTTCTTGACATCCTATCGACTTCAATTTTGTTTTGATTTTTGTTTCTGGCCCAAGAAAAAATTAAATGTTTTATTATAGGCAAATATAAGGGTGGGTTTTATGAAAATTTATAAAATTAAAAAAAAGTGATATTTAAATGTTTTTATTTGATCAAGTTAAATTTATATTAATCATTTGACGAAAAAGTTATAGTTTTTAATTTTAACACGTCCACAGTGTAGTGCAGTGTGCATTTCTGCAACAGATCACAATTTCTGCATTCAAAAACACTGCAGATTTAAAGACTTTTTCACTTCTTTTATCTTGTAAGACCACAACATATCACATTTTTTACAAATTAAAAATACTTCGTGAATGATTTCTTTATTTACGCGAATAAACAATAATTTTTTTTTTGTGGCAAAAACTTTTTGTGCTGTATGTTTTCTTGTAAAATATCTAGTTTTTGTTTTGTTTATTATGCCTTGTTCTCTCTCTCTTTCTTGAGAACCTGCAGAAAAACTGATTATATTATTTTCATATGCCAAGGGTTTCACCTCTGTATGCTTAGTGTAATATTATATTTTTGAATTCTTTGTATAAAAGATATATTTGGTAAAATTTTTGTAATGTTACTAGACATATGCATATATATATACTTAGTTTGGTTTAATTCTTTTGATTTCATACACACCTTTTTTATATATTATTATAATCTTAGTTTTATTTTTTTTCCACTGTTGTTATTAATTAATTACACTGTACAACACACCAAAAAATTACAAGGTCCGGGCTATAAATTCTGATAGAGGAGACAAAAAAAAAGATATACGTGTATCGGCGTTTTGAAAGTTTACATCTGGATTTCATTTGAGAGGGGGTTAAAGTTTCCCAGCTCTGGCACATTCTTATTGTTAAACGGCATAAAAAACCATGTGACCCTTACATTTTAGGTAAAAAATGTGTTCAGCAAAATTATGTAAAATGTTACGGAGAACATATTTGTAGAAATGTTAACCCTCTAACTCCTCAAGATATGGGTCTTTTTTGTCCTTCTTTTAAAAAAGAGCAAAAAACACCATTAAAACAGAGTTTTAGAGGCTTAAAATGTTCCACAAAAATGTTGCCCGTTAAATTTTACTATAAGTCCCATAATACACCAAAAAGGAAAATTCAACCATAAAGTCAGAAATAAGACGCAACAAAAGAGAGCTTAGGATTAATTTCGCATTTATTAAGAATTTTGTTTTAAAGCAAATTTGGATAGCATTAATTACATTTTTTTTAGCTCTAGGCAATTCCACTTCATTATCATACAATGTCCAGCATATCTTATGAAAATTGTTATTACTTACTGTCCTTTTATATACCTTTTATTACGTGTGAAAAGGGATAATAATTGTGGTTTTAAAAAATCTGTTTTAGAAAAAACCAATTAGAAAATGTCCATAGACCAAAAAAGCAGGTAAATATAAAAAAAAAAATTCAATTGAAAATTAAAAGGAAAATGTTTCATTTAGAATAACAAATTTGAAAAAGCAATTAAATTGTATGATAAATAAGGGGTGGAATCGTTACATCCGTGTTCGTATCGACAATCGTACGAAAAAAATTACGTGATACGTTAATCGTATGAACTAAATGGCATTATGACATACGATTGTAAACGGATCGTAATTTTTTGAATGAGTCACAATAGTTTTGAAATTAAAATATTCTAAAGCTAAAGAAAGAGCATTCAGGCTGGTCAGTTTATCAAATTTTGTTGTTTCCAAAGGTCAAAACCGATTTTTTGCCTATAGCACTCGATTCAAGGACTGCTGCTTCAATTAACACTTCTTCACTTGGCACCAGCAGCTTTTCTTCATAAAGGCTTCCTTCATTCTGGTTTTTCAATTAAAAAAAAAACTTTTTTAATTGCTTGATACCTATTTTTGATCAGCCAAAATTATACATATAAATATTTTCTTGCAAAAATATAAATTGCGAATTTCCTATTTTAAAATTATAAAATCATTAACTGGTGGTGCTAGTGCGTTCATACACTTGGAAAGCTCATCCCATAGTCTGTTAGCATTAGATTTTAATATGCCTAATTAGGAAGCATGTTTTTTGCCAAATTTTTGTGTTCATTCATGAATCTTAGATTTAACTTATTGTAATAATAACTTTATCATAAACTAAAATTAAATTTGTTTAATTCGCACTTATTTTTGCGAATTTGTTGCATTTTTCATCTTATTCGAACTAAGTTTTGTTAACGTATGACAGTTCGTAAAAAATGTACGTTCATGTATACGATAACGTATGTTATAATCTGAGTTATTGTTAATTACCATTCGTTAACGTATGTCATAATCCGAAAAACGTATTTTTACGATACGTGTTGTACGTTTACGGATGTAACGATTCCACCCCAGGTCAATTTGGATGTACAAAATTGTTAAAATTCCACAAATTTGGGAATGTCCCTAAATAAAACCAGGTACTAGAATAACAAACTGTTAAAACTTGAAAAAGCTTTAAAATATTTTCTATAAATTATTTTAGTGTTCCATCAACGGGGCCATTCCTTCCATTATTGGGAACTAGAACGATTAACGATGGTGTTAACCATATTCAGCAAAGGCTTATTTTACTAACAGATTAGTAACGATAATTTCTACATACAATTTAAATTTAAAACAAAAACCAAAAAAAATTGTTTTCAGTTCCCGTTTTGGATATAAATTATGTGAAGAATACTTAATTCTATGAAGTAGTGGTCCTAGGCATTTATTATATGAGTATGTATTCCCCTTGAATCTGTATTTTTTATAATCGTAAAATAATTGTTTTCAGCCAGAATAATGATAAAACAACACCTTATTGAGGCCATAAATACATTTTCAATTACTTCGCAAAATTATTTCTCCCCTTAAAGATTGTTAACAACAAGTAAGAGCGCTATATTCGGCTATGCCGAATCTTATATACCCTTCACCATATAGTTTATGTAAATCTAGTTCAGTGAAGTAATTCCAATAAAAAAGCAACTATTGGGGTGACAGAGATTTAAAAAAAAAATTGGTATTGCATATATATTATTTTACATAAAAATTTCATCAGCTCTTAATGCTATTTCCTTAAAGATCTTTTCAAAAGCTTTAAAATGATATCCATATTGATATTTGAAAAAATTGGAAAATTTTTAAGCTCCGTACCCCGGAGAATAATCAGCCAGAATAATGATAAAACAACACCTTATTGAGGCCATAAATACATTTTCAATTACTTCGCAAAATTATTTCTCCCCTTAAAGATTGTTAACAACAAGTAAGAGCGCTATATTCGGCTATGCCGAATCTTATATACCCTTCACCATATAGTTTATGTAAATCTAGTTCAGTGAAGTAATTCCAATAAAAAAGCAACTATTGGGGTAACAGAGATTTAAAAAAAAATTGGTATTGCATATATATTATTTTACATAAAAATTTCATCAGCTCTTAATGCTATTTCCTTAAAGATCTTTTCAAAAGCTTTAAAATGATATCCATATTGATATTTCAAAAAATTGGAAAATTTTTAAGCTCCGTACCCCGGAAGATATGGGCGAGCTCCAATTTTTTCACTTGATGTTTTTTTTTTATTTTTAAAAATGCAGTTTGGTATTCCTATGCGGTGGTTAGATCCAGGTGAACATAATGACGCTACGTGCTACGTGTTCCAAAATATTTCCATATTAAAATTGAATAGATATAGGCGAAAGAGTTTTGTATACAAAACTGTGCCATCAGCCATGCTGCCATTTCCGCATTCTGACGAACTCCCAGTACCTGTGCTACAACTTCGAAGTCCTAGTCATTATGTTGATGGAACCATCGCTGAAACAGGAACCTTTTATTGCGTTCATATGTCAACAAATTTTCATTTTTTAAATTCCCATATGGATTACTTTGAGAACCAGTTGTCAACAGAATCTGATGAGCATGGTGAAAAATTTCATCAGACATGCGCACCCATTGAAGAACGCTATAAAGGTAAAAGCATTCATTCGCTTATCGCTGAAATACGCTGGACATTGTATGATAATGAAGTCGAATTGCCTAGAGCTAAAAAAAATGTAATTAATGATATCCAAATTTGCTTTAAAACAAAATTCTTAATAAATGCGAAATTAACCCTAAGCTCTCTTTTGTTGCGTCTTATTTCTGACTTTATGGTTGAATTTTCCTTTTTGGTGTATTATGGGACTTATAGGTAAATTTAACGGGTAACATTTTTGTGGAACATTTTAAGCCTCTAAAACTCTGTTTTAATGGTGTTTTTTGCTGTTTTTTAAAAGAAGGACAAAAAAGACCCATATCTTGAGGAGTTAGAGGGTTAACATTTCTACAAAAATGTTCTCCGTAACATTTTACATAATTTTGCTGAACGCATTTTTTACCTAAAATGTAAGGGTCACATGGTTTTTTATGCCGTTTAACAATAAGAATGTGCCAGAGCTGGGAAACTTTAACCCCCTCTCAAATGAAATCCAGATGTAAACTTTCAAAACGCCGATACACGTATATCTTTTTTTTGTCTCCTCTATTAGAATTTATAGCCCGAACCTTGTAATTTTTGAAAAAATTTGATTTTGTTGTACAGTGTTATTAAATAAATTTAAAGCTGAATTTTTATTTTCTTTAGTTTTAGAAAAAAAATTATTATTTTAACTTATCCATACATAATTTTTTTTACTATTTAATGATTATATTTTTATTTTTTACTATATTTTTTATACTTGTAAGAAAAGGATAGTAATAGAAACTGTAGAAATTCGTGACCTATTACTCAATAAATGTTTATTTATTATTTAAAACATAAACGTAAGAGAAACTGATTTTCAAATATATTACTTCTTCTTACCCAATGTATTAATTAGAATGAATTAAAAATAAATTTTACTTGCTTTTATATTACAAATCTGTCGTAAATAGATTAAAGTACTTTTTTAAATTAATATTTAGAGAAACTGATCTTCAAATATATTACTTCTTCTTACCCAATGTATTAATTAGAATGAATTAAAAATAAATTTTACTTGCTTTTATATTACAAATCTGTCGTAAATAGATTAAAGTACTTTTTTAAATTAATATTTATAACATTAACAGTTAATATTTAGTCGCCGCGAAAATATCATACTAACTTAAAAAATATATGTACATATTTATTGAAAATAAAATTAATTCACACCATTATAAAACAATATATGCTATATTCTTATGAAGAAATACTTATAAGTATACTTAGAGTATTTACATACTTATGCACTAAACACATTCGAGACAGCAGCTACCGACTGCAAAATGTCAGAATTAGAATGCATGTGTTTATACGAGTGTGAGAATGATTAATTTGTTGACAGCAAGGCAACAAGGCTGCAGGTTGTTGTGGGGGCTGAATTCGCTGCTGCAATCAAATTAAACAAATTTCTATTTTTATTGGCAACAATACACAGTTTAGTGATGTCAGTACTATAAAAAATGTAAAATAATAGGTGCTTAAAATCTCTTATTATGAAAAACGAAAAGAACAATAAAAGTATAAAATAAAAATTATTTATTTAAATATTTAAGTGTAAATCTATAATAAAACTGTAACAGGATAATTTCAGTACATGAAATATTTAAGGAAAATAGTGTTGCTGGTGAAGACAATAATTGATTTGGCATACAAAATATCTATTTATTGAATTCTTATCAGTCTCACATAAGAGCTGCTGGATAGATTTGAGTAAAATTTGTGAGGAGATTCTTTAGAACCTTGGTTCAAACATGGATTTTTTTTTTCATAGAAAAATAGAGAAACCAATGTAAAATCACTAAATTTTACTGGTATAGTTGTACTTAAACAGTTGTCAGCATATTTTAGTTTTGTATATACTTTTCAATAATTGCTTAAAACATATTTTTCGAATTTTTAATTAAAGAAAACTAGAAATGCCACACCGACGAATTAAAAATACTACATGGCGAAAGTGTACGAAGAATCATTGTAAAAATATCTGAGGAATGTATTAAGATGTACGTAAAACTAAAATTCCTTTTTTGTGTGGAAAACATTTAGTTAAAAATTTACTTCTGTTCTTAGTACTTGCTGATTGAAGTACTTATATTAATTTCAATTGTCGTATGGGATATCTGTAAATACATAACACGATTGGTTTTAATAGATATCAAAAACTATTGTTTTTAGTATTTTTTATTTTAGTGGACAAGAAACTACGTGACACACACTACTGTCTTATTATTGCTTCTGAGAAATACTTCTCTATATTTTCAATCTTAAAGACAATCCAAACGAATTATTCTACTCTTTAAATATCATCTTACAAAATAGTTAAAACATTTTTTTAAATATAAATCGGAGCTGCTTCTTTAAAAATCGCTTAAATAACATCACTGAAATACAGTTAAAGGGGGGTTTAGACGGTAGGACTTTACGTACGTAAAATCCAAGAGAAAATAATATAAAATTCCATCCGTATTTTAAAACTGAGAGTAAAAATCTTACGACAGATTATTTTTGCGTTTACACAATTGGTATGAGTAAAACACACCAAAACTAAAATAGCTGTTTGCAGAAAAATACATCCCTGATCTAATGATTCGTACTAGTGTTTTGAAAATTCCCAAAAAACAAAGAGAGCCATACGACTGTCTAATTTTCATCCGTATTTTCTCTCAATTTGTGCAGATTCATTACTTATTCTGTTTAGACAATCCCACTGGTACTATTCTGCACAAAAATTTGACATATCGTAAGACTTTTGTGACCATGTAAACCGCCCTTAATTCGTTTTTTTATTATGTAGCCTTCAAAATAATAATGTAGCTGCGTACAAGGCGTCAAATGTTGCTAGCGTCATTTGCTGTCGTGTGTTCGTGTATCTTACTGTGGCGAATGCGTTTAGAGCATTATACGTATTTCTACTCAATACTTATGCTATAAACACAATCAAAAGCTACCGACCATCAACTACCGACTACAAAAGTAGCTGGCTACAAAAATAGCCAAATCGCCAGCTACTTAATTCTTTTAACAACTATCGACTATTAACTGCAAAAAATAAACATCTGTTTTGACATATGTATTAAAATTAACCAAAACAAAACAAACAAATATAATGGAAACAAAAACTTCAGTGTATGAAGCGTCCACGTCCATATTTGCATGTAAATTGAACTAAACATTTACATTAAACAATATAATAATACATATAAACAGTAAAAATGACTATTATATACTAACAAATTTCAATAAAAACCCAAAAAATAAATATAAATGAAACTAATTAGTAATTCATGAAAAAAGAACTAAATGGAAAATTTCACAAACAAAAAGTAAATGAAAAATGCACCAAATAAATAGTAAATGAAAAATGTAAACAAATGAACAGATGATTAATATTTTTCAATGGTGCAACTATAAAAGTTTTTCTCGTTTTTAATAGCGATATTTAATGTAATGTGTTTTTAAAACCAACATTTCATGCATTTATTGTATTGGCAGCACTAATCTGTTTTTTGGAGCCAAGAATAATAGAAATTAGCCTAAGTTGGCTACGGGCTACAAAAGTAGCCGTGTAGTCGTGCAGCGGCTTAGAGAATTATTCTCATAAGCACGCATGTATTCTATTTTTGACATCTTGTAGTCGATGGTCGGTGGACATGATTGTGTTTATTGCATTATAAGTATGATAGCAAATACCCAATCCAACTTATATTTATACTATAAATTTTATAGTTATTTGTGCTGCGTGCAATAAAGTATGAGTATGCGTACACTCATTAGCTGTCTATACTTGTACATGAACCAATCACTAAACACTTAAGGTACGGTCACATATGGCAAATATTTACCTAAAATTTGTTTGCTTTTGTTTGGCTTAAATTTTTTCAAAACAATAAAAAATTTGTTTTGTGGTCACACTACGCACATTTATTTGCCTATTTTTATTTGTTCAAACAGCTATGAAATAAAATACCGACAAACATGTTTTATGTGCGGTCACATTTAAAATAATATTTTCCTTAAAAATATATTTGATCAAACTGTAAAAAAACGTAAATTTATTTGCTCACAAACTGCTGCGCATGGGATGTCTTTATTGCCATTCAATTTCTTCGGCATTATTTCGAAGTAATTGCAAAGAAAATGTTTAAGATATTATTAAATGCTAATTATAAATGATGAAAAATAGTTGCTACTCTTAAATATTTAATTGCAGTATAATATACATACATAAGTTCAAAGCAAACAAGTAATAACCATTTGTAGATGGGACAAAAATATACAACTGTAGAAAAATTTTTTCATCTAAGCAGACTCTAGGCGCATCTTTTTAAAAGTCTCAAATTAAGTTTTTATTCTCTTCCTATAATATACTTTTCCTATACCTTGTACGAGAATTTAAATCCCAGGTTTTAATATAAAAATAAAATATCCACCGCTGATAGCCATAGACTATAAAAGTTGGTCAAATAATGATGGCTGATATTATATCTATGTACCGGCATGTATTATGAATACAGATTCCATTAAAATAACTACTACACATAATGGCAATGTGAGATGAAAGTTTATAATGAATAACTCCCATGTAGGAAAGTTACAAATGAACAAAGCCAAGCAACAATATAAAATTTTTCATATTCTATTCTATAAAGAAGCTACAAAAGGTGTTCTAAAGAAGGAGCACAATAAGAGGATGAAGCTAAATAGGAATTAGATCCCACTTCTTAACAATAAATTTGAATAATCATTCATTACACTTGTTTGGTTAAAATTTCTAAAAACTTTTAATTTATTTAATATATTTTTCAAACTACAGCTGTTTATTTGTTTACTTGATATAAGTGTAGACAAATTATATGTTGAAGTAAAAAGTCGCTTAAATTAAAAAGCAAATTTCGCAAAGAATAAAACTGCAAATATGCAAGATTTTAATTGGGATACAAAGTTCTACAATTTTAAAGAAATTTTAATGTTTCAGATTTCTGAAAATAGAAGAAAAACTCTTGTACATATATAGTTTTTAAAAATTGTTACATTATAACATACCGTCAAACGAATATATTTATAATGAAAAAAAAAAACGGTTTACATTAACTGCAAAAATAATCTTTCAGCTTAGTACTTACAGAACATATCTCTTTTGATTGCAAATCCAAAGTTATGAAAGAACACTTTAGGTGCTTAAAATGGATATTCACTAATGATTCTTAGCTCTATTCAGACGCTTCGAGTGGGGCTGAAGAATTATTTTGGTTTTGTTCTGCACATAGCCGACTTTTTTCGTCTCTTTAAGCCGTTAAAATGCGTGGGCACTATGCAAATCTTAATTAAAGTTTAATTTATGTTGGTTAAATTTAAGCGTGCTTAAGTCTTGTTTAATATAAATTAATTGATATTGATTCTTGAAGTGATAGCATGTTGCTTGTTGTCATATATAACTTCATTTAAAAGTTATCTATAAGCATTTTAAAACAAAATGCATCTCAACCTTATCATGGGCTTATGTTCAGATACATAATAGTATATAATTTATAACTTTAAAATTCTATAATTCCCGAATTATAGCTTCCGGCAATATTACTTGCCCTCAGCATAAGTAAAGATATATTTGCTCCAGTCTAGTTTAATATAAAATTCCAAAATGAAAACAAAAGTTACTTACGTTGTAGGAATGACTATTTCAAGAACAAAATGTTGAGTAAATAATTTAGCGCCAACGCATATTTTTCAAGTTATATAATTTCTTGCGACTTTACTTTAAATCAATACTTAACTAAAAATTTATAAAAGAACATTTAATAATCTCCAATAATATCTTTTTTATATACAATTTTGAAACTTTGCACCATTCTGAAGCGAAAATGTCGAAATATACCAAATTATATATAAAATACTTTGATGATATATAACTCGAAAAATATGTGGCCCGACAACTTTTTTAATTTACTATTTCTTCCAAAAATTGCACTTTATTATTTTTTATCTATAATTTTATTATTAATTGCTTACAGTATTTTGTTTTTATTTAATACACATATAAGTTTAAAATTATCAGCGAGTTTTTCCGAAACTTAATAATTTAGTTTAAATACTGGGCAACATTGTTGATACAGCTGTTATTTGTCTCTGTTTGTTCTTACAAAAACTTTGTAAGAACAAATATTTATTTGCCTAAAAATGAGACAAATATTTGACGTCGAGTGGTCACACTATGTTCACATTAGAAGCATTTTTGTTTACTGGCAAATAATTTTATTTGCCCGAAATCAGCTGTGATGTTATTTGCTTCTAATAAATATTTTGTGGTCAGACTACGGCAAATAAATATTTGCCGATTTTAGTCAAATGTTTGACTAATTTGACCGTACCTTTAGACGACAGCATGCAGCAAACTGTCAAAAATAAAATACATGTGTTTAAATGAAAACGATTATTTTGACGACTTCACAACAGCACGACTACACGACAGCATTTGTTGCTGCTGCCAACTTAGGCTATTTTCTATTTTGACGGGCAGCAATAAAAAATATAATGTTGCCATTATACATATAAATTGGAGAAATAAAAACAAAAACATTTTTTTTAATATTAAACATAAAAGAACATTACAAAAATACAATAAGGAAATAAATTTATGTGTTTTTATAGTTTTTCATGATATTATTACATTTTTTATCAATAACTTTAGTTTTATTCATTATAAAATATATGTATGCGGTATCCCTTAAATTTGTATTGCTAAAGTACACAGCTGTTTTTGCTGTCTTCAAAATAATTATGAAGCTGACTTCAGAGCAGCATTTGAAGTTAGCAGCATTTGAAGCCGTGAAGTTGTGAAGTCTGCTGTCGTCTAAGTGTTTAGAGCTTCAAATAATAAGATTACGCAAACAGCAGTCCCGTTATTTTTTATTAAAACCGTGAGAGTAAAATTCTCTCACTTGACGTCATAAAAATACATATTTCAAATAGCACCACACCTAAGAAAAAAAAACGCGTATTTTTCAAAGGAATCACTAAAATTAAAATACGGTTATTTTTTCATCATAGTAAATTGTGCTTGAAAGTAGAAAAGTTAAATATTGTTGTTATAATTTTCGGTAATAACTCAAATTATTTAAGTTAAATATTTTTGAAGTTAAAAAAATGTGTAAAAATGAAATGTGCAATGTACAATTGTGGAAATACTAAAAATAAAAACGCAAGCTTAAGTTTTTTTTTATTTTCCAAAAGAATAAAAACTTAGAAAAGAATGGTTAATATTTTGTCGTTTAGATGAAAAAAATTTAAATGGGGAAAATTTAATGATCTGTACTTATTACATAAAAAAACATTTATGGCCAGTTTTTGACTTCATATTTAAATACGCATTTAGTTAGTTTGTATTTAAATTTAAGTAGTATTTAAATACAGTTTCAGTTTTTCAGTCATTTATGATCGTTCTTATTTAACTACGATGAAAATATGGCAGCATTACGAAATATCAACATAAATCTCCATTGTTTATGAAAAACAGCTGCTAACAAACGCAATGAATTGCAAAATTTGTGAAAAATGTTTTAAATATATTAAAAATGTCAGCGATAACTATGTATTCACCATCTAAACTTATTTTATATATTAATTTAACTTTATAATTAATATTTTCATTAAGAAATGTGTGCAAAACATAAAATATTGTTCAATCAATGGCTAAAATGTTTATTTACTTTTGTTTAGTTTTGTAAAACAACAACTAAAAATGCCATAACCATATGGTAAAACTGTATTATTTAAATGGACTTTAAATGCCCAAGGTTGGTCTTTTAGGTTTCATTTAAATGTGCTTTGAATAACTAAATTTTGTACTTAAATATAACTTAAATATAAATGACATTTAAATACGAAGTCAAAAACTGGCCCTTAGACGAGTCAAATTTATTCCATAATAATTGTATAATATAAATATGCATATTAATGTGCTGTTTCTGTATTACAAGCGACGACTCGTCTAAAAAATTTGTATAGGAATCATTAAAAAAATTGAGTGCTTTTCATACAAATTTTTTAGACGAGTCGCTCGCTTGTTATGCAGCAACAGCACATTAGAATTCTTTTTTTAAATTACTTATTTACAAATTAAAAACTAAATTTAAAAAAGCACTTAAAACAGTGCCGATTGCATTAAGTTGACATCACTGCATTTTTACACAAAGACTTATTTTTATTACGTCATGAACAGAGAAAGAGAGAGTCTTTGCGTAATCTTCTTATTTGATTCATGATACTTGTACATATTTAAGTTGAAATTGGTATGAGCATTGCATCAGCTACAAAAGTCATGATGCAGAAGTTTGCAGACAAGAGGTGTAGAGAAACTTACGGGGTAGCAAAAGTAGCACGAAATGAATATTCAAGACTCTTTTCAGTTTTTTTCTCATGTTTCTTTCATTCCTGTTTCTCTCTTTCGTTTTTTGCAGTTCTATGCTTAAGCGGTGTTACCAAAAGGCTGTTCTTTTCTATATTGTTCAAAAATTGTTGAAAAATTTATGCATTTAGTTTATGGCAACACTTGAAAAATTCCTTGGTGAAACATCATAAAATTCTCTCACTTGCTACAAAAGAGTCATAATGTAAACGCTTGATGACTTACGGAGATGCTCCAAAATAGAAAACAATAAAAGAGTCAGCTACAATGCCCTTAATGTAAAACCACTTTTTGAATATATTGTGTATGGTATGTTGTTGATGCTGTAACGATACTCATTCATACATGTTTGTCCTCAAATACTTGAAGAGTTCTTAAAATGATCTCTGGTATGTATGTATTTAAGTTTCTATATGTTAAATGTGTGTTTTTGTGGGTGAGTTCCAAAACGTCAAAACACATTGCAGTGATGCGGTTTTGCTACTGTTTTAATACAAAGTAACCAACTATGTTGTTTACTTTAAAAAAAAAAACTGCAATTTTTTTACATTTAGAAACACTTCTGTGCAATCAGTTTTTTTCAAGATGGCGATGTCAGCAATAAAAAATATAATCTTTGAAAATTTAATGGGATTATTGGACGAAACGCCTCAAAGCAATTATAAAATTGTACAAAAATACAAAAAAAGCCCGAGTCAATGGTTTTAATTTCCCGGAGCACCTTCTCCCATAAAATTTTGCAAA
The DNA here is from genome assembly GCA_916610165.2 of Gymnosoma rotundatum. Lineage (NCBI taxonomy): Eukaryota > Metazoa > Arthropoda > Insecta > Diptera > Tachinidae > Gymnosoma > Gymnosoma rotundatum. Next base: position 46,624,407 of record OU744340.1, on the reverse strand, counting down.
CGTGTTGTTAACAACAGCTGTTTGCACTCAAAATTCCACTTTTTGTCCTTGAAGATATAAATTAATTCTGTTTAAATAATAATTAAATTTAAAAGAAATTTTTCTTAATTTTCTTCCGCCATGATTGATGTATTTGTAATTTATTTTGCACAAAATATCAAAGCAGTAACAAAATTAGTGATACACAGTTTGCTTTTGTTTGCGTATCAATAACTTTTATTATACATTTAAGGATGCGTAACATTGTCAATGTTTACATGGTTGCGTTTAGGAATGCATGACTTTGTTAGGTTGCATTGCAAATGACGTTTTGGAACTTACCCTGTCTCTCAATACTTTCCTTTACCAAAACATTTCTTATGAACATCCACACTCATTTTTATACGCATGTGTGTATGAATCTGTCATGTTTACAACCAGCGTTGCCGCTTTGGTCCAATCGGACCAAACTTGGTAGTTTTTCGTTTTTTAAAAACAGTTTGGTAGTTCGGTTGGTTTGTTGCATTTTTTTTAATTTTTGGTAGGTTTTCCTCCTCTGGCAATTTTTTAGCAATAGTAAATTTTTCACCTTAAAATTTCAGATAATAAAATAAAAAGAAATGTAACTTTAAATTAAATAAACAATAACTTTGAATAGTGTTACCACTGTTTTCAAAAACTGTTTTAGGTGCAATAAAAAACATCTCTGCTTTTTTGCATAGAGATGATTAAAACTATAACCATCTTTGGTTTAAGAAACGCGAACAATATAATGAAATTGAAATTAACAATACTTTTGAGTGAAGGTTAATTTTCAAGTGTATGTATTAAAAAAATTAACAGACAAAATAGAAAAGTAAGTAAACTTTTTAATTGTAAATATGTACCTATTTATTACATAAATATTTACTAATATTGCATGTAAAGAAACAGTCAAAATAATTTGATTGGCGCCAGGAAAGGGATGGGTGTTCCTCCTGCATAGTATTCTCTAAAACTATTTTAAATCATAACACCCATTTTTTCTCTGTGTATGCACACAGTTGTCTCCATCGGCCTGATATTTTCGCCTTATGTGAGACCCAGGTATCTGAGGATGCTGATCCACAGGATTTTCATTTACCAGGGTACTCTCTTCTACCCTTTTTTAGTCTACATCGGGGTCTTGCGTTGTACATTCGGAATGAAGTCGTGTACCAGTGCCAGCAATCACTAGGCACGAACGATCCTGAATTTAACTGTCTTTGGGTTAAATTCAAAGTCTGGTCACATTTCTTATATTTCGGGTTTTTATACAGAAGCCCAAACGCGGGAAGGGATAAATCTTTTTCTGGCTTCGATGCCCTTTCCGATTCCATATCGAGAATTCTAGGAAGTTGTCCGAACAGTGAAATTGTTGTTGCTGGTGACTTCAATGTTCACAACTCGTCTTGGATTCGCCATTCGAACCGTACAACTCCAGAGGGCCAATATGTTGAGCTATTCGCCGCGCACAACCACCTCGTGCAATTAATTAATGAACCAACACATATTTCGTGTGTTGAAGGGCAACAACACAATACTCTCGACCTCTTTCTTACCTCACACCCTGATAAGTATGAAGTAAGCATTCTTGCGCCTCTCGGTAACTCGGATCACTGCACCATATCCGCCTCCTTTTCGGTCGCTGAACTTCACAGCGTTTCGAAAATAGCCACGAAACGTTTAAAATATATATACGAAAAGGCTCGTTGGGCTGAGCTTAACGATTTTTTCCGGCATTTTAATTGGAAACTCTGTTTTCTGGACAGTAGAGTCGATGCCATGGCGGAGATGATTGTGAACATTATTTTGCTTGGAATGAAAACCTTCATTCCATCTAAGCAAATCCGCATTAAGCCAAGAAAAAATTCTTGGTTTAATCAGACGTGCAAAAACGCAGTCAGATCCAGAGAGGAAGCATTTAGTGCATGGCGGTGTAATAAAAACGCAAGTACTGATTCGCTACGCAAAAAGTCGAGATCTTCATGTGCCAAGGTACTTAGGCGCGAAAAAGCTCTATACGAGCAGCGCCTTCGTGCTAAAGTTCTTGCTACTCCTCAGGGTAGCAAGAGCTTTTGGTCATTCGTTAAAAGAGTGAAGGATAATGCTAGTTCCTCAATTCCGCCTCTTTTAAAGGATGATCAAATATTTAACGACCCGGCTCTTGGCTGAAATCTTTGCAAGTAATTCTTACTTGCCGGTAAGCAATCAACCACTGCCAGCACTGGAAAGAGTATCAGTAACTATGCCGGATATATTCTTTCGAGCACGTGCAGTTAAAAGGGTTTTAGCGGATCTCAACATAAACAAGTCCCCTGGTCCGGATGGAATTCCAGCACTGGTCTTGAAGCAGTGCTCTTCGACGTTATCGCGTCCATTAGCAAAACTTTTCAACATTTTATACCATGTTGGTGAGTTTCCATCATGTTGGAAGATTGCTAATGTAACACCGATCCCCAAAAAGGGAGAGGCTAGCAACCCTGAAAATTACCGCCCAATCGCAATTTGCTCTGCACTCTCCAAAGTTATGGAGGGTATGCTCAATTTTCATCTTGTGAGGTATCTGGAGTCCAACAGCTTACTTAGTGACCGGCAGTACGGCTTCCGTAGGGGACGCTCTACGGGTGACTTACTGGCCTTCCTTTCGGAAAAGTGGTGTCAATCCATTCACCATTTCGGCGAAAGTAAGGTGGTGGCTCTAGATATTTCTAAGGCGTTTGATAGAGTGTGGCATGGTGCGCTCATATCAAAACTTATTGCTTTTGGTGTCGGTAATAGTTTCTTTCGACTTATATCGAGCTTTCTCATGGATCGCACTATACAAGTTGTTATAGATGGGATCGCATCAAACGAGTTCAAGGTAAATTCAGGGGTACCGCAAGATTCCGTTCTTTCCCCTACCCTATTTCTTATTTTTCTCAATGACCTTCTACGTCAGACTTCCAACCCTATCTATTCTTTCGCAGATGACAGTAGCATATGCCATTCATTTTCTTTTCGCAATAGACCAAGCCTTCGGGAAATTGGGGCTGTGCGAAAGCACATGGATGATACCCCTTATCGCGACCTTTTGGTAATCTCCGAATGCGGCCTTGCGAATAGGGTTCAATTTAACGCTCATAAAACCCAGTGCTGTGTGCTTTCGCACAGGCGTACGCCTGAATATGCTACCTCATCTGTAATTATGGGTGATATATATATTAAGGAATCAGAAGCTCTCGATGTTCTTGGCATGAAAATTCAATGTGATGTTCGTTGGAACCAGCATATTTTTCATGTCGCAAAAGAAGCATTCAAGTGCCTAGGTTTTTTGAAACGGTGTAAGAAATACTTCACTCCATCTGACCTCCTTACTATCTATGTCACCTTTATCAGACCGAAAATGGAATACAACTCTCATGTGTGGGCCGGTGCTTCAAAGTCTATTTTGGAGTTACTCGACCGCGTGCAGGAGAGAGCGAAGAAGCTCATCGGTGACAGTAGGGTATCCAGCTCTATTGACTCACTGGAGCATCGACGCAATGTGGGATGTGTTTCACTGTTTTATCGTTACTACAACGGAATGTGCTCTTATGAAATTAGGGAACTTGTTCCTGAAAATCGTAATTTCGTACGCGCAACGCGTTCTGCATCAAGAGCGCATTCCTTTGTGGTCAATTGGCCAGTGAATCGCACTACGCATTACAGAGAGAATTCGTTTTTTAGCCGAACAGTTCGTATGTGGAATAAACTCCCCGCAGAGGTCTTTCCTGCCATTTTCAATGTGCAAAGATTCAAATCAAATGTCCACAAGCACTACTCCCTTTATCCCCCTTCCCACAACCTAATTTCCTAGTTCTGGCACAATGCATTGCATAAGTAGGGGTCATCCCCTGAGTGCTGGTCCTAATTAAAAAAAAAAAAAAAAAATCTTAAAAATCACCAAAAGACAAACTTCCATCTCAACAATTACAAGAAAAAAAAACCAAGTGAGTATAACAGAGTTTATATGCAAGAAATGCATTTTTAAATTTTTGGTAGGCTGTGAACGATTTTGGTAGGACTTTTGAAAATTATTGGTAGGAAGTAAATTTCTTGTGTGGCAACGCTGTTTACAACACTAATATTGTGCTCTCTTTAAGCGGCTATTAGACGATGAAACTGTGAGCACGGCCTGATGAGAGAGAGTATTTTGCTATTATACGATCAGGCCAAGTTTGTCAAACATCAGTATGCAAGCAGATTTTGAGCAGTGAAGTTCGTATTTGCGATAGCGCATGAATTAGTTGCAATATGTTTATTTTATTTCATAACTTTAATTAATGGCTCTTGTCTCTTACGCTCACTACCATGAAACTGCTCATAATTTTTAAATGATCAAACTGCAACTTCTTTATAAACATATCCCAATTTACACAGACAAATTTTACTTTGCAAAGTTTTGATTTTATGTGAGAGAGAGGGAGAAAGCATGATGAGCAGTACAGACTTTAGGCCCAACTATAATGTGCATAAGCTAGCTTTAGCTTATGTCAAAAATTCAACGAAAAGCCTGTCAAATGCTTAGGTAACTTATCAAAGAAATTTATGTGGCTATAATGTACATATATAAATTTAGTTACTTATTTGCCACAGTTGCACATTTATGTTTATTTCGTACTTTTGCCAAAAATAATTTCTATATAAACAACAAAATTTTAAAACTAAAAGGCTTTAAAGAAAATATTTTATATATTTAATAACATTCACAGACACATTTACATATTTTGGTTTATGTTCTAAGAAAACGTAAAAAAAAAAATTATTACAAATTATTTCCTGTTTTGTTTTTGTAGCCAACCGTACTAAAAAATGCAACGATGTTCATCGTTTATATGGTATACATATGTGTGTATAAATACAAATTTAATTTAAATATATTATAATTGTAAAAAATTGGCCATAAAGAAATATGTTGTTTTTTTCTAAATTTTTTATTGAATTTAAAACTAAAAAATTTAACAATTTAGGTCTTAATTAGAAAATTTCTTTATTAATGTATAAACCAAAGCACAATCAGCTGTTTCCTTACGGAAAGTGCGATCAGTTTCGTACCTTGCATAAAGAAATGAAATTTAACGAAACTTGACGAAAAGTTATCTTATTCACATTATAGTTTACCACATATAATTTAATGTATTTGCACAGTTGTATAAGTTGGCATAAGCTAGTTTATGCACATTATAGTTGGGCCTTTTGATGTACTCGCAAAGTTGCTTTGGTTTTCTTTCGTTGCTTAGACACAGTTGTATATATTTACATATACATATAACCACCACATACAAAACGTCCAAAAATAAGGAACGATCAAAGAGAAGAAAACAAAAATTTGTAAAAGAAAACTTTTTGTGTCTGAACACCAAACAAAGTTTAAAAGAAAATTAAACAAAACTTTGTCAAATTCAAATTTGCTTGTATGAATGCAGTCATATTGCCTTTGCTCATAGCTTCAATTGCTGAATTTAGTTTTTTAGCTTTGTCATTGCTCTCTTTTATACGTTTTTCGAACTTGTTTAGTTGCTCTTCATCACACTCAGAGTTAACATCTATAACAGAGTAATAATTCTGTTTTTGATATTTAGAATAAGATAATTCCAGGTGGTTGTTAATACATTTTTTAATTTCAATGTTTTTTTAATTTTTGTTGGTCTTCGAGTCCTAAGTTCAGACTCCCTATTTTACAATGTTTATGCACTTATATTTAGTTCTTTTAATTTTTATAAAGAAAGCAAAAAATAAAGATTTTAACAAGTCTATACAAGTAATACGCTTGTAAAAGCTTAGATTGTAACACTCAGTAAGTTTTCTAAACTCCGCAATGCGTCTGCCACTCATCACTTCGCGATCGAACTCTTAAACATGTCGAAGTATATAAAATCAACTTTAGCTGGTTTTAAATTCATAACCGTCTTTTACCTTTAAAATATACTTTTACGTGTTTATAGTACAAGTTACCATTGCGTAAAATGGATATTTCTGTAAAGTAAAAATAATACAGGCATGTTCTGACAATCGCAAATCGCTTAAAACTGGCGATGCGAGTTGAAATCACATGAAACGTATTATGTAGTTCACAATCGCCAGAAATTTGGCGACTTCAAATCGCAAGCACATATTGAAGTGAAGTTACGAATTTTACTTAAAATAAACTTTAAAGCAACAATAAACTTACACACAAATGAAAATTAATATGTTCTCTTTTATTTTTATTTTATTTATTTTATCAAAATGGAAAATTTATTATTCGGAATCTTTTAAAATTTAATTAATTTACTTTATTCGTGCTTGATTCCTTCAAATATATATATTTCATGATATTCTCATGAAATATTTATTATTTTAAACTAAACTACAAAATGAAATGTATTACTGCGGGGAAAGCATATCCATATGGCCATTTCACTACTGCTCAAATAGCTCATCAGTGGATTTTACCCAAATTTTGTATAGAAAAACAGAAAGTCTTATATCAAAAGCCAAATTGATTAAATGAGAACTCAATTGAATCAATAAGACAGAAGACAAAAACAACTCATAAATGTTCCACACCAGCGTGAGAGAGTATTAAGTCTGGATGCACAGCATTTGGCCTGTTGTATTACCAGGAGTTTGCATCAAGAAAGCTCCTTCTATGTCAAGAAACAGTGCAAGCGTAAATTCCTTATTTGAAAGCGACTTTTCAGCATCGGATATTAACACGTGCAGTCCCGTTTCCACGGATTTCCCTTTCGTGTAGGCGTGCTGCGAGCTAGAGAAAAGCGCGGGATTTATGGAGTTTCTGATCTGAAGATCGATAATCCTTTTCAGCGTTTAAAGTAAGAAAGACGACAGGCTAATTGGCCTAAAGTCCTTAGGTTTAATATGAGATGTAATTCTTAAACGAAAAAAACACTTCTTGTTGCATGCTACCTAAGCTAAATTAATAAAGAAAAATAACAAAATTCCTTTAATTGGCAAATACTTGCATTTTCTATAATGTTATAAAAATTTCATTTTTCAGACATTATTTGATGAAATGATTTTGTAAACAAAAGTAAAGAACAGCTGGTTGACTAGTTTTTGCTAGTAAAAATTATACTAGCCAAAACTTTCTCTCTTTCTCTCTCTTTTCACTCTGTACTTGCAAGTTTTTTGAGTACGTGAACACGTTTTAGTAACAATTAGTAATAATTTTTGGTTACTGAACAGACCTAATAAAATTAAATAGATTATCCATCTCTGATCAGGTACTGCTTGTTGTTGAAAATATAAAACTAATGTAAAAAATTAAATTTTTGTTGATTTAAAAAAAATGAAATTTAATTAATTTTGTGCCATTTTTTAAAAAGAAAAACGATTATTTTCAACAAAAAACACGAAATGTAAGTTTATGTCGAAGTATTTTTTTATTTCGTTTATTAATATAAAAATAAGAAATTTTAACAAAAAAACTATAACAAACAATAGTTAATGTTAACAAATGTTTACTATTACACACAGTTCCTTTTCAGCACCGTTGTTTAGTTGTAGAATATTTTAAGTTTTTATTTAAAGATAAATTTTTTGATGAAAAGTTAATTGTAAATTATTTTAAGTTTTTATTTAAAGATAAATTATTTGATGAAAAGTTAACTGTAAAGTATTTTAAGTATTTATTTAAAGATAATTTATTTGATGAAAAGTTAACTGTCCGAAGTTAAATGTTTCTCTTTCTACTGTCTAAGTTCAACTGCCCCGTTTATTGTCAAGTCATGCTATAAACACAATCATGTCCACCGACGATCGACCACAAAATGTCAAAAATAGAATGCATGCGTGATTATGAGAATAATTCTTTTAGCCGCTACACGACTACACGGCTACTTTTGTATCCCGTAGCTAACTTAGGCCAATTTCTATTTTTCTTGGCTACAAAAAACAGATTAGTGGTGCCAATACAATAAATGCATGAAATGGTGTTTTTAAAAACGCAATACATTAAATATCGCTATTAAAATCGCGAAAAACTTTTATAGTGGCACCATTGAAAAATAATAATCATCTGTTAATTTGTTTACATTTTTCATCAGTTTATTACTTTATCTCGAAGGGGGAACATGTGCGTGCGAGCAGATTTTTTTTCAAAAAAGTGAAGTTATAATTGAAGTCGCAACGCGCACAGTTTTTATTCAACAGGATTTTCCACTTCCTATACGAAGGTATAGGTCGATGTGCAGTTCCTGGAGAGACTAGTTATATCAAAATACTTGTGGGATATCCTGGCGCTGTAGTTATATACCCCTGCCATTATTAAATTAAGATTTCAAAAAAAAAAATACATTTTTTATTTACTATTTATTTGGCGCATTTTTAATTTACTTTTTGTTTGTGAAATTTTCCGTTTTGTTCTTTTTTCATAAATTTCTAATTTGTTTCATTTATATTTATTTTTTGGGTTTTTTATTGAAATTGATAAGTATATAATAGTAATTTTTACTGTTTATATACATTTATTATATTGTTTAATGTAAATGTTTAGTTCAATTTACATGCAAATTTGGACGTGGACACATCATACACTGAAGTCTTTGTTTCCACTATTTTAGCAATAGTATTTATAAAGTTAATTAAATTTTCTTGAGACATTTAAAATTTTTTTTACACAAATTCACTTAAAAAAATCAAGTTTGTTTTGTTTTGGTTAACTTAAATACATATGTCAAAACAGATGTTCATTTTTTGTAGTTAGTTGTCGATGGTCGTTAAAAGAATTAAGTAGCTGGCAACTTGGCTATTTTTGTAGCCAGCTACTTTTGTAGTCGATGGTCGGTAGCCTTTGATTGTGTTTATAGCATCACTCGTCTATCTATGTAGTGTTGTAATTTAATAAGTGTTGCCACTTCTTGTTTTAAGTTTGTCATTACCCGTCCCCACATATACAGTATTGTTCGAAACCTAAGCAACTTTTTAGCATTAAGTAATAATAGACTCATATCTTTTCTTTAAATAAATTTATAGAAAATATTTTTTTTATTTACTATCGTACTACACAATATGTCTATAACCTAAAAATAACAACAAAAATTAAATTCCATTTCTTTGAAAGTTATAATAAAATAAAACCAAAATTAACTTAAAAATTACTTGTTTAAAGCCTAAGCAACTTTTAATATTTGGTATGATGTCCTTTTCTTACGACCTCAGCGCATCTTTTGGGCATAGATTCAATAAGAATTGACAGAATAGATGTAGGTATAGCTTCGCACTCTAATTTTAGACAGTTTATCAACTCCTGTTTATTTTTAAAGCGTCGAGTTCCAACTGGCGATTGATGTGGCCAATCCAAAACTTGAACCCCGTTAGCTGATAACCAATCCTTGACTTACTTTGATGAGTGTTTTGGGTCATTGTCATGTTAAAACACCAATCGAAGTGGCATTTGCCACTTAGCATAGTTAAGCATGTGAGTTACTAAAATGTCTCTGTAAACAAAAGGGTCCATTTTTGTTTGAATTTCTATAAAGGGACTAACACCACTGGCCGAAAAACAAGTCCAAACCATCACTTTTCATCTCCATGCTTTATTGTGGCTTTTGAGTACCGAGGATGTAACCGCTTTCTCTTTGGTCTTCTCACGTGGCAAACTCCATCTGAATTTAGTAAGTTAAATTTAGATTCATCACCAAACAAAACAGTTCTCCATTGATTTTAATAAAAAAAAATGGAATTTATGAAATAATATTAGGTTTTCAATGATTTTTTTTCAGCTTTTGTACTTCAAATAAAGAATATGTTTATGTGATAAAAAAATTTAGAAAAGGTCAGTAAAGAGTAAAGTCCATATAAGAAGGTGATATGTTGAACCATATCTGGCATCCATATGTAATAATCGGTCTAAATAAAGTTTTATACATAGTGAGTTTTACATTCGTGTTAATATATTTAGAATAAAACATTCGTTTATACAAGAAAAAGCTTCGTTTTCTTTCTAATCGTTTGGGTTACGAGGGCTGCTCTATATATTTCTGGCCTAATAGTGAAAATGCGAATATTTATAATCAAAAATGGTTTTATTGTTTTTCAAAGTATTCTCCAGCATGTTTTATACACTTTTGCATGCGCTCAAACCAGTTGTCGAAGCACTTTTTGCACTCCGATTGAGACACCTCTAAAACATGGTTTTTGAACACTTCAACAGCTCCTTCTGGCGACGAAAATCGTTGACCACGCATTTTTTTCTTGATGTGCGGAAACAAGAAGAAGTCATTAGGTGCCAAGTCAGGGCTGTACGGTAGATGACCCATTAATTCGACGTTTTGGCCGGTCAAAAACGCTCTGGTTTGAGCTGATGTGTGAGAGCTCGCATTGTCATGGTGAACAATAATTTGTCTTCTCTTGTTGGTTTTTCGAATTTCTCCGATGACTTCAGGCAAACAAATTGTAGTGTACCACTCAGAAGTGACCGACCTACGTTGCTCAAGCGGAACAGTCACCACATGACCAGTTCTGCCGAAGAAACAGGCGACCATTTGCTTCGAAGTGCTTCTTCCACGAACAACTTTCGTTGGATTTTGCTCGTCTTTGAAGACCCAAACGGTCGATTGTTGTTTCGTTTCGGGCTCATACGCATAGATCCATGAGTCGTCACCTGTGACGATCTTATAAACGTCTTTTGAAGCACCGCAATCGTATTTTTGCAACATTTCTTTGCACCAATCGACACGAGCCTTTTTTGAGCGACTTTCAAATTGTGCGGGATCCAACAGGAACAAACCTTTTTAACGGCCAGGTGTTCATGCAGTATCGAATGTATGCTGATGGAAAAAAAGTCTAAGGATGTCACTATCTCTCGGTATGTCGCATGTCGATCTTGCATTATGAGTTCACGCATGGCATCAATGTTCTCTGGCACAACAGCCGTTTTTGGAATTCGTCTTTGAGCGAGCTTCGGCCACGATTAAATTCACTTTAACAATTTTTCACAGTGTTTCATCACTATACAAAGACTTAAGTTCATGAATGCACTCTTGTCGTGATAGTCCACGTCGAAATTTGTGAAAAATGATGGCACGAAAATGTTCACGAGTTAATTCCATATTTTTCTATATTAATTTTTTCAAGTCACTGTTAACAACACAAATAATGATCGTACGTCAAAACGTTTTGAGTACGATTATGCTTAAAAATGACAAACTTTCCAATGGAAATGTCAGATTGCGCTTGGCAGCACTCAGTGTTGCCAGGCCAGAAATATATATAGCAGCCCTCGTATTATTAATGTTTATAGAAATAATATCTGTGTATTTAGACTCACAATCCCTGTTTAAGCCGAGATTGACGCTCTATAACTTTTTTGTATACTAAAAAAGTAAATTAAATTCTATTTTATAAATTTTATTTTTCAATAATAACGCTTGTTAAATTTATTTTGTAATTTTTATTTTCCACACAGGTTTTTTTTCTCTCGAAGGACCAAATGATAAATTAATAAAACATACGAGCATTACTACCCGCTTCAGTACTTAACCAAATGTTAAATTAATAAAACATACTAGCATAAATACCCGCTTGAGTACTGAATTTTATTTACAAAAAATTCTTAAGTACTAACATTGAAAACCTTAAACCTAACTAGAACTGATAAGCTACGATTGTACACATGCACACATTAGCGACCATTAATTTATTACTCGTTAAGTGTTTTATGATCATGTTTAGGCACATGCGTATTTTAGTGACAAAAACAAAAGGTTTCATTATCTGTGTTAGTGTTTGTCAAAATAACCAATTACACGGAATTACATACATATGGAAACTAAATTAGCGCCTTATTCTATTAGTGGAAAACGCATGCATGTTTTTTAATCTTAAAAATATTAGCTGCATATTAATTTCCTTGTCTTTCTTATCGTTAAAAGTAAATTCATGTTTAAGCAAAGTTTAAACATTCTGCCGGGCGTCTAATGGCATCGGCGGTGAAAAGTCCAGTTTCACTATAGTGTTATGACTATTGCACCATTTGTACCTTGCATAAAATAATATTAATATTGTGATTAAAATAACAATTAGAATAAGGGATATATGTCCAGATACATGGTGAAATTTAATCTTCATCAGCTCAGAGTTGCTAGCCTGCATTGTCTGCACATCTTGTTGTATCCTTTGTATAGATTCGGAATTGTTAATCATCGGTTTATCAAAAAGTTTCACAAACTTGTTTGGTGTTTGATGGAATTCCACGCCCAATGAGGTTGCCTGAATTAAATATTTCTTCTTGGTTACAAAATATTGAGAATCAGCTAATGTTATTCCTGCGTATACTGCTGAACATCCAGCCGGCAAACCCAATATTTCTTTGGAAGGTAATGTTAGCCAGTCATGCTTATTATTACTGCAATCTACGCTCACCGTTGATTGATCAAAAATACTAAATATCCACTTATTTTCCCTGTGTAACTTTTTCCATATACTTCTTTTATGTGTGTACTCTTGGAAGTAACATTCTGCATGCCTGGATTGTTTTAATGACGAAACTTCTCACGAACGCTTCACAGCAGGTTTCCATGAGTAACTTTCTTTATAATTGTACTGCTTTTGAGAACTTCTTGAACATGTATTAAGCTGATATTGTAACATCAAAAAATATTAATTTGTTGCAAAGTTATACACTATGTAGTCTCCGTCAACTATAGGTATTATTGCAGAGTTATTTCCTTCGACTGGTAGACGTATTATTTCGTATATTATTTGGATTACTAGACGTTTGTCCATTATGATACCTTTAGCTTCCATTAAACTGTAGACTTCTTTCAATTCTGTGTTAGTTTTCGTTCCTGGAAAGACTACCCCATCTGGCAATAACTACTTTATGTTTAATAGTTCCTCTTGTAGCTGTGCAGTTGTTAAAAGATGGGGATTGACGTGACCATGGTTAACATTAATTAGCAAATCCGTGATTGATTATTTAACTTCATTGTACTCATCGATCATTACATGTAGATGAGTAATCATGACTTAAAACATAATAATTAATCGCTCATAATTGGTAGTGTTTTTGGCTTCATTGTGGAATGTCTTCACCTGCTGGTATATTCCATTTCTGTTTATTTCTTCGGTGGTCTTCTTCTGAATATTTATTTTCGAGTTTACAATTGATGTCTGCTGCTTTGCGAGGTGTTGCAATTTTCCTTTATTTTGGAAAATATTTCGCATATTCTCTTCCATTAATCTGCGATCCTCAGCATCCATTACCCCAAAAAGCACATGGTATATTGAATCAACAAATTCGAAAGGTGATCGTTTCTGTCTTTCCTATTTTCAACAGGACGTGTCCATTTATTTCGTTGTTGAAGTGTCACAAGGTATTCATCTTTCCAGCGATTCCAAAAGTCCTTTTTGATCCGCTGAATAAGTATCCATTTATTTAATGATATTATAGCAGAATCTTCAATGTGTTCTCCTGCTTCAAGCAGCGGTCTCCCAATGGGAAAGTGTCCTGGTCTTAATACTTCTACCTCATCAACGTCATTAGCGCCTAATCCACTAATGGCCTAGAGTTTAAAACGGCCTCTATTTGTGCCAGCAAGGTACTCATTTCTTCAACGTCAGTTTAGTTTCGCCTAGTATTCTGTTGAGATGATACTTCATTAATTTGACTCCGGATTCCCAAATTCCTCCAAAGTGAAGGGCTGCCGGGGGAATAAAATGCCATTAAATTTTTTGTTCAGCGAGAATAGGAATCAGCGTATTATTTTTTTCAATTGCTGCCTTAAAATCAGCATTTAGTTTTTTATTGGCAACTACAAAATTGGTTCCGTTATCGGAATACAATTTCGAGCTTATTCCTCTTCTTTAAAAAAATCTTCTTAAAGCTGCGAGGAATGCTTATGCTGTCAAATCACTTACAACTTCTAACTGAATGGCTTTGGTTAACATGCAAATAAAAACTGCAATGTAACCCTTTTACGACTTTTGACCTCTACCTCTGGAACACTTTAAATGTATTGCACCGGCATAATTCACTCCAGTATGAGAAAAAGGATGGGATACATATACTCTATACTCCGGCAAATTTCCCATTTATTGTTTCGCATCCTTTTGTTGATAACGAACACATGTTGTACAATTTCTAACACATTGCTTAATAGCTGATTTTATTCCGAGTATCCAACATTTGAGTTTAACTGTTGGTACCGTAAGCCTGTTTCCACCGTGCAGTGTTAAACTATGCGCATGACGTATAATTTATGATGAAAGCTTGGATTTTTTCAAAATTATTGGGCGTTTGTGATTTACTTTAACTTTGAATTACATAGCCTCCCACCGACTCGAAGAATTCCGTCTTTGTCTATAAATGAAAAGACTCGCTATTTTGCTTTTGTTATTTACTGGAAGTTCCTTTTTTAGCATTAAATTCATCTTGTTGATAATTAATAATTTTAGCTGCTATTTCAAGTTATGGAACTGTTAGGTATTGTGAATAATTCTGCTTCTTTTTTAATTTATTTATAAATCGAAGTACATAAGCTACAATTTTTCATAATTTACTTAAATTGGAGCATTTGTTTACCAATTCCTTAAGAGCATTACGGCCTTCTGGTGCTGTTACAGTCATCAAAGTAGTCGTAGATTTCGTTTTTTCGTATTTCGGCCATAAATCTGGAGTCTTTTGTAACCACTTTGGACGATTCCACCATAATGAATGAGATATAAATTTTTCGGCATTGATACCTCTGAAAGCAACATCCGCTGGATTGACTTTAATGTTTACGTGACTCCACTTCGCTTTCGGAATATCATTAATAATTTACACTACTCTATTTCTAACAAATTTGTCTTTGTTCTTATTATTGTTGATCCAAGCTAACATAATTGTTGAATCGCTCCAAGCATACATCGTATGTTGCCTTTTTATTTTGTTTGAAACTTTGTGCAACAGCTTTACTAATAGATGTGCCACACAAAGTTCTAGCTTTGGCAATGTTTTCCTATTTTTTATGGGATTGACTTTGGTGCGTTGCACAGCCCGAATGGCATCACCTTGAACTGCCATAAACCACCACTTGCGCTAAAGGCAGTTTTCTCCTTGTCTTTATCAGCTATCTCTACTTGCCAATAGCCGCTCTCCAAATCCAAGGTAGAGAACCATTCCATTCCAGCCAACGTGTCTAAGGTATCGTCAATGCTAGGCAACGAATAACTGTCTTTCTTGGTGACGTCATTGAGCTTCCTGTAGACAACACAAAACCTGATACTGCCGTCCTTCTTCTTTACTAAAACTATTGGTGAACTCCGAGGACTCCAGGATGGCTCAGTGACTCCGTTCCGTTCCATTTCGCTGACAAGTTCTTTGACCTCGTTGCGTTTTGCTAGAGGAACACCTCTGGGTGCTTGTTTTATAGGCCTCGCTTCGCCAGTATTTATTTCATGTTTAACAACTGCCGTTCTACCTTGGCTTTTATTATTTAGGGCGAAGACGGAGCCATGTTTTGTCAGCATCTGCTGTGCTTTGTTTCTGTCAGGAGGTGTTAGCCCTGCCACCCATTTTTGCACTTGTTCTGCTAATGAATCTCTTTCTGTGGCTGTTATTTTAGGGCATACTGTGTTCGCCGCACAATTAGTTATGGCTTCTGCTGGCTCACATCGACCCATCTCAAAATTCCTGTTAATAGTTTTTTCGCTATTAAACAGATTAAGTACTCTCACAGGAACTCTGCCATCGTCACAGATTTTCACGAGGGCTTTTGCTGTTATGATATCGTCTTTTAGTTCTTTTGGTTCCACCACCCACAACCAGTTAGCCTAACAATCTGTCTCCACACGTGCCCATACTATAGATTCCGCCTGAGGTGGTAGTTTCTGACGTTCAACGGCAAATATCTTCCTTACTGTGGTCCTGCTATCATATCTAACATCCAGGGGTATCTCCACATTGCGCCAGATCATTATTTGCTCGCCCGTGTGCAGATTAATACCGTGGGCTATCATAAAATCTGCACCAATGATAACGTCATCCACTATATCGGCAACAAAAAATATTTGGTCAGCGCTGATGTTTGCAATAGTCAGTCTTACCCCGGCTCTTCCATAGACGGTGGCTAAGTATCCATTAGCAGTATACAGTCGTACATTATTTAACGGCTCCACTGCCCCTTTTACTAAATCGGGCCTTATAATTGACTGAGATGCTCCTGTGACTATGGTAAGGTCTTGATTACTTCCGTTTATAAGACCGCAAACAGTAAGGTTGCTTTTTTTCTGTTGTACAATGGATGCCAAATGTGAATTTTGTAAAATTATTGGATGTTTTTGGTTGTAAAGCAGACTTGAATTATTTAACCTTCCGCCCCCCCCCCGAAGAATGTTGTCGCTGTCTATAAATGGGTATAGACTTTTAATTTTACTAGTAGAGCTGACTATACAGGTCTGTTCTACAAATCGCTTTTTGTCAAAGTGATTTCAAATCACGCAAAAGGTGTTCTGCGTACAAAATATACTAAAATCACGTGATTTAAAACGTTAAGCAAAATGACTGCCGATTTGAAATCACTTGCTCATTTTTTCTAATTATTTCGCTTAGAAAATAATAATAACGGTATTACATATTTAAAACGCTATGTCTTCTTCTTATTTTTGCAAAAAAATTAGATTTTATACACATAAAAACGAAATTAATCATAAATTTTCAAAGACACTGCATATTTTATAAAAAATTGTTTTGCTTAATTTAGTAATGCTCGTGATTTTCTCTTTCTCGTTAGCGGTTAGCTGGTTTGTGGTTTCAAAGAATATTCTAGTGTTGCAAAATTGTCAGACTATAAAATGTCATTTAAGATTTATCTTAGTTATGCTAATGTTTCCAACATCAAAATTAGGAAATATTAAGTGCAAAATATAAAATAGTAGCAACTTCCTAAACTTTTTGCATTAATTTTCACATTTTCAATTTTAATTTGAACGCCAAATTTTAAGCCCTTCGTTTAACACCAATAAGTAAATGAAAGACCATGTATTACAAACAAATAAAAATTCACTAATTTATTTTAGTTCCACACATATTAACTTACTTAAATCACTTATAATATTTTAATTACAAATGTAAAAACACACACAACACAAATCTACACAAAGCCGGTTTCTCCTATTTTCGAAAAAATACAACCACGCCGAAAAATTGAAAATCACGTGATTTGCAGAACAGCACTAAATCGTCTGCGTGATTTTAAAACCGTTCGTGATTTGAATTCACGTGATTTTCAGAACAGACCTGATAAATTTTCAAAGACACTGCATATTTTATAAAAAACTGTCTTGCTTTATTTAGTAATGCTCGTGATTTTCTCTTTCCCGTTAGCGGTTAGCTGGTTTGTGGTTCTAAGAATATTCTAGTGTTGCAAAATTGTCAGAGTATAAAATGTAATTTTAGATTTATCTTATTTATGCTAATGTTTCCAGCATCAAATTTAGAAAATATTAAGTGCAAACAAACAAATAAAAATTCACTAATTTATTTTAGTTCCACACATTTTAACTTACTTAAATCACTTATAATATTTTTATTACAAATGTAAAAAAAACACACAACACAAATCTAAAAAAAGCCGTTTTCTCCTATTTTCGAAAAATAAAAACCACGCCGAAAAAATGAAAATCACGTGATTTGCAGAACAGCACCAAATCGTCTGCGTGATTTTAAAACCGTTCGTGATTTGAATTCACGTGATTTTCAGAACAGACCTGTATGCCGTCTTTCTTTAAACTTATAATTTCATTTTTAAATTCATATTGCTGATGGTGTCAGATAATAATTTTTCTGCCGCTTCAAATTCCGCAACGGTCAAGTATTCTTGATTACTACGTTTGCCTTTGATTATGTTCGTGAATCGCAAAACATAGGCCACAACCCTAATTAGCAAGCGTATATTTTTTGTTGGCGTTTAAAGATGTCTGATACTTTACGCAATAGCCTCGCTAAAAGTGTGCTGCGCTAAGCTCCAGTTTTGGAAAAGTTATTCTATTCTTAATTGGATTAACCTTGCTTTTAGCTGTCAGTAATGTCACAAACGACTAGACCTTTATATATACTACTGCTGCATACGCTTTTTCAGAAGCATCGGAGAACCCGTGCATCTCTAATTCCATATCGTTTTCGGATCTTATTGTAAATTCGTCCCATTCTTCTTTTACCTCACTAGACAACACTTCATCCCATGTTGATTGTTGTAACCACAATTTCTGTATAAAAAGCTTTGCTACCAATGTAACTGGTGACAACCAGCCTAATGGATCAAAGATTCTGGCAACATCTGAAAGTGCTTGCCCTTTTGTTATTTTATCTTTTTGAATAAAATTAATATTGAACATAAATTCATCCTTTACTGGATCCCGTTGAAGGCCCAGTGTCTTCACTGATTCGTCATCCTCAATTTCAATGACTGCATTTTTCTGAATGCTTTTAACATCTTCGATCACTTGTTTATCGTTTGATAACCACTTCCTTAAATTAAACCCGAATTTCTTCAGCTGATATTCAATTTTACGCTGAATTCTTTTGCATTGTTGAATTGTATCTACTCCAGTCATCAAATCGTCCATGTAAAAGTCTTCTTTTATTATATTGCGAACATCCTCTTCCTTACAGCTATCAGCTATGTAGAACAGTGATCTTACAGCAAGAAATGGTGCAGAGGCTGTGCCATACGTAACAGTATTCAATTTGTATTCCGTTATGGGATAATTTTTATTTTCTCTCCATAACACATGTTCATAAGATTGATCTTCTTCTACAATCTTAATTTGACGGTACATTCTTTCAATATCCGCTGTCACTACATATCTCCACAACCTCCACTTTATGATGATGTCAAAGATATCGAAGTTTCGGGCCCATAAACATTATATCGTTTAAGCTTTTGCCGTTTGATGTTTTAGCGGACGCATCGAATACAACACGTAATTTTGTTGTTAGACTGTTTTCTCGTATTACCGGTTGATGCGGTAGGTAGTAATTTTACTATGGCTCTTATTTACCTCTGTCATGTGACCCAGCTCTAAGTATTCTTGCATAAATTTGACGTAGTCCTTTTTTAGCTTTATGTTACGATCTAGTCTTTTTTCTAATGATAGAAACCTGGCTAACGCTTGTTTTCTGGATTGGCCCAAATTGATGTCATCTCTAATTAGCAATTTTACTACAATTTTGCTTATCTTCAGAGTTTTCTTCAACATTTGGAAGCTCCTCAAGCTCCCAAAACCTCTCCAGATTGGCCACGGCTGACAATAATTTGTTATTATTGCTGTTATTACTATAGACTCCTGTTAAAATCCAACCCTAATTTGTAGATTGAGCCACTAAGCCATTCTTTTTGCAAACCCCTTCTTCTAGAATATCGGCAAATACGTCAGCTCCAATCAGGATATCAACTCTATCTGACTTATTATACATTGGATCACCTAGAACGTAGTTGTCCCACTGACTGAGATCAATTTTAAATGATTTATCAGGTTGTTGTCCTGAAATTGAAGGTAAAACTACCGCATCAGTACTTATAACTTGGTCACTATAGAAGCGTGGTTGAATTAATAGTCTCACCATTGCCTTTGATGTGGCTACTTTTGTACTTCCAAGTCCTTGTATGTTAGTTTTGCACTTTATTTTTGGAAGTCCTAATATTTGTGCAGCTTCTTCTGAAAGCGTTGTAATTTGTGATCCCTGATCAATTAATGCTCTTAGCATAATTAATTCTCCACTTTCTGCACGAACTTTTACCTGTGAGGTAGCTAGCAGTGTTGTTGTAGTTGTGTTTGGTTTTTTTATCATCATTGATTTTGATGTACTAGATTTTGGTTCCACGTTTTTTTCCTCATCTTTATGTAGCAGCCTATGGTGTCCTTTTCCGCAAAGACCGCATTTAGTTTTATTAGACCATTTTCTATCGAATTTGTGGTTAATGCATGTAAAGCATAATTTATTTTTATAAGTGATTCTTCTGCGGTCAGCCATTGCTAATGTTAGAAACTTTCTGCATACAGTTGTTAAATGGCCATTCAGGTTGCAGTAAAGGCACGCTTGTTGTGCCGTGTAAAGTGTGTTGGAAACTTTTGTATTGTCACCCACTTTTTTCTGGTACTCATATCCTTGGCGCTTCATAACTGCTTCAAAACGTCATCAAGACTTTGAATTTCTTTTGTTTTCTTAACATTTTTTTCATAATACCGGAGACCATCATTGTCTAGTTTTCTGAATACAATGCGAGCAATAAACGGTTCAGCAACCTTTATCTTCACATCCATTCCATAAATGTAACTGTTTATTGTGTCCAATAGCTGCTTTACACTTGCAGATGACTCGCTTGACCATTGGTTGATCTAGTAGTTTATCGACTTGATTGGTAAACAACAGCCTTCGATTATCGTATCTTTGTTTGAGAATTTCAAAAGCCGCCGCTTTGTTTATATCCGTCACTTTCAGGTGTTGAACTAGTTTCTTAGCTTCACCTTTTAGTGCTGTCACCAATCGATACATTTTCTCTACATTAGAGAGATAATTGCAGTCATGCACAAGGCTGTTAAACATATCATGAAATGGAGCCCAATCATTTATGTCTCCGTAAAGCTCAGGTATTTCTATTTTGCCTAAGTTTGATATGCCACTGGCATCAATTCTTTACTCATTGGCCTGTTCCCTTGAAGGATTTTTTACGTTTTTTGCACGTAATGCAAGAGCCATGTAATACTCGTCTTCAATATTTTCCTTGAGGATACGCACTTTTTTAGTGCTACTAAACTCGCATAGTTTTGTATAAACGTCTTCCAATGCTAAAAATCATTTTTTTATTTGCTGTCCAGTAGCTCGTTTGATGAATCAAATACTATTGTATGTAATTCTGATATCTTTTCGCGCATCCATTCTACCTTTTCGATAAATTCTTCCAGCAGTTCTTCGGCTTTTCCTTGGACATTGATAATGTCCTTGTTTTCTTTTTTACCGGCTTTTTCTTGCGTTCATTGGCTTTCTGATGATGACGTACTGGCTTTTATTAACTGCTTTTTTTGCTGGTGAACAATTTCCTGATGTTTATCTAGCTCTTCTTTATTCATTACTTGTTGAATTAATTCAATATTTTCTGCTATTACATCCTCTATTGATTCGAAATACCTTTGTTTAAAGTAATCTTCAGACGTTCTTCCTGTTGTCAAAAGTGCTGTATTATTCGCCTCAAATTCAGCTCGAATCTGATCAATACGTTTAGATATTTTAGGAATTCTTGTAGCGCGAATTGTTTTCAAGCTTAGTTTTGTCCGAATTGTAACTAGCTCGTCGCCCAACTCTTTTTGGCGTTCAAATAATTTTGCTTTATTAGCCATAGCTAATATGCCTTATACGAGGGCTGCTCTATATATTTCTGGCCTAATAGTGAAAATGCGAATATTTATAATCAAAAATGGTTTTATTGTTTTTCAAAGTATTCTCCAGCATGATTTATACACTTTTGCATGCGCTCAAACCAGTTGTCGAAGCACTTTTTCTGCTCCGATTGAGACACCTCTTCAACACTTCAACAGCTTCTTCTGGCGACGAAAATCGTTGACCACGCATTTTTTCTTGATGTGCGGAAACAAGAAGAAGTCATTAGGTGCCAAGTCAGGGCTATACGGCGGATGACCCATTAATTCGACGTTTTGGCCGGTCAAAAACGCTCTGGTTTGAGCCGATGTGTGGGAGCTCGCATTGTCATGGTGAACAATGATTCGGCTTCTCTTGTTGGTTTTTCGAATTTCTCCGATGACTTCAGGCAAACAAATTGTAGTGTAGCACTCAGAAGTGACCGTCCTACGTTGCTCAAGCGGAACAGTCGCCACATGACCAGTTTCGCCGAAGAAACAGGCGACCATTTGCTTCGAAGTGCTTTTTCCACGAACAATTTTCGTTGGAGTTTGCTCGTCTTTGAAGACCCACACGGTCGACTGTTGTTTCGTTTTGGGCTGATACGCATAGATCCATGATTTGTCACCTGTAACGATCTTATAATCGTCTTTTGAAGTACCGCAATCGTATTTTTGCAACATTTCTTTGCACCAATCGACACGAGCCTTTTTTTTGAGCGACTTTCAAATTGTGCGGGATCCAACGAGAACGAACCTTTTTTACGGCCAGGTGTTCATGCAGTATCGAATGAATGCTGGTGGAAGAAATGTCCAAGGATGTCTGAATCTTTCGGTATGTCGCATGTCGATCTTGCATTATGAGTTCACGCATGGCATCAATGTTCTCTGGCACAACAGCCGTTTTTGGAATTCG
The DNA here is from genome assembly GCA_916610165.2 of Gymnosoma rotundatum. Lineage (NCBI taxonomy): Eukaryota > Metazoa > Arthropoda > Insecta > Diptera > Tachinidae > Gymnosoma > Gymnosoma rotundatum. The sequence continues at coordinate 46,602,131 of OU744340.1, read as the reverse complement.
TCTTTGAGCGAGCTTCGGCCACGATTAAATTCACTTTAACAATTTTTCACAGTGTTTCATCACTATACAAAGACTTAAGTTCATGAATGCACTCTTGTCGTGATAGTCCACGTCGAAATTTGTGAAAAATGATGGCACGAAAATGTTCACGAGTTAATTCCATATTTTTCTATATTAATTTTTTCAAGTCACTGTTAACAACACAAATAATGATCGTACGTCAAAACGTTTTGAGTACGATTATGCTTAAAAATGACAAACTTTCCAATGGAAATGTCAGATTGCGCTTGGCAGCACTCAGTGTTGCCAGGCCAGAAATATATATAGCAGCCCTCGTATTATTAATGTTTATAGAAATAATATCTGTGTATTTAGACTCACAATCCCTGTTTAAGCCGAGATTGACGCTCTATAACTTTTTTGTATACTAAAAAAGTAAATTAAATTCTATTTTATAAATTTTATTTTTCAATAATAACGCTTGTTAAATTTATTTTTAATTTTTATTTTCCACACTGGTTTTTTTTTCTCTCGAAGGACCAAATGATAAATTAATAAAACATACGAGCATAATTACCTGCTTCAGTACTTAACCAAATGTTAAATTAATAAAACATCAAGCATAAATACCCGCTTGAGTACTGAATTTTATTTACAAAAAAATTCTTAAGTACTAACATTGAAAACCTTAAACCTAACTAGAACTGATAAGCTACGATTGTACACATGAACACATTAGCGACCATTAATTTATTACTCGTTAAGTGTTTTATGATCATGTTTAGGCACATGCGTATTTTAGTGATAAAAAACAAAAGGTTTCATTATCTGTGTTAGTGTTTGTCAAAATAACCAATTAGACGGAATTACATACATATGGAAATTAATTATCTCTTATTCTAATGACCTTTTTTATCTTTTATTCTTAGAACTAATGAATATTATCTTTTAATAATAAACATGTTCAATTCTGAACAATCTGTTTTAGTGTTTGTCAAAATAACCAATTACACGGAATTACATACATATGGAAACTAAATTATCTCTTACTCTAATAGCCCTTTTTTATCTTTTATTCTTAGAACTAATGAATATTATCTTTTAATAATAAACATGTGGAATTCTGAACATAAATATACATATGTATATGTTCCTCCAACCTTCATTTTAATATAAGTTATATTAGAAAACGATAAAGAATCTTCTAAACTGTCCCAAACACTTTCCTAAACACATAAATCAAATAATTTATTTATTGAATTGATTTTTACATTATAATCTTGACATTAAGAAATATGTTTTGTACCTCAATAAAAGAGCCATGCGCATTTTTGGATCTTTTTGTCATTGCGCACAAAAAAGGAGCAGCGCAAAAAAAAAAAAAAGAGCCAAGCGCATTGCACTGTTCTTTCATGACGCAGAGCAAACATATTGGCGCAGAGCAATGTGCAATAGCTAGTTGGCTCTGCTCTTTGCGCAAAAGAGCCGCTGTGCGCTGCGCATTTACTTACTGTTAAACCTAAGACTTCACAGACAAAGATTCAACTTGAATGTTTGTAAGACACTGAAATTTATTTTCAAAATTAAGACCTTAAGAGCTAACTTAACAAATCTTAAACTAATGTAGGAAAAATTATAACAATGTAGGAAAATTAATAAAGGTTGTTTACTTGCATGTGTCTGCGCACATGCGTATGTTTTATCACACATTTCAAATTTAAACCCTAATTATCTATTGGAAAAACCAACATCATTACTGTAGATGTTGGTATTTCTGTTTGTGTGTTTATTAATATTGTTACTATTACAAAACTGGGAAAACCAACATCATTACTGCAGATGCTGGTATTTCTGTTTGTGTTTTTGCTTATTCTATTAGTGGAAAACACATACATGTTTTTTAATCTTAAAAATATTAGCTGCATATTAATTGCCTTGTCTTTCTTATCATTAAAAGTAAATTCATGTTTAAGCAAAGTTTAAACATTCTGCCGGGCGTCTAATGGCATCGGCGGTGAAAAGTCTAGTTTCACTATAGTGTTATGACTAATGCTACATTTGTACCTTGCACAAAATAATATTAATATTGTGATTAAAATAACAATTAGAATAAGGGATATATGTCCAGATACATGGTAAAATTTAATCTTCATCAGCTCAGAGTTGCTAGCCTGCATTGTCTGCACATCTTGTTGTATCCTTTGTATAGATTCTGAATTGTTAATCATCGTTATATCAAAAGGTTTCACCAACTTGTTTTGTGCTTGATGTAATTCCACGCCCCATGAGGTTGCCTGAATTGAAGAATTCTTCTTGGTTACAAAATATTGAGAAGCAGCTTATGTTATTCCTGCGTATTCTGCTGTACATCCAGCCGGCAAATCCAATATTCCTTTGGAAGGTAATGTTAGCCAGTCACGCTTATTATTACCGCAATCTACGCTCACCGTTGATTGATCAAATATAGTAAATATCCACTTATTTTCCCTGTGTAACTTCTTTCATGTGTGTACTCTTGGAAGTAACATTCTGCATGCCTGGATTGTTTTAATGACGAAACTTCACATGAACGCTCCACAGCAGATTTCCATGAGGAACTTTCTTTATAATTGTACTGTTCTTGAGAACTTCTTAAACATGTATTAAGCTGAAGGGATTTCCGCTTGGATTACTAGACGGTTGTCCATTATGATACCTTTAGCTTCCATTGAACTGTAGACTTCTTTCAATTCTGTGTTAGTTTTCGTTCCTGGCAAGACACTTCTGGCAATAACTTCTTTATGTTTGATAGTTCCTCTTGTACCTGTGCAGTTGTTAAAAGATGGGGATTGACGTGACCATGGTTAACATCAATTAGCAAATCCATGATTGATGATTGAACTTCATTGTACTCATCGATCATTACATGTAGCTGAGTAATCATGACTTGAAACATAATAATTAATCGCTCAGAATTGGTAGTGTTTTTGGCTTCATTGTAGAATGTTTTCACCTGCTGGTATATTCCATTAAAATTTCTGTTTATTTCTTCGGTGGTTTTCTTCAGCACATTTATTGTCGAGTTTACAATTGATGTCTGCTGCTTTGCGAGCTGTTGCAATTTTCCTTCATTCTGGAAAATATTTCGCACATTCTCTTCCATTAATCTGCGATCCTCAGCATCCATTACCCCAAAAAGCACATGGTATATTGAATCAACAAATTCGAAAGGTGATCGTTTCTGTCTTTCCTATTTTCAACAGGATGTGTCCATTTATTTCGCTGTTGAAGTGTCACAAGGTATTCATCTTTCCAGCGATTCCAAAAGTCCTTTTTGATCCGCTGAATAAGTTTCCATTTATTTAATGATATTATAGCAGAATCTTCAATGTGTTCTCCTGCTTCCAGCAGCGGTCTCCCAATGGGAAAGTGTCCTGGTCTTAATACTTTTACCCCATCAACGTCATTAGCGCCTGATTCACTAATGGCCTAGAGTTTAAAACGGCCTCTATTTGTGCCAGCAAGGTACTCATTTCTTCAACGTCAGTTTAGTTTCGCCAAGTATTCTGTTGAGATGATACTTCATTAATTTGATTCCGGATTCCCAAATCCCTCCAAAGTGAAGCGCTGCCGGGGGAATAAAATGCCATTCAATTGTTTGTTCAGCGAGAATAGGAATCAGCGTATTGCACCGGCATAATCCACTCCAGTATGAGAAAAGGATGGGATACATTTACTCTATACTGCGGCAAATTTCCCATTAATTGTTTAGCATCCTTTTGTTGATAACGAACACATGTTGTACAATTTCTAACACACTGCTTAATAGCTGATTTTATTCCGAGTATCGAATATTTGAGTTTAACTGTTGATTCCGTAAGCCTATTTCCACCGTGTAGTGTTAAACTATGCGCATGACGTATAATTTGTGATGAAAGCTTAGATTTTTTCAAAATTATTGGGTGTTTGTGATTTACTTTAACTTTGAATTACATAGCCTCCCACCGACTCGAAGAATTCCGTCTTTGTCTATAAATGGAAAAAGACCCGCTATTTTGCTTTTGTTATTTACTGGAAGTTCCTTTTTTAGCATCAAAATCTCTTCATGGAATTCATCTTGTTGATAATTAATAACAATAATTTTATCTGCTATTTCAAGTTCTGGAACTGTTAGGTATTATGGATAATTCTCCTTCTTTTTTAGTTTATTTATAAATCGAAGTACATAAGCTACAATTTTTCATAATTTACTTAAATTGGAGCATTTGTTTAGCAATTCCTTAAGAGCATTACGGCCTTCTGGTGCTGTTACAGTCATCAAGATAGTCGTAGATTTCGTTTCTTCGTATTTCGGCCATAAATCGGGAGTTTTTTGTAACCACTTTGGACGAGAATTTTCCGGCATTGATACCTTTGGAAGCAACATCCGCTGGATTGACTTTAGTGTTTACGTGACTCCACTTTGCTTTCGGAACATCATTAATAATTTCGACTACTCTATTTTTAACAAATTTGACTTTGTTCTTATTATTTTTGATCCAAGCTAACGTAATTGTTGAATCACTCCAAGCATACATCGTATGTTGTCTTTTTACTGTGTTTGAAACTTTGTGCAACAGCTTTGCTAATAGATGTGCCGCACAAAGTTCTAGCTTTGGCAATGTTTTCCTATTTTTTATGGGATTGACTTTGGTTTTTGCAGTGAGAAGATGTATTGAATTATCTGTTTTTAAATATATAACAGCTGCATATGCTTTCTCTGACGCATCTGAGAATCCATGAAGCTCCATTTCTGAGTTGTTGCTTACCTGTAGCCATCTTGGTATTCTTATTTCTTGTAGACACGTTATATTATTTATAAACTGTAGCCAATCTTCCTTGTATTCATTTGATTTTGTCCCATGTAGCCTGTAACAACCATAACTTTTGAATAAACAATTTTGCAACAATCGTTATTGGGGACAACCATCCTAATGGATCAAAGACTTTAGCCACTTCTGATAGTGCCTGTCTTTTGGTTAGATTGCCAATTTTCGTGAAATTTAAAAATCTGCTTTTGGATCCCATTGGGATCCTAACGTCTTTATTGCTTCGTCATCTTTAGTTTGAATTAGTGCGTTTTTCGTAGAGTTGCATACATCTTTTGTGATTGCTATGTTATTTGATGAGCATTTTCTCAAATTGAAACCGTAATTGCTAAGCTGATTTTGAACATTATGAAGAATTTCCTTGCATTCCGTTATTGTGTCAGCACCAGTGATAAGGTCATCCATGTAAAAATCCTCTCTGATTACATTTAAATTAAATTTTCTCATTTGAACATCAGTCTGCAATATAAAATAGTGCTCTTACTGCAAGAAACGGAGCAGACGATGTTCCGTATGTGACTGTTGTTAATTGATATTCTTGTATTACATGCTTCTTGTTGAATCGCCATAATATGTGCTGATATCCCTGATCTGTATCTGACACTTTCACTTGCCTGTACATTTTTTCGACGTCAGCCATGATACATATTTCCAAAGCCGCCATTTCAAAATATGTCAAAAATATCTTTTTGCAGTTTAGGTTCTGTGTACATCACATCGTTAAGGCTTTTTGCGTTTATTGTTCTTGCTGATTCGTCGAATACCACTCTCAATTTTCTTGTCAGACTTTTTTCTCTGATAACCGCTTGGTGAGGAATATAATCTGCCTTTATCATATGACCCAGTTTAAGATATTGTTACGTTTATTTAAATTATAAACGTTTTATTATATGATTTCTTTATTTGCAAAATAACAACACACACAACTTTTAGAGTTTTAATTAAATTACACTTTATATAATCAATTATTTGACGATTTAACTATTCGCGATTAATAATACACGCTGGCAACTTTAATTGTTGTACCACAAGATCTTAACTAGATGACGCTCACAATACGAATGAATCAACACGTATTGGCGTTGCTTTTATATACCCTATTTTTAGGCGATATTGAATATGCGAGAATTTCTACCGCCATCTGCTGCTTTGCCACTTTTATCTCAGACACATTAGTGAGCATTGTTATTTACTTCTAGAACCTTCAATCATTATTTAAAAATACATGTTGTGTATTTTTTAGTTGTTATGCAATGCAGGTGTGTGTATGTTTGTGTATTGCGTTTGTTTAGTCATCGCTTTGTATTAGTTGTTTTTGTTTTGTAATATACATGTTTTATAAAAACTTCTAGCTTTGAAAACAAACACAATAGGAAATTTCGTTTCACTTTCTTGGCCTCAATTATTTTTACATCTTTTTATGATTTTAATAAAGCATCTTTGTAACAATATTCTTCCATGAATTTAATGTATTCTGTCCGGAATTCATTGTTGGCTTCTAATTTTCTCTCAAGATTTAGAAGTCTTGTTAACGCTTGTTTTTTTTTTTAATTTCCGAGCTCATTTCATCCTTTTTAATTGGTAATTTATTTATTTATTTAATTGTCAACGGAAATTAAAATCCTTGCAGATATTTTAATTTAAGAACAACATAAAATTAGCTTAAATTAACATACATACAATAATAAAAAACTTTAAATAACATAAACAATTAGCTTCAATTAAACATGCATGCAGTAATAAAAAACGTAACAAATAGAAAAAAAAATTGTACATAAATAATAAAAATTAGTTGTTTGGGTAAACTAATATGATATTTCTAATTGAACTTAGTGACAAATTAAAATCAATAAACTTATAATATTTATTAAAATCTGCACAAATTCTCCTAAAAGGGTCTGCGTTACCATAATTAGCCCGAAAAAATTCTACAGCTAAAGGTATAAAATTACGTGTAGGGCGTTGTGGTACATTTAAAGTAATTCTGTTAATAAGTAAATGGGTGGCTGTATCGCCACTAATCACGCCAAAAATTAAGGAAATATTGAGTACTTTTCTGCAACTACTTAGAGTTGGTAGCTTAATAAGAGAAAGTCTGGCTAAATAGGCAGGTAACTCGCGTAGGTTAAAGTTTAATCCACGGAGGCAAAAAAGCAGGAACTGTTTTTGAACAGATTCGAGAACATCTGAATATTTTTTATACATAGGGTCCCAAATTATGAATCCGTCCGCTTTTAGTAACGTATGGATCATCAAACTCTTTAGCCCAGCGTTTTACAAATCCCAGTACACCTCTAGCTTTGTTTGCTGTCAAATTTATATGTGAGATAAAATTAAGTTTGGGGTCAAGCAACAATCCAAAATCCAATATTTTATCTACTTCTTCCAGATGAAAGTCATCGCTAAAATAGCGTGCAGGTATCGGTTTTTTTGCTAGCGAAGCACATATATTTACATTTCTTCAGATTTAGCTCCATAAGATTTATTTTACACCAATTGTGAAGCGAGTTCAGGTCAGCCTGGAGATGTTGCTTGACTGTAATTACGAAAAACTTTTACATCGTCGGCATACATCAAAATATTGGATGATTGAATGACATCAGGCAAGTCATTATTAAATAACGAAAATAGAAGCGGCCCAAGGTGTCTTCCCTGTGGTACCCCAGATACAACATCTATGCTTCTAGAGCAGTTAGGTAAGAGTATATCCATTTGACACTTAAATCGGTAAAACCAATTAATTCCAATTTTTTCTTCAGAAGCATATGATTGACTTTATCGAATGCCTTGCTGAAATCGGTGTATATAACGTCAGTTTGTTGTTTCTGCAGAAACCCAAGATGTATAATTGTTAAAAATTTTAAAGATTTGTTATACTAGAGCATCTTTTTCGAAATCCATGCTGATGATGTGTTATCAAATTTGATGTATGAAAGCATAAATGTTCGGTAATAATTTTTTCAAATAATTTGGGTATAGTACTTAATGTTTGAAACATCGGACTTGTTTCCTGATATAAAAAAAGGAATGATAAAGGAATCATTCCAGATTTCGGGAAAATTACCATATTTTATTGATGTATTAAACAAAATTTCTAAAGGGATAGAAATACTATCAGCGCAATTTATCAGAATATTGCTAAGAATTTTATCAGGTCCACTGATATATGAGATTTTAAGACTTTTTAATTCCTTGAAGATTGTTGAGTTATCAATAAATGGTATATTAATTGATTGAGTTTTGGCGATGTTGAATGGATACTTAAAAGATTCATCGTACTTTGCATTTGAGTAAATTGGAAAGGAACTCCATTCGTTTTCTTTTTTGATTTACAAATTTGAAAAATGCCTTTGGATTACGTTTTAAATTAATTTTCAAATTTTGTATATAAATATTATAAAAAATTTTATTAAGCGAAGAATAGCAGCGCGGCTAATAGAATACCTTAAATAATCAGCAGAATCACTAGACAGTTTGAATTTTTTGTATAGTTTGTTCTTTCTATTTTTAATTGTTTATTATTCCAAGGAGGACCAACGTTTTTGCTTGTTTATTGTTTTCGGAATACACAAGTTCATAAAAGAATAAATTTTATGGTAGAAGGCTTTAGTCCAGTGAAGGGAAATGATATTTTCATTTCGGTATCAAAAAAATTTTCTGAGAGTACTTTTTTAACCTCAAGAGTAACAAATCGTTATTTTTTTTTAATTTTTATTAAACAGCAAAAAAAATCTTAATGAAAAAGAAAAGGTAATAAAAACTATAAATCAATATATTAAAAGTTCATTTTACCTATAAACAAAAAAGTTTTTAAATTTACTTTATACTTTTTAATGTATATCACTTTAAACTGAAATAGCGCCTAGATAAATAGCGCCAATAGAATGGATTTGGGCTTATTTCAAAAATAATTTTCTCTTACATTTTTAGACCATTCCCAAAAAAAACTTCCTTCATCACATTAAAATCAAAGTCATTGGGTATTATCCTTCAAATAAGCCCAAATCTATACTAAATGAAAATATCATTTCCCATCACTGAAATGCAGTGTCAAATTTTATTATTTTTTAATCATCTGTCGCCCTAATATTTGCTTTTATGGTTGGAGCTACTTCACTAAACTAGATATGAAGATGATAAGGGTATATAAGATTTGGCATAGCCGAATATAGCACTCTTACTTGTTTGTATTAAGATGTACAATTCTATCAAAAGAAACACAAAAAACGTAACAGCTGGGGCCAAATTGTCGAATTCGTGATCGAGAGAGGTTTCGTATCGAATAAAATTTCGTGACGTGGCGAATAACCGGATTGCGGCATTCGATAGTGTTCGAATCGAGTTGCCATTTTCGGAAACTATAAGTGATAAAGGGGAAATGCTAATAGAGATGAATTTAAGAAAATCAATGGTTTGAAATTGTGGGCGTATCACTGAGAGTATCAAATGTTACAGAGGAGTAAAACGGCATTTTTTCAAATCAAATAGTATCAAAAAAAGTACGATCGTAACAACTTTTCCATCACTGCTTCAGTCATCTTATCTATATCGGTGCAAGATAGAATGTTATTCCAGTTAGTATTCTTTAGGAGTTCATTTAATAAACTGTAATTGGTGTTCTTAAAAGAGAAGGTCTTTATATATAAGGGCACCACAGATTTATATGGAGTTGAAGCTAATTACTCGTATTCGATAGTAGGATGGTAGATATCTTCAGGTGTTGTTATGGGTAAGGAGAGCCTAATTAAACAATCAGTAACATTATTAACAAAAACTAGGTCTAGTAACCTTGAGGAACTAACCTTGAGGAACTGTTAGAGCGCAGCGTAGTTTGAACAAGAAATTTTTCTTCCGGTAAATACTTCCAGGATATTGATGGCAAATTAAAATCTCCAAAACTAAAAATTGAATCTTGAGTAAATGCAGATTGAGCAAAAGATTTAATGGCTTCGGCATGTAGAGTATATATCCGCATTAGAGTCGTTTACCCCTGTTTTTAATCAATACAGATATAAATTCAATATCAAATACTGAATCAGATGCGACCGGTTCAGACGACAAAATATTTGAAACTGCATAAGTACTCCACCACCAGGAGTTTTACTGCCTCGATCACGACGAAAGATGTTAAATTTATTGCATAGTATTTCAGAATTTAAAAAGTTATCGCTAAGCCATGTTTCAGTAAATACTAAGACTTGATGATCCAAGTTGAAGCTTTCCATATATAATGATGAACGTTTTGTTCTCAAGCCGCGAACATTTTGGTAAATAATAGAAATATAATCAGTAGTAATTGATTTCAGTTTTTTGAAGCATTAATATCATGCTGAGGGAGGATAGCAATGTTATCTGATCTGTTTCTGCGTGTAAATTCGCGAACAAAAGTATTGTTTGGCCAGAAAGTCGGCTCCAACAAAACATCATATAGCTTAGGTGGAATCGATATTTCAAAAGATGAAATGGATCTTGATTGAGAAAATTTGAATTTGTGTATTGATATATCTGCCTCTTTTCCAACTTTATTTTTTAAAAAGTACTCAACTGCTTCAATAGTGGTATCACTAGACAGACGAGATACAAAAATATCTCTTCTTGGAGGAACAGCTCGTAAGGGGCTGTGAGCTACTAAATTACTGTTAGATGTTATATTGTCATTATCTGGAGGACAAGCATTCATGTCTTGTACAGAATTAGATTCGAAGGTGTTGCTGACAGAGAACTCCCGTCAATAATTTCAGCAGAATTATTGGTAGTAGGCACTGTAGTGTATGTAATTATTGGCATATTAGGCAATTTATTTGTAGCTCTTTTTTTCTTCGGTGAAGAGTGAGTTTGTACATTTTTAAACTTATCTAAGTTTGGAAAGTTGGTATATAATTCACTGAATTTAAAAAGTTTAGCTTGCATAGATGCAAAGTTATTATTAAGTTGATCAAACTCTCCCTTTAAGCTTTTAACAAATTTATATAAATCTATATTTATTTTCTTGCAGCAAACGCAAGTCCAATGAAGGGATTTTACGGGATCAGCAAGGACGTCCGCATCGCGTGGCTTCAGTCCAGAGCAAATCAAGTGAAAATTTCTCAAACATAACCAACAAGATACAAACCGATCATTTCCACTAACGTTGCAGTTAGAGTTTAAGCAATCCATGTCGAAAACAATATTAATGGTATATTTGAGAAGAATTGTTCGCTGGATGATTTTTATTGAATTAAATAACAGATGGCGCATCAAATATACTATTTTCTTTTTATCAAGTTTACAAACCAAAATGGTTGTATATTATGTAATTCGGTATATTGTTGTATTTCTTTTTACTTAACGAAACAGATGTTTTCACAGTTGTTATAAATGGTTAACAATTAAAATTGTAGTTTTTATTGAATTTAAGAAAAAAAAATTACAAAAAGTAAAAATAAAAATCTCGTAATTTTTTAACTATGAACGATCCTTCGGTAAAAACACCACGGTGTTACGAACAACAGGCAAGTAGATTTAATAAAACTGAAATTGGACTTTTAACAACAGTAAAAACACTTAAATTCAGGTTAGTTATTGAACGACAGTCTAACACGTACGACGTCTTTGTATGTATTTAACCACTATCCGATTGTCATCATCTATTACTGTTGTTTTGTTAAAAAGTTCTAAGCAATATTTATCTTCCTTATAGACATCGGATTCTGTTGTTATTTCTTCAAGCTCCCAGAATCTTTCTAGATTTGTAACAGCTGCTAATACTTGTGATGGTTTTGATTTTTTGTTAATGACACCAGATAATATCCAACCAAAAATTGTTGAATGATATCACCTCCAATAACAACATTTATTCTATCAGATTTGTTGTATGATGGGTCCGCTAAAATAAAGTTGTTCCAATCTGCTATACTAACTTCAAATTACTGGCTTGGATGTGCCCCCGTTAACTTTGACAAAATTAGGGCTTCTGCTTCAACCGAAATATTACTCATAAATCTTGGCCTCAAGATTAATTTTGACTTTGCTGTAGATAGTCCAACCACTGCATTACGACTCCATGAATTTCGGATTTATTTTGATGCGTGGTAATGCTTAAATCTGTGCAGCTTCTTCCGATAAAGTTGTAATTTGAGAACCTTAATTTATTAACGCTCTTAGCGTTACTAATTCTCCATTTGCTGTATTTACCCTTACTTGTGCAGATGGTAGAAGTGTTGTAGCGGATGTTTCCCCGGTCGTCATTGCTGAACTATTAGGCTTGGATTCAGTTCTTTTATTCAGATGTAGAAGCTTATTGTGACCTTACAATAACAAAATAAGAGTTTGGTTAATTGACATTTTTTGTTGTTTGACTGTCAGCATATGAAGGGTTAATTGGAAGGAAATCGAGCTTGTTTGGTCTTCCTTCAGGTATTTCGTCATCGTTAATGTGTTAATCTTCCAATAAGGATAAAATTTGCGATGATACTTGTAAGAATTCTGGACCATCTTTCCACAACGAAGATTTTAAAAACTCATTAGGCATTAGTCTCCGAGAAATCAAATCGGCAGAATTTTCTTTGATATTTAAATAAACCATTCATCATTGCAAGTTAGTTCTTGTATTTTGGCTATTCTGTTGGCCAAAAATGTTGTCCAAGAAATATAAGAGAGCTTTGAGAACCATGCTATAACTATTTTTGAGTCTGTATAATAAGTTCTACTAGCTACTGTTATTGGCAAAATAATGAGTAGTCTCTCCACTAATTCGACTATAAGTACTGCTGCTAAAAGCTCTAGTTTAGGGATTGACAGGGAGCTCGTTGGTGCGACTTGCCGCTCCATCTCACATTTGCTGACCGATTATTTCACAAAACTGAAAGAATTGACATGCTTATCTTATAACGGTATTTATAAATTATTAGTGTAGTAAGTTCTATCGAAGCTCAATCCTTTACAGAAAAAGCTATACGGATTTATTTAAAAAAAATCCTCCTTTAACCATTTTTATTGAATTGCAAGCGCACTTTTCCATACCGAAATATTAATGTTGAGTACTAATCTATTTTCTCATGAGTATATGAAATTATTTTTTATACGTTTTTATTTTTTTCTATTTTCGTTTTGTTTTATTATTTTTTCTGAAATATTCCAATAGAACTTTTTAATATAAATTCAATTAAATTACTATTTATTTAAGGAAAAATTCAAAATGTAACTTTTAATAAAAAATTTAACTTTTTTAAAGGAAAAGCGTCTTTTCCTGGCAACACTGTTGCTTTGTTGCTTGTGTATTATTTGACATAACACAAACAAACACAGTAACGAAAATGAATACGAAATGTACAAACTCCGATGCCATGATTAATTTCATAGTACGGGGATGTCGTGGAATAAATATCATGAATAAAACTTTTAAACAGAATTGAAAAAATGGCACGAAATAATCGCACGTGTAAATCTAGGCTAATAAAAAGGCAATGGGTGTTCCCAAGGAACATTAATTTTACAGGTAATAGCAGTTCTAAATCAACTTCAACAATAAGTAAACAACATGTGTTTTGTTTTTGTAAAATATTGTAGTCCGTGAAATTAAGCAACTTGTTCAACGTTTGCAACTAGACTGACTCGTCGTTCTCTATTAAACGCTCGGTGTACCAAATTTGCATACAATGAGATCAAAATGGGTAAAATAGAATATGAAATGTGTTCATTAACGAATATAAAATGTGTTTATAAATAACAATGTTCTCTCATTCAATCGAGTATACAGAAAGTTGTGCCTACGTGACTAGTCTAACGTATATTATGCTCCTATGAACTTACAAAGCCAGAGCATGCAATAAATAGTATAAGTATGTATAACAATGAAAGAGATTTACGTTAATGTTAACAATGCATGTATGTATTAGTTATAAAAGTAAGTATGTAATATATAGCGAGGTACAGTATAACTGCTACAATATATTTTCAGATGTTAAATCAACTGACGCACAGTGGTTTGAAAACTATTTTTTTTTTACAAAATTCGGTGTTTTACGAGTATGAACCACTCAATATATCTCAACGAAATTCTACAAGGCAGGGCAGAGGTATTTCTCAACATAGTCTAGATCGTGATCGTCAATGCGAACAGACGTACATCGGAGATTGTCGATTTATTGTATAAATATTCTTTTTCTTATTTGAAAAAAAGAATAAATAAATTTAATAACAAAAAAATCTTATGAGCGAGCTTAATGCTCCAAACGCTCTACTTTTAAACAATTAAAAAACAAAAACATCATCTAAAGTGATAAAAGATAATGATAGAAAACGAAAAACCGAAATGCAAAATAATTTAACTACAAAACAACTAAAATACAATTGTTGTTATAATTTCCGGTAATAACCGTCATCTCTGGCTGTGTACTTCGAACGTTTGGCGAGCGCTTTCGATATGATAACATCATTTACAAGCCACGTGTTTATTAAAACTGAAGAGATAGTGTTAAAAATAGATAGTGTTAAGAATAAAAGGTGGTGGGTTTAGGTAATTTTGTCCGTTTAAATAGTATTATGCAGGTAGATTCTCTGATATCTGTCCTGTTTATTGGGGTAAATATTTTAATATTTGGGTGTTTTATTATTGAATAGGTAAGTGTGATCGTCTGTGGGTGTTTTTCGTTTGTAAGAGTGTTTGAGTAATTTTAGTGGTTTGAAAATCATGTCAGAGGTTGTGTTTACCTGTTCGTTAATAATGTCTCTGTTAAACGTTCGTGTTTTGTAAATTTCCATGTTTTCAAGAATGTCTAGTCTTCGTCCTTTTTTACTTGGGTGTCCCCGCTCAAGGAAACCAGAGTTATCCAAATGCGAATCAACTGCTCGAAATAGTGCATAAATAGGCAGCGAAGTGCCTCTGCTTTCATTTCAAGCACTTCCAAAGCAGCCAAGGTCCGTGGTGTTAAAGTAAAAATCCCTGTTCGGGTGCTGTATGAAGGCAGCAAGGTTCTACGGTTAACCCAGTGCCGGGTGTGAGCAGCGGAACTGCAAACCAGATTTCGGGTTCCAATGTCTCATCTAACCCCGCGAGTATGGTAACTGCGAACAAGACTTCGGGTTCCCAAGCTATGCTTCTAGCCGTAAAAGCCAAAATAATACTCCTACTGCACGCCCCACCTGCCAAAACGTCCTTTTTGAAATGGCGTGCTGCCGAGAAATGTGTTAACCAATTGGGCAAAAAGCCAGCTAAGTCCCTCACGCAGGAGGAATTTACCTTATTAAAATGGCCAAGATTTTATCTAGCTGGCCTGCAAAAGCCCCCTTCTAAATCTACGAATGGCGGTTCAAAATATAGGCCAATATAAGTAAATTTACATCAATAATGGGGGCACCCTTTAATTTTTAGATTTATTTTTGTATAATTTTTTGTTTTTGGGAGCCATAGTAATACGCAGTCATTTTAAATTTTACAGAATCGCCCTTTACAGTTCATAATACACGTAAAAATATGTATGTTGTATGAGGACACCCATTAATTTTTAAGATTTTGAACTGTTTTTAAAACGGCACAAATCTTTAAGCATAATCTATCATATTACCAAAAATTTTCAAAATCGAATCAGAAATGACTGAGTTCTGGAGGCACAAATATAAAAAAGCAACATTCAGCCGAATTGTATCACCTTCTTCTTTTTTTGAAGTCGGTTAAAAAGAACGCATGAGTGTAGTTGATATTGAAAATGATCAGTTTTTTACTCTCAAATATCTGTTGTACCATGAGTATTTGGATATATCTGTTTATGAAACAGATATTTTTTTGATAATTATGTGCTGCTTATGATAGAGGCGAAAACTAATAAGCAGCATTTTAACTTCATAGTAATAACCCGAATTATTATTTTTTAGCTTAAGTAATTAGTTTATATGATTTTAAAGGTAGAATTACCAATATTTATAAAACAAATTTATTTATAAAAACAAATGAAAAATTAATAAATTAAATTAATTGGATTAATTCCGCCAGTATATATTACACGGCACGCCCCACCTGCTAGAATGGCCTTTTTGAAACGGCATGCTGCCGAGAAATGTGTGGATCATATGGGCAAAAAGCCAGCTGAGTCCCTTACGAAGGAGGAATCTACCTCATTAAAATGGGCAAGGTTATATCTGGCTGCAACCTCACTTTGTAACCTCGCTTTGTAGCGTTTTAGTGAGGTTGCAAAGGGCAACCTAGTACGTGCCGTCATTGACAAGAATGACGCGGACAGCTCCATCTCCCACGCTAACTGGGAGGTGGTACGCAAGAAGTTGATGGGAGTGTTCTGGAGGCTCATCAAAGACAAACCAGGTCCCTTCCCTCAATGTGACGATGCAGGTTGGTTTCGTGGACGTGTCAGACTCATGGCATGTTCAAACAAGCGTTAGGCTATGCTAATAAAGCAATCCGTCGTTCTTTTGGAAGGCCTATGGGAAGGAACCAAGGTTGACGTGGTACCTCTCAAAGAGATACCCCGCAGGGCTAGAGCAACGGTACGAATACCAGACGAGCCGGCTCAACCAAGGGAAATAATGGAGCTCATTCAGGGAGAAAATTAGAACTACCAACCAGTGACTGTAAAGTAGCAAAGGTTTCCGAGCCTGAAGGCGCATCCTGCTGAGTCAGGAATCATTGGCGCCGCTTCAAGAGAGACGAGGTAGGATCTTCTACGGTTTCAAAATGACCTTTCTTCGTGTCTATCGAGGCGACTTCAAGGGTAACTTGACTCCGACCGGTAATGAACCTATTCCAGAAGATGTGGTAAATAAGGAGACTATCAGTCTGATCTCTGAGTAAGGCACCCTATCAAACTCTGAGTTTTTGGGTGAATTCTTCGAGAGAATAGACGAGGATGCCCTCTTGGACTCAGACCAAGATGACGCCAACGTCACAATCGTATCCGCAAACAGGGATGGTGAAGGTAACTCAGGAAATCTTCACCACTCTAAAGCAGCTTCCGGTGCACTACTCCACGCATCTCAGAGAGGGGAGGAGCTTGTATTAGCCCAAGAATCATGGCTTCATCAAGACAGGGTTTGCGGGCTCGGTATTACAGGCTTCTAGCTGCTATATATGAATGGTCCAGGCAAGATCAGATCATGCATAGTGGCTAAAAGCAATTTGAATAGCTTCATTTTCTCTGGTTACAGTGATGAAGATACGGTAGCAGCTGCCTGGAAGACAAACAAGGGCACGGTTATAATTGTCTCCTGCTACATGGAACATGAGTGCGAATCACCAGCACTAAAGTTTCGCAGAGCGATTAAGATGGCAATTATACGAAATCTGCCGGTTATTATTGGAGCGGACGGCAATGCACACCTTGTCGTGTTGGGTAGCTCAGATTCCAATGCAAGGGGTGAGTCTCTTTTTGATTTCATTCTTTGTAACACTTTAGATGTTGTGAACGTTGGGTCAGAACCCACTTTTGTTGTAGTGAATAGAAGGGAGGTTCTTGACGTGACACTAGTTCCTAATGATTAGGCCATAGAAGGTCTCTAGTGACTGCTCGTTCTCTGATCATAGGTATATTGAATTCGACGTGGTAATTCGTGTACATGGGGTCATACCCCGACGAAACAGAAGGAAAACGGACTGAGAGCGACAACTGTCCCTTAACTCAGGTTTTCTTTCGAGTCCACCAAGAATAGAAAGTCGGCGCGACATTAAAATTGCGGTGAACGCATTGACCAATGCGTTTGAACGTGAGACTTCAAAATCTTGCAGAATGAATATCTGCCGCGGTAAGATCGAACCACGCTGGTGGAGCTCGGATATTGCGAAGTTACATAAAGCCCCCCGTAGGATTTTCAATGAGGCTAAGAGATCGGGAAACTGGTCAGCTTACAAGTCCTCAGTGAATAGATTCTAAAACATGGTAAGAAATGCGATGCAAAGGTCTTGGAGATCCTTCTGCAGTGGAGTGGAGGGTTCTTCTGAGACGAGAAAACTTAGTAAAATCCTATCGGCAGCGCCCATTGTCCCTAGTTTCATAAAGAAACCATATAGCAATTGGACCTTGAGTGCACAGGAGACCCTAGAGATTCTCATAGAAACTCATTTTCCAGTCTGTGCTCCTTTCAGGGAGAATACCCAGCCACCCTTGACTACCGCGCATCAGTTCCTATAAATAGGGAAGGACTAATGTGGGCCCTGGGTATTTTTGATCGGTTTAAATCAGCGGGTACTGATGGCATTATACCGGTTGATCTACAGCATAATGCGCATATTTTTATACCATGGTTAATTCGGATGTACAAATCATGCATTGCATGGTCGTATATCCCGGAACCGTGAACTTTTTGCTCCGTGGTCCTCACTTCCAAGGGAGGGTAGACTACGCACACTGAACCGAAGGACTTTAGACCTATAAGTCTATCCTCCTTCCTCTTAAAAACTTTGGAACGAATAATTTAACTCCATTTGAGGAGCCTCTCAACATGCGTATGTCAAGGACAGATCTGTTGAGACGGCACTATACATGCTTATGGGGTTTATAGAAAAATCGCTAGAGCCAAAGGAATATTCATTGGCTGCCTCTCTAGATATGGAAGGGACCTTCAACAATGTGATAACCGGAAGCCTTTACGATGGCCCTGGTGGGACTGAAGTTTTTGACGAATAGGGTCATTACTTCCAGTACGGGGCAAGCTACCATATACAGGATACCTAAGTGGGGTACACCACAAGGCGGGGTATTATCTCCCATTCTCTGGAACCTCGCCATGAACGCATTGCTGACAAAAAAGGACTACAAGGGATTCAGGACTGAGGCATATGCGGATGACGTTGCGGTTTCCTGACAGGATGGCTACATGATATATGTAGCGTGATTCAGGCTGAGATCTCAGCCACTAGAAGGGCGGCATGCTGGATGAGGTGCCACAGGATATACGGAGAGGATATCCGGATCTGTACTGACAGCAAGGCCGCGATTAACTCCTCATAGGGTGTCTATACGACATCCAGATTGGTTCGTGAATGCCGGACATCTCTGGACGACATGGCGAGACATTCCAACCTGGAACTATTTAGGGTGCCGGCTCACTCGGGCATACCCAGAAACATAGTCTCGGACGAACTCGGATGAGAGACAGGAAGATAGATCCACTGGTGGAAGTCTTGTTAAGCTGCTGTAGGACTTTATTTCAGCAGGAACTCTTTAGGGCCGCGCAAACTAGATGGTCTGAAGAGGTCACCTGCACGGTCTCGAGGACATTATGGCCTCAGTATGGTAGTGAGAGATCCACAAATCTACTGAGGTTTCCTCGAGAGCAGCTGGGTACACTGGTGGTGCTGTCAAGGCACTGTGTCATTGGTCCCATGCTACTGACTATCGTAGAAGTTGTCAGGATGAGGAGGAGTAGGAAACGGTGGTGCATCTGCTCTGCCATTGTCCAGTGCTTTCTGGGAATAGAGCGGCCATTATCGGCAGTCCGAGACTGCATGGTGTTGCAGACTTATCGGTCTGCGATGTTGCTAGAATAAACTCGTTTATCCGGTCGTCAGGGTGGTTTCAATATGTATCTTTGATGGTACCGTAGGGACCTTAATCTGATCATTGCACATCCTATTCCAGGTGACACAACGGGACCTTAAGGACCCAACTAAGTCGGTCTCATAACGCCGACAGTCTGTGCAACTTCACCCAACCTATGTCCTCTATGACTGACTATTTCAGAGTTAAAGCCCGTTTAGAAAAAAGTTATAAAAATTTTTTTTCATACACACCAAAATCTCATAAAACTAAAACTTTACTGTTAAAGGGCTTAATTGCAAAAACAGAGCCTAATGATATTCTCGACAGTCTGTGCAACCTCACCCAACCTGTGTCCTCTATGACTGACTATTTCAGAGTTAAAGCCCGTTTAGAAAAAAGTTATACAAATTTTTTTCCATACACACCAAAATCTCATAAAACTAAAACTTTACTGTTAAAGGGCTTAATTGCAAAAACAGAGCCTAATGATATTCTCGATCAAGTAAATAAATTTCAAAATGAAAATTTTAAGTTTGTCAAAGTTAATCATTTTACAACAAAAAAAAAACAGAAAAAACCAATTTTTTTGGTACAAATAAGCTACGTTAATAAAAGGTCTTTTATGTAGATGTGTACGTTCGGAGACTCTAAAAAAAACTGAAATTCCACAGTGTAGAAACTGCCAAAGTTTTTTCCAGAGTGCGGCTAAATGCTTTCTACCCCACAGATCTGTAAAATGCAAAGACAGCTATGAAATCGGGAAATGTAAACTTCAGAAAGTCCTCTAGGAGAAAGAAAAAAAACTGTTTTGCGTATTATGCCAATAATACGGTCATCCAGCATCGTATAAGGGATGCGAGAAATATAAAGAGCTCCAAAAAAGTTGCGCGAAAAAACAACATCTATCTGAAAGCCATGCAAATAAAACTTCTTTTCAAATAAGTAATAACCCGAACGTTAGTTTTGCTGACATTGCCAAAATGGGTAACTTGCCAAATACAAACAATTCTATGCAGAATACGCTGACACAACTTGGAATTACTATACAAAACTTGTGAAATAAAATTATAAGAGTATGCAAACAATTACAAATGCAAATATCTAGAATAGATACTATTTACTCAATGTTTGTGTAGAAACTGCCAAAGTTTTTTCCACAGTGCAGCTAAATGCTTTCTACCCTACAGATGTGTAAAATGCAAAGACAGCCATTAAGTCGGAAAATGTTAACTTCAGAAAGTCCCTCAAGAGAAAGAAGAAAAACTGTTCTGCGTATTATGCCAAAAATACGGTCATCCCGCTTCGTATAAGTGATGCGAAAAATATAAAGATCTCCAAAAAAGTTGGGCGAAAAAAACAACATATATCTGAAAGCCATACAAATAAAACTTCTTTTCAAATAAGTAATAACCCGAACCTTAGTTTTGCTGACATTGCCAAAACGGGTAACTTGCCGAATAAAAACAATTCTCTGCAGAATACACTGACACAACTTGGCAATACTATACAAAACTTGTGAAATCAAATTATAAGTCTATGCAAACAATTACAAATGCAAATATCAAGAATAGATACTATTTACTCAATGTTAGACTAAATTAGAAAGATGGCAAAAACTATTGTAAAGAATTTAAGTATAATAGAATTAAATTGAATTCTCTAAACAAATTAAGCGGTAGGTACGACTTAAGTGATAAATTTGTTTTCCAAAATTACAATTTTATCACAAAAGAAAAAAAATTCAAAAGCTGGGGGGGAACAGCATTTTTAGTTAAACATGGTATTAAATTTTTTAACTGCTCAAATTTGTATATTAACTCTTTTTCGCACTTAGAAACCTGTGTGGTGAAAATTCTGTTGAATTCTAATCAAATGCTATTTGTTATAGCAGTCTACTATCCTGCCGGTAACAATGACGTAGAATTTAAAGATGATGTATCTAAAAATTTTTAAAACATTTTACTACAAAATTCAAAATTTTACTATATCGTCGCAGGAGATTTGAATTCTAAACATAAGGATTGGGGAAACAGCTGTCAAATTACTAAGGGAAACAAGCTAAAATATTGGCTGTCCACAAACAAAATTCTTTACAGATGTGTATGCTTCTGTTTCTTCTTCATATCCCCGTAGTAACTCTTACATGGATATATGCATTGCTGATGCTCGTTTCAAAATTCACAGAATGAATGATTCATTAAATTGCCTTGAAACAATAGATTATGATAGCGACCACAATGCACAAAATATAAATTTATTAGGCCTTGATAATGATAATCCTCTTACAATTTATTTAATTACAGGAAAACCAATTTTTCTAAGTTAAGAAAAGAAATAATAATTCAATTATACAGTTACGAAACTATACCAAACAGCAGAAATTTTACCACTCCCAAAATAGATTTTTATTCACTTAAATTGAATAATGTTATAACGAACGCTAAAGAAAAATCAGTTACTAAATTTAAGGAATGTAACTCTTACAATAAATTCACAAACACAGAAATAAAAAAATTGCATGCTGAAAAAACCAACATTGTCACAAAATGGAAAAATATAACAGAATGGAATATTACTTATCAGACTACGATCATAACTTGTTAATAATTCTTGCGAAAAAAACCGACTTCAAAACACATTTCATCTGTCTGCCTATAACAGCTAAGTGTATGGCCACATAAATTAGGTGACATTAACTATTGGGACACACTTATACCTTCAAACTTTATACTTTTTCAACTGTTCAATAGTTTGGCAATATATATCAAATTGCAGCAACTATAGGGTCACTCTTTAATTTCCAAATTCAAATTATATATTTGCTGTTGTAGTAGATTTAGCAATCAGGTTCTGTGTAAATTTCAACCATCTGTGTGTAACGGTTCAACAGTTTGCCCATATACATCCGATTATACCAACTATTTAATTTATAATATAAAATTTTTATACATCTTATTATACCAAATAAAGTAGTGGACATTCTGTCTAAAATTAAGGTGTTTGTATACAACGGTTCAAAAAATACGGCCATATAAAACAAATTACATTAATTTTGGGAACACCCTTTACTTTCTAAATTCAAATTATAAGCTTCTTGTTAAAGCGGACTTAGCAAAACATGTCCCTTGTAAATTTCAGCTGTCTGCCTATAACGGCTCAAAAGTCCGGCCAAATACACCATATTATATCAACTATTGGGACACCCGTTTATTTCCAAATCCAAATTTTATACTTGTTGTTATAGAGGAGTTAGTAATACAAGTTCTTTGTAAATTTTAATCGTCTGTCAACAACTGCTTAAAAGTATGGCCATATACCAATTTAAATAAAGTATTGGTGCACCCTTTAATTTATAATTTTAAATATTATCAGCTGCTTTTATAACGGCCATAGCAATCGACATTGCGTCAAGTTTACAAGCGCTTGTCTATAACCGTTCAAAAGATAGGCCTATATAAGTAAATCTACAGTTATTATGGCACACCCTTTAGTTTCTAAATTCAAATTATAAACTCGTTAATATAGCGGACTTAGAAATACAGGTCCATTTTAAGTTTCAGCGTTCTATCTATAACGATTCAAAAGCACGGCCACACACTTGAAATTACATCAACTATTGGAACAACCTTTACTTCTAAATCCATATTTTATACTTGCTCTTATAGCGGACTTACCAATACAGGTTCGATGTAAATTCCAAGCGTCTGTCTATAACTATTAAAAAGTATGGCAATATACATCAAATTAACTGAACTATTGGCGCACCCTTTAATTTATAATTCTTAATATTAATACTTTTTACTATAACGGCAATAGTAATCGACATTCTGTCCAAGTTGCAAGCATTTGTCTATAACGGTTCCAAAAATAAGCTCATATAGGTAAATCTTCATCAATTATGGGATACCCTTTAATTACCAAATTAAAATTATAACCTCTTTGATATAGCGGATTTAGCATTATAGTTCACTTTTAAGTTTCAGCGTTCTGTCTATAACGGTTCAAAAGTTTGGTCACATGCACAAAATTACATTAACTGATGGAACACCCTTTAATTTCCAAATCCAAATTTTATATTTGTTGTTATAGCGGACTTAGCAACACAGGTTCGTTGTAAATTTCAAGCGTCTGTCTACAACTGTTCAAAAGTATGGCCATAAGTTTATGAACTGTTTTTAAAACGGAACCAATCTGTGAGCATACTCGTAATCTATCATATTACCAAAACTTTTCAAAATCGGATCAGAAATGACTGAGTACTGGAGGCACAAATATAGAAAAAGCAACATTTAGCCGAATTGTATAACCTCCTTCTTTTTTTAAAGTCGGTTAAAAACTAAACTAAAACTTATTAAATAACTCATTAACGAAAATTGTTGTATTTCAGTCAATAAACATTTTACTGAAAAGCTGAGAAATATTAACCAAAAAAATACATCTAACATGTTTGCCGAAATTAAAAAGCAATTAAATTTTCTACAGTCTCCGAATATTGATGTTAGAAATTTGGATAATCAAGCCAATAGTTTGGATAAAGATCTCTTGCGTAATAACTATATTGTAAGTGATGAAGTACAAAAAAGGTTTATACTTTCAAAGAGATAGACCGTAACAACGGGTTGCATGTTGAAGATGACAGTAGCTTCCTTAGATTTTTAGAAAAAAAAAAAACTGAGTATGTGAGCAAGTATTCAACGGTAACAACATTTAGCACATTCAAAAAAGCTAATGACCTTAATGATCTTTTTTTTTGTTACTTTAGTTTATATTTTTAGTCATCTTAGTTAAGAAAATCTCGGTTGGTGTTAATAGTATTCCAAACATTATTTTAAATAACATCCAAGTAAAAATTATCATTGATTATTGTACAATATTTAATAATATTGTTACGTTTTTTCCCTGATTGCTAAATTGTGGTTTTTATTCTATACACACACCATTAATTGAATTAACTTATTCACAAGGCTCATACGATTAACAACAACAATCGGGGTTGCCAGATCTTATATTCGTAACATTATCCCTCACTCCAGCCAGTTCGTCCCGAATAGGCACAATTTTTATTCTTTAGGATAGTTGCTTGTCCGCTTCTCAAATGTAGACAAATGCGCACAGCTTTCATTTGTGGTTTATTTTTGCAATCCCACTTCTGATACCAATGTTATGTTTTTTCCCTTTTAGAACAAACGTACAGATTCTTTTGACCGCAAATACCACTGTAGCTCACTATAAATTCCGTATTCTTTTACTTTATGGCTTTCTCTGGCTATACTTCTTGATCCTACTAGTCTTGTGAACCCTTGGTCTCGTATTTACTAACCATGCGTTATTACAAACGCAGCCATCCACGCTACACTACTGTGTTACTCCGGCGAGACATGAACTACTCGATGCCTTGTTTAGTAACCTTAACCATCCACAGACATCTTCACTACTCCTTTTAAACAAGCCAGTCATCTTCTTTAATCCAGTAGCCACAACACTACCAGAAGTGGTCACTGTTTTTAAAAATACAACTCTTATATTTTATAACTGACTCGTCGAAAGTAACGAGAATTAGAGTGTGGCTACATCGAGTTAGGTTAGTTGTAATAATTAGTTTTAAGGAATAACAAGAGAGAAAAACGAGGCATTGTATAGTGGACAGTTGAAGAGTGCGGAAGTATAATTTACAAATAATAAAATTGGTTTCATTAAAAACCTACATTTTGTTATAAATAACATTGTCTTAAAGTAAATAAAAAAATTGGTTTCATTAAAAACATACATTTTGGAGGCTCAACCGGGATTGACGGCGTATGAAGTGGAATTTCTTTAGAAAATTGTGAATGCTTTAAAGGACAAAAAATTAAAACAAACATTTTAATTCGTTAAAATTAAATTGTGAAAATTTAAATACAGACAAACATTTTTGAAAGTAAAGAAGTGAAACATAAATGTGTGAGAAAGACTCAATATCCGAAGAGAGCAAATAAGTTGATAAGATTTTACAACCAAGACTGTAAATATAAAAAGAGATTTTTAAAAATAAACTTCTCAAAAATTAACAAATCCAAAAACAGCGATCTCTTCAAGTAGTGTACAATGGAGAAGAATTATTAAAAGAAAACCGTAGTGAAAATAAAAAAAGGAAAGTAAATGCGCAACTAGCAACAAGGGAAATATAATACCAATTAAAACAAACAACAACAACAGCACAGTGCGTGTACGAGCAAGATAAGGGGTGAAGTTGTAAGCCGCAGAATTTGCTAAAAGAAGTTTTGTGTACGTGCATGAGAATAAAAAGAGGCGGAGTTTTAGGAGATCTTTTCTTAATAACTGTAATTCATATGTAAATATTAAATTTCCAATAAGCAGGACAGATATCAGGGAATCTACCTGCATAATACTATTTAAACGGACAAAATTACCTAAACCCACCACCTTTTATTTTTAACACTATCTATTTTTAACACTATCTCTTCAGTTTTAATAAACACGTGGCTTGAAAACAATGTTATAACATCGAAAGCGCTCGTCAAACGTTCCAAGTACACAGCCAGAGACGACGGTTATTACCGGAAATTATAACAGTTTAATATATACTGGCGGAATTAACCCAATTAATTTAATACCGGATACAGCTAGCGAAGCTAAGGTACTATTAACTAGACTTACTAACAAGACACTACAACTACACAAGACAATAGCAAACATATGATACAACAAACAATGTCTTAATAACAACATTACTCCACGTTACATAACTATTAACATTAAGAACCAAACATACTCTTCCCAACGCGCAAAACGTGTGACATGGATAAAGACTGAAATACGCTCGCTTTACATTAAAAAAGACAAACTTAATAAAGAAACTTATCATATTCATTTAAAAGTAACAGACTTGTTAACAAGACATAATCTTTACCATTTATTTCCCACATTTTCACACAACTTACATGAAAGGATACAAAATCAGATGACTGACAAATACAAACGAATGGAAAGAAAATTTACAAAACTCAATAAACAGACTGAAAAACGTACAAACTCAGAATATTACCCACGGGTGAAAAACCTGAAAAACATAGAATTCAGCGACAATGAAACAAAACTTATGGAGAAGGGACTAAAACATAATCTACCTTTTGACAAAATACAAAAAACAATTGAAACCCAAATTGTAGACGCCGAAGCTACTATTACACACTTACCAACTGACCGACAAGAACACATGAGACACAAGATAGCCGATGTACTTGAAAAACAATAACAGAACATACTGCATCTAAAACTAATACTGACGAACAAAAAACTACTAGACAGATAAAAGTAAAACTCCGAAATAGTAATCTATTACTTACTAGACAGACAAAGGGAACACAACTGTAATAACGAACAAGAAAGATTATATAGAGAAAACACAACAATTAATTTAACAAGCAAAATGCACAAAATTCAAGAATGACCCAACCGATTCATTCCAAAAGGAAATACGAAGCCTACTAAAACGCAGCAAAACGTTTACTGACGAAAAGTTATACATATACATGAACATGAACCCAGGACCCCCTACACTCAGAGCACAACCCAAAATTCATAAAGAAAATATCCCAATCAGACCTGTAGTAAATTACAAACCAGCGCCTGCATATAACTTGGCCAAACACCTTACCACATTCTTAAAAGAGAAAATCAATTTGCAGAATACATACATGTTACTAAATACACAAGACCTCATAAACAAAATTAAGGACATCAAAATCACTGATAATACGAGACTCGTTTCCTTAGACATAAAGGATCTATATACATTATAGATAATTTAGCACCAGCGGAGTATACACACTTACTTGTACTTGCAACCATACATACATCGGACAAACTGGACGAACATTAAAAACAAGGTTTACAGAACACATACGGTCATACAAAAGGAAAAGGGAAGACTCAAATTTGGCAAAACACCTTAACAGACATGGAAACGAACCAAGGGAAATAGATGAATGTATGACAGTACTACACCCAAGTAAAAAAGGACGAAGACTAGACATTCTTGAAAACATGGAAATTTACAAAACACAAACGTTTAACAGAGACATTATTAACGAACAGATAAACACAACCTCTGACACAATTTTACACCACTAAAATTACTAAAACACTCTTACAAACGAAAAACACCCACAGACGGTCACACTTACCTATCCAATAATAAAAGTCCCAAATATTAAACTATTTAGCCCAATAAACAGGACAGATATCAGGGAATCTACCTGCATAATACTATTTAAACGGACAAAGAATTACCTAAACCCACCAACTTTTATTCTTAACACTATCTATTTTTAACACTATCTCTTCAGTTTTAACAAATACGTGGCTTGAAAATGATGTTATCACATCGAAAGCGAATTTGTTCGGCGTTGTCTCTTTCTAGGATGCATATAATGTCGTCTACGTATCTGTAGTAATGGGTTATTTTATGTTTTTCCATCAGTTTTTTGATGTGTAGTTGTTCTAAATGTTGCATGAAAATCTCTGTGAAGATTGCGGATGTTGGGTTTCCCATGCCGAGTCCATCAGGTAGTTTATAGAAGTTATTGTTGAATCTAAAGTAGTTTTGTTTTAATATCGTCTTTGCAATATCCGTTATTTCGTTGATATATTAATTGCCGTATAAGTTGGAAAGTGTGTTACGCAGGATAGTCAAAGTTTCGTGTTTGGGTATTGATGTATATAGATCCTTTATGTCAAAGGAAACGAGTCTCGTATTGTCAGTGATTTTGATGTCCTTAATTTTGTTTATGAGGTCTTGTGTATTTCGTAACATGTGTATGTTTTGCAAATTTATTTTTTCTTTTAAGAATGTGGTGAGGTGTTTGGCCGAGTTATATGCAGGCGCAGGTTTGTAATTTACTACAGGTCTGATTGGAATATTTTCTTTATGAATTTTGGGTTGTGCTCTGAGTGTAGCGGGTCCTGGGTTCATGTTCATGTATATGTATAACTTCCCGTCAGTAAACGTTTTGCAGCGTCTTAATAGGCTTCGTATTTCCCTTTGGAATGAATCGGTTGGGTCATTCTTGAATTTTGTGCATTTGGCTTGTTCTATGAATTCTTGTGTTTTCTCTATATAGTCTTTCTTGTGCATTATTACAGTTGTGTTCCCTTTGTCTGCTTTAGTAAGTAATAGATTATTACTCCGAAGTTTTGCCTTTATCTGTCTAGTAGTTTTTTGTTCGTCAGGATTAGTTTTAGATGCAGTGTGTTCTTTTATTGTTTTTTCAAGTACATCGGCTATCTTGTGTCTCATGTGTTCTTGTCGGTCAGTTGGTAAGTGTGTAATCGTAGCTTCGGCGTCTACGATTTGGGTTTCAATTGTTTTTTCTATTTTGTCAAAAGGTAGATTATGTTTTAGTCCCTTCTCCATTAGTTTTGCTTCATTGTCGCTGAATTCTATGTTTGTCAGGTTTTTCACTCGTGGGTAAAATTCTGAGTTTGTACGTTTTTCAGTCTGTTTTGTGAGTTTTGTAAATTTTCTTTCCATCCGCTTGTATTTGTCAGTCATGTGATTTTGTATCCTTTCATGTAAGTTGTGTAAAAATGCGGGAAATAAATGGTAAAGATTATGTCTTGTTAACAAGCCTGTTACTTTTAAGTGAAGATGATAAGTTTCCTTATTGAGTTTGTCTTTTTTAATGTAAAGTGAGCGTATCTCAGTCTTTATCCATGCCAGTTGGGCTACACGCTTTGCGCGTTGGAAAGCGTACGTTTGGTTCGTAATGTTAATAGTTATGTAACGTGGAGTAATGTTGTTATTAAGACATTGTTTGTTGTATCGTATGTTTGCTATTGTCTTGTGTAGTTGTAGTGTCTTGTTAGTAAGTCTAGTTAATAGTACCTTAGCTTCGCTAGCTGTATCCGGTATTAAATTAATTGGGTTAATTCGGCCAGTATATATTAAACTGTTATAATTTCCGTTAATAACCGTCGTCTCTGGCTGTGTACTTGGAACGTTTGACGAGCGCTTTCGATGTTATAACATCATTTTCAAGCCACGTGTTTATTAAAACTGAAGAGATAGTGTTAAAAATAGATAGTGTTAAAAATAAAAGGTGGTGGGTTTAGGTAATTTTGTCCGTTTAAATAGTATTATGCAGGTAGATTCCCTGATATCTGTCCTGCTTATTGGAAATTTAATATTTACATATGAATTACAGTTATTATTAGAAGATCTCCTAAAACTCCGCCTCTTTTTATTCTCATGCACGTACACAAAACTTCTTTTAGCAAATTCTGCGGCTTACAACTTCACCCCTTATCTTGCTCGTACACGCGCTATATTATTATATTTCTCTTGTTGCTAGTTGCGCATTTACTTTCCTTTTTTTATTTTCACTACGGTTTTCTTTTAATAATTCTTCTCCCTTGTACACTACTTGAAGAGATCGCTGTTTTTGGATTTGTTAATTTTTGAGAAGTTTATTTTTAAAAATCTCTTTTTATATTTACAGTCTTTGTTGTAAAATCTTAACAACTTATTTTCTCTCTTCGGATATTGAGTCTTTCTCACACATTTATGTTTCACTTCTTTACTTTCAAAAATGTTTGTCTGTATTTAAATTTTTACAATTTAATTTTAACGAATTAAAATGTTTGTTTTAATTTTTTGTCCTTTAAAGCATACACAATTTTCTAAAGAAATTCCACTTCATACGCAGTCAATCCCGGTTGAGCCCCCAAAATGTATGTTTTTAATGAAACCAATTTTATTATTTGTAAATTATACTTCCGCACTCTTCAACTGTCCACTATACAATGCCTCGTTTTTCTCTCTTGTTATTCCTTAAAACTAATTATTACAACTAACCTAACTCGATGTAGCCACACTCTAATTCTCGTTACTTTCGACGAGTCAGTTATAAAATATAAGAGTTGTATTTTTAAAAACAGTGACCACTTCTGGTAGTGTTGTGGCTACTGGATTAAAGAAGATGACTGGCTTGTTTAAAAGGAGTAGTGAAGATGTCTGTGGATGGTTAAGGTTACTAAACAAGGCATCGAGTAGTTCATGTCTCGCCGGTGTAACACAGTAGTGTAGCGTGGATGGCTGCGTTTGTAATAACTTATGGTTAGTAAATACGAGACCAAGGGTTCACAATACTAGTAGGATCAAGAAGTATAGCCAGAGAAAGCCATAAAGTAAAAGAATACGGAATTTATAGTGAGCCACAGTGGTAATTGCAGTCAAAAGAATCTGTACGTTTGTTCTAAAAGGGAAAAAACATAAGATTGGTGTCAGAAGTGGGATTGCAAAAATAAACCACAAATGAAAGCTGTGCACTAGTTGTCTACATTTGAGAAGCGGACAAGCAACTATCCTAAAGAATAAAAATTGTGCCTATTCGGGACGAACAGGCTCGAGTGAGGGATAATGTTACGAATATAAGATCTGTAGTGCAATTCACTAACTTTAAACAACACGACAAGAGTTATTTATGACAACATTTAATGTTGTTTGCAATAACGATGAAGCGATTCACTATCTTCCGCTAAACTATAATAGACACAAGTTGCATTTGAGTGGCATCTCCGTCAACAACTAAACGAAAAACACAAAAGAGAATAATAAAAACATGTGAATTCAAGCGAGGCACATGCATGTGTTTATTTCTTAGATGTCAATTTATACACATAAATACGTATTTTGTTATATGCGTGTATGGAGTTTGACAATAGGAAAAGCATAATAATAGTTTTGGTTGTAGAGTTGCGGTTACCACTTCTTAAATACGGTCGAAACATATGTTTATGTGCAATCTTTTTTAATAAGAAATTTATTTTTTAAATAATTTTTACATATGCGTAAATGTGCTAAGTTTAAAAACAAATGTTTAATATACTTAAACTGAAAACAAACTGTGTTTTTATTTTTCGTTCAAATAAATGTATATGTTCTGTGTATAGGCTTATATGTATGTATGAATGTTCATAAACACAAGTTGTACGTTGTTTATTTTGTAGACAAATTTAACAACGCAAAAATTATGGTCTCTTTCTTAACAATATAGAAAATTGTTAAAAGTGTTACTGAATAGCAAAATTGACATTTTGTTGTTAAGTTAATTTAACAAGCCGAAAATCGTTAAAAAAGAGTAGTGAATCGCACTACTGGCAACCCCGATTGTTGTTGTTAATCGTATGAGCGTTGTGAATAAGTTAATTCAATTAATGGTGTGTGTATAGAATAAAAACCACAATTTAGCAATCAAAAGAATCCGTACGTTTGTTCTAAAAGGGAAAAAAACGTAACAATATTATTAAATATTGTACAATAATCAATGATAATTTTTACTTGGATGTTATTTAATATAATGTTTGGAATACTATTAACACCAACCGAGATTTTCTTAACTAAGATGACTAAAAACATAAACTAAAGCAACAAAAAAAAGGATCATTAAGGTCATTAGCTTTTTTGAATGTGCTAAATGTTGTTACCGTTGAATACTTGCTCACATACTCAGTTTTTTTTTTCTAAAAATCTAAGGAAGCTACTGTCATCTTCAACATGCAACCGGTTGTTACGGTCTATCTCTTTGAAAGAATAAACCTTTTCTAAATAGGAACCAATAACATTTAATTTTTGTACTTCATCACTTACAATATAGTTATTACGCAAGAGATCTTTATCCAAACTATTGGCTTGATTATCCAAATTTCTAACATCAATATTCGGAGACTGTAGAAAATTGAACTGCTTTTTAATTTCGGCAAACATGTTAGATGTATTTTTTTGGTTAATATTTCTCAGCTTTTCAGTAAAATGTTTATTGACTGAAATACAACAATTTTCGTTAATGAGTTTTTTAATAAGTTTTAGTTTAGTTTTTAACCGACTTTAAAAAAAGAAGGAGGTTATACAATTCGGCTAAATGTTGCTTTTTCTATATTTGTGCCTCCAGTACTGAGTCATTTCTGATCCGATTTTAAAAAGTGTTGGTAATATGATAGATTACGAGTATGCTCACAGATTGGTCCCGTTTTAAAAACAGTTCATAAACTTATGGCCATACTTTTGAACAGTTGTAGACAGACGCTTGAAATTTACAACGAACCTGTATTGCTAAGTCCGCTATAACAACAAATATAAAATTTGGATTTGGAAATTAAAGGGTGTTCCATCAGTTAATGTAATTTTGTGCATGTGACCAAACTTTTGAACCGTTATAGACAGAACGCTGAAACTTAAAAGGGACCTGTATTGCTTAATCCGCTATATAAACGAGTTTATAATTAAAATTTAGAAATTAAAGGGTGTCCCATAATTGATGAAGATTTACTTATATGAGCCTATCTTTTGAACTGTTATAGACAAATGCTTGCGAATTGGACAGAATGTCGATTGCTATGGCCGTTATAGTAACAAGTATTAATATTAAAAACTATAAATTAAAGGGTACACCAATAGTTCATTAAATGTGATGTATATGGCCATACTTTTGAACAGTTGTAGACAGACGCTTGAAATTTACAACGAACCTGTATTGCTAAGTCCGCTATAACAACAAGTATAAAATTTGGATTTGGAAGTTAAAGGGTGTTCCAATAGTAATTGTAATTTCAAGTGTGTGGCCGTATTTTTGAACCGTTATAGACAGAACGCTGAAACTTAAAAGTGAACTATAATGCTAAATCCGCTATATCAAAGAGGTTATAATTTTAATTTGGTAATTGAAGGGTGTCCCATAATTGATGAAGATTTACCTATATGAGCCTATTTTTTGAACCGTTATAGACAAATGCTTGCAACTTGGACAGAATATCGATTACTATTGCCGTTATACTAAAAAGTATTAATATTAAGAATTATAAATTAAAGGGTGCGCCAATAGTTCAGTTAATTTCATGTATATTGCCATACTTTTTAACAGTTATAGACAGACGCTTGGAATTTACATCGAACCTGTATTGGTAAGTCCGCTATAAGAGCAAGTATAAAATATGGATTTAGAAGTAAAGGTTGTTCCAATAGTTGATGTAATTTCAAGTGTGTGGCCGTGCTTTTGAATCGTTATAGAAACTGTAAATAGAAATTTGTGTTTTTTTTTTTGCTTTCAAATTTTGGAGTTACATAATTTTTTAATCGTTTTTCAAATACAGTTTTTAACATTTTTTTAATACTTTTATACTTTTTAATAACATTCATTGTATATAGTACATACATATATTTAATTTTATTTCATTCTTTATTTAATTTTTATTTAATAATCCTTTGTATTTTTGTGTATATATATGTATATATATAATTACATATTTTAATACAACACTCTAATTTTTGTTACATCTGACAATGGACAGACAAGGAATTTTAGATTTAAATGTTGAAGCATTAAAACAGAAGTTAAGTGAATTGGGTTTAAGTACTGTTAGACGAAAAGAAGAGCTAAGAAACAGACTTTTTGATCACTTTGACCTAAACGTAGATGAGTATACAATGATGTTGGATATCAACGGGCAACAACAAATTACGTGTCTAGAAATGTATTTACTCTGAGGATATAGAGGATTCACCTTCGACATTTTGTGGTACAGATAGTTTAGAAGTAGGTCATTGGATTGATGAGTTCTAAGAAAATGCTGAGGCAGTAGGGTGGTCCCAAATACAGATGTTTATTTATGCAAAACAATTACTAAAAGGAGCAGCTCGGATGTTCATTCGTAGCCAAGACGGTATTTAAGTTGGAAGTCACTTAAAGAGTCATTAATAGCAGAGTTTGGTAACAAATTCCAAAATGTGAGGCGCAAAAGATGTTGAAAAATCGCAAGAAAAAGAACAACGAGACGTATAGAGAGTACCTCTACACACTAATGGAGATGGGCAAATCTATACGGCTAGACGAGGAAAGTTTAATCCAGTACTTTGTTCCTGAAAGTTCTGATTCTAAATTTGGAAAAAGTATTTTGTACCAGGCGAAGGATGTAAATGATTTAAAAGACAAATTAAAGACATACGAAAAGATTCGGGGGTCAATATCACAGGCATCAACCTCAAAGGCGTCCACGGAATCTATCAGAGAACAGCAAATAAAACAAGTTGTAAAGCAAACCGAAAATGTTACAAATATGGTAAAGAAAATCATCTTGCCCAGGATTGCAAGCTGACAAATTTTAAATGGTTTAAGTGTGGAAAATGGGTCATAAATCCTATTAGTGCAAAGCCCAGAAAATTGCAGGTGTGAAGACTGAAAATGATAATTCATGCATTGTTAACAACTTTTGCAGTGAAGCTAAGGGATACAAATCAGCAGCAAATCGAGATTTTAAAGAAATAGAAATTAATGGCGTAAAGTTTTCCGCTATAGTAGACTCAGGCAGTGATATATCAATAGTAAGACATTTTTCAAAACCTTACGAACTTTGATTTCGTTGAAGATGGGCAAAGTTTTATTACAGCTGGAGATTACAGATTGATTTGTATTGGTCACTTTGAAAAGACTGTCCAGATAGATGGTGCTAGTTTTAATTTAAAGTAGCTAATAAATTTGTGTATCTAGCAGCCATTAGTTATGATATTCTGCAACAATCTGATATTATTATAACTTCTAGTGGAGCAAAATTCGTAAAAAGTATGACAACATCGAAACAATTGAAAATACGGTCTTAGAAGAAGTAGTAGATGAATTTAAGCAGTTTTATTCTGCAGTTGTAATAGAAGAAGTCGACCACGGATTTGATTTATCACACCTAAATAAAGAGAAAAGAGATGAAATACGAACTATGGTAGAAAATTATATTCCAGACAGAAAAGAAAAATTTCAGAGACCTCGCCGATTATCATACGAAAATCAACACGTCGTGGAAGATCAGGTTAAAGAATGGTTACGTGACGGGATAATTCAACCAAGTATATCGGAGTATGCATCTCCAGTTATGTTAGTAAACAAAAAAGATGGCAGTAAAAGATTGTGCTGCGATTATCGTAAGTTAAACGAAAAAATAATGAAAGATAATTTTCCAATGGTGCTCATTGATGACACTATACACAAACTACAATCCGCAAAGATATTTACAACATTGGTTTTTTTCATGTGCCGGTTGAAGTGAATTCTAGAAAATATACATCATTTGTCACGCATAATGGCCATTACGAATTTTTGTATGTGCCATTTGGTATTTTTAATTCGCCGGCAGTATTTTCGCGATTTATATTCTCGATTTACAGAGAATTAATACAGGATGGTACCATTATTATTCATATTGACGATATCATTATTCCGTCGAAAAACGAGGAGGAAGGTGTCAAGAAGTTGCATAAAGTGTTAAGTATCGCCGAAAACCATGGGCTGCAGATAAAATGAGAGAAATGCCAATGCTTAAAGAAAAAAGTTAATTTCCTAGGATATATAGTAGAAAATTCTACTATTAAACCATCGTCAGAGAAAACAGCTGCAGTAACAAATTATCCAAATCCAAAGGATAAAAAGTCCCTACAATGATTCTTAGGGCTAACGTCTTATTTTAGAAGATTTGTGCGCAATTATGCTGTTATAGCTAAACCTTTAACTGATTTATTGAAGGAGGATGCAGTTTTTAAAATTGGTATTATACAATTGATTGCTTTCAATCAACTTAAGTCCAGTTTGACGAATGCGCCAGTTTTAAATCTTTATAATCCCAGGACTAAAACACATGGATGCGAGTATGTATGGATGCGGAGGCGTTTTACTTCAAAAGGAATATATGAGTCGTAAAACAACAGAAGCTCAGCAGAAGTGTCATTCTTATGAACTGGAGGTACTCGCGATACTAGAAGCCTTGAAAAAGTGGAGGGTATACTTAATAGGAAATCGGATAAGAATAGTTACGGATTGTAGTGCTTTTGCTATGACCACAAGGAAGAAAGACGTGCCTCTCAGAGTATCCAGGTGGGCAATGTTCCTTCAGAAATTTGACTATGAGAGCATAGATCTGGAACTAAAATGAGACACGTGGAGGCGTTGAGCAGAGTTTCTTGCCTTTTAGTGGGAGACTCAATAAAGCATCGTCTAGGAGAAGCTCAAACAAGAGATGAGTGGATAAAGGCTATAAGAAAAATTTTAGAAAAAGACTCCTACGAACATTTCTATTTGAAGCATAATTTAGTCTACAAAGATCAAAACCGAGAACTAATCGTAATTCCAAAAGATATGGAGGAAGAAATAATTCAAATAGCACATCGCGAAGGTCACTTTGGTTATAAGAAAACCCGAGAATTGGTGGAAAGACAGTTTTATATACCTCAGATAGTAGAAAAAATTGAAAAAGTTGTACGTAGCTGTATATAGTGCATAATTAATGAGGGCAAAGTGAAGGTCTATTAAACCCGATTGATATATCGGATAGACCATTTAGGACATACCAAATTGACCATGTTGGCCTAATGGATCAAACTCCAAAGCGCTATAATTATATTCCGGTTATTGTAGATGCATTTTTAAATATCCAACAAGAAGCACTGGCACAGAAGAGGTGCTAGATAGATTGAAGCGACAAACAGCTATTTTTGCAAATCCAGAAAGGATAATATCTGATAGAGGAACTGCTTTCACCTCAAATTTATTTAAGGAATATTATGAGCAAAAGTCTATACAACATTCTGATTGCCACGGGTGTCCCAAGAGGAAACGGTCAGGTAGAGCGTGTTAATAAAATAGTTATTTCTTTTATATATAAATATAAATAACACTCCGCCCCGCAGTACTAAGATTTCACCGTTTAGGATTATTACAGTCTTAGAAATGACGACAAAAGAACATGAAGACATACGCAAGTTGCTTGAAGAATATGCTATAGAGGACTTAGATGAAGAAAGAGATAAGACTCGAACTGTTGCTAAAGAGAACATAGCAAAAATACAAGCAGAAAATAAAAAATCGTTTAATAAAAACAGAGTTCAAGCACCTGAATATGTCAGCAGGCTTTAAATTAAAACCCAAATATTTTGATCCATACAAGCTATTGAGGAGCCTAGGACATGAGAAATATGAAGTCGAAAAAGTGGGCGAGTACGAAGGTCCGAAAAGATCCATTACAATAGCAGAGTATATGAAAAAATAGAATCCGTCATTCGGGGCGAAAGACC
The DNA here is from genome assembly GCA_916610165.2 of Gymnosoma rotundatum. NCBI lineage: Eukaryota > Metazoa > Arthropoda > Insecta > Diptera > Tachinidae > Gymnosoma > Gymnosoma rotundatum. The sequence continues at coordinate 46,564,710 of OU744340.1, read as the reverse complement.
GTGCAGGAGGACCGAGTGTGGGAACTGGTGGCAACATACGCACTACCAGAAGTGGTCACTGTTTTTAAAAATACAACTCTTTTATTTTATAACTGACTCGTCGAAAGTATCGAGAATTAGGGTGTGGCTACATCGAGTTAGATTAGTTGTAACAATTAGTTTTAAGGAATAACAAGAGAGAAAAACTAGGCATTGTATAGTAGACAGTTTAAGAGTGTGGAAGTATAATAAATAAATAAAACTTAAATACAAATATTAAAATTGGTTTCACTAAAAACATACATTTTGTTATAAATAAAATTGTCTTAAAGTAAATAATAAAATTGGTTTCATTAAAAACCTACATACATTATTCGGGAAGTAAGATAAAACAAATAAACGAGGAATTACAAAAAACTTTTAATATAATTGAAAAATATGCTGTTAATTGGCAATTATAAATATATACAAAAAAATGTGAAACCATACTCATTCGTCCTCCTGTAGGAAAATGTAACAATGATATCAGAAAATATTGGTAAACATTTGGTATTAAATCAAGTCACAATATAAATGTCCCAAACAAAGAGACTGTTGAATATTTAGGAGTAAACCTAGATAAGTTCTTATACTTTAACGAACACATAAATATTTAACCACTTAAAGCTAGAAAGGCCCTATTTAAACATAAGAAACTGTTTTACTCTAAATATTTAAAAACAGAATTAAAAATAATTATGTATCAAAGTTAAGTATAATTGCCAATTATGGTTCAATATTTCACCGTCATACATGGAAAAAATTTGAATTTTTGAAAGGTAGTGTTTGAGAGCCTGTACGGCAATGCATAGGTCTCCAAGCAATAATAACATCAAATATATTTCAAATAAAAAACTATATAATTATGCAAAAATTTGTAGAGTCGATATTTTTATCCTTATTTTGATAAAAAATCACATAGAAAGAAGTGACATGCTTTGAAAATAATTTGATTATGGCGCCATATTATACAAACGAAGAATACATAAAAAACGCTAGTGAGTCGATTTGTACCACCGGATGCTTACCGCGATAGTAATTGATTTTTTCAAAATGAAACCGGCATCCCTATATTTTACCACATATATAGAAGAGCCAATAATAAAGCTGTGTATAGTAACAGAATTATAAAAGAAAATATCAGGTTTGATACAAAATTCAGTACTCAGAGTTCACATAAAAACTTAAAAAAATACTGGTGGCTTACAAATAACTGAGCCTTTTTTTCTATTTTTTAAAACTTGGCTTTAATAACTCCCTCAACCGCCTCCTTTTGCGTTTTCAGTAAAAAAGTAAAGGTTTTTTATTTTTCCTTTACAGCTGGAATAAAAACTTATATGCATATAAAATGCCTATGGTAAACAGCAATAATTATTATTATAAATGATAAGATGAATACTATATCCATAAACCATTTTAAAGGCAACCGATAGTAAATGCGAATAAAAGAAAAATTTTCAATTTTGGAACAAAATTTTAAAAACTATTGTAAAATTCCTCAAATTCAAAATTTTGTAGCAATAGCTCGATGCGTTATGATTTTTTGCAATTTTATTCCAATACAAATTCTCAAAACCAACCTTAACATTATCAGTTTTTGAAAATGTAGCGCGAAAAAAATTATTACAATACTATTAATCTATATGTCATAAGCTTTTATTTGATGCTACTTACATGTATATCGAGCACATATTTAAGCTGGAGGAGCTTCCTAAACGTCGCCTCCTCGTGATTTTGTTTCTTATTTTATATGTACTAAACTGAAAAACACAAACAGCTACCAAATGTGTTTTTAGTTTTTACATATAAAATGAGTAAAAAAAAGTCATGAGGAGGCGAAGCCCGCAATTTTAAAATAAAATCCAGTTTCAAAAAGTGTGTGAAACTTTTTTGTTTTATGAAAATTTTAAATATATTTCTACAACACGCACTGTAAGAAAAAAATGTATAGAAAAAAAGTGTAAGCAAAATTTGACATATGAAAACGTAAAGACGAAAGTCAGCTGATCTACTGCCACTACCTAGTATATTTATGTGCCTTGGGTGTTCCCATATAATACGTGAATTTCCCCAGACATATAATATGTGCTTATCTTTTGAATCTTAACAAGCAAACACTTAAAACTTATAAAAGCCATTTATAAAAATATTTAATGTTGTGACAAAAAAATTTAAATGGAACTATTTCTTTATGTTAAAACAGACTACCGTACTAATGGTACTCATTATTTCTTACAATAATTAATGTAATCGGTTCTCAGTAATTGATTATAAAAGTCTCATGCCTTGTTAAAATCATTAGGTTGGGAAGTACTTCTGCAAAAATGCTTAGTTCCACACTCGATTACCTTTTCAAAAACTTTTTGCTGGGGAACGGTTAAAAAAATTACATAGTTTTGAAGTAAGTTTTTATTACGAGGGCTGCTATATATATTTCTGGCCTGGCAAAACTGAGTGCTGCCAAGTGCAATCTGACATTTCCATTGGAAAGTTTGTCATTTTTAAGCATAATCTTACCAAAACGTTTTGACGTACGACCATTATTTGTGTTGTTTACAGTGACTTGAAAAAATTAATATAGAAAAAAAATGAAATTAACTCGTGAACATTTTCGTGCCATCATTTTTCACAACTTTCGACGTGGATTATCAGACAAGAGTGCAATGATGAACTTAAATCTTTATATGGCGATGAAGCACCATCCTATAGAACTGTGAAAAATTGGTATAATGAATTTAATCGTGGCCGAAGCTCGCTCAAAGACGAATTCCGTGAAGGTCGTCCAAAAACGGCTGTTGTGCCAGAGAACATTGATGCCGTGCGTGAACACATAATGCAAATTCTACATGCGACATACCAAGAGATAGAGACATCCTTGGACATTTCTTCCACCAGCATACATTCGATACTGCATGAACACCTGGCCCTAAAAAAGGTTTATTCTCGTTGGATCCCGCACAATTTGAAAGTCGCTCAAAAAAAGGCTCGTGTCGATTGGTGCAAAGAAATGTTGCAAAAATACGATTGCGGTGCTTCAAAAGACGTTTATAAGATCTTCACAGGTGACGAATCATGGCTCTATGCGTATGAGCCCGAAACGAAACAACAATCGACCGTGTGGGTCTTCAAAGACGAGCAAAATCCAACGAAAGTTGTTCGTGGAAGAACACTTCGAAGCAAATGGTCGCCTGTTTCTTCGGCAAAACTGGTCATGTGGCGACTGTTCCGCTTGAACAACGTAAGACGGTCACTTCTGAGTGGTACTCTACAATTTGTTTGCCTGAAGTCATCGGAGAAATTCGAAATACCAACAAGAGAAGACGAATCATTGTTCACCATGACAATGCAAGCTCTCACACATCGGCTCAAACCAGAGCGTTTTTGACCGGCAAAAACGTCAAATTAATGGGTCATCCGCCATACAGCCCTGACTTGGCACCTAATGACTTCTTCTTGTTTCCGCACATCAAGAAAAAAATGCGTGGTCAACGGTTTTCTTCGCCAGAAGAAGCTGTTGAAGTGTTCAAAAACCATGTTTTAGAGGTGTCTTAATCGGAGTGGAAAAAGTGCTTCGACAGCTGGTTTGAGCGCATGCAAAAGTATATAAATCATGCTGGAGAATACTTTGAAAAACAATAAAACCATTTTTGATTCTAAATAATATAAGCAAAAAATAATTCGGAAAAAATTCTGAAAAAAAGCAAATCTTTTTTATATTTTTCCTTTATAACTTTTTAAACAAATCTTAAAATTTATTTATTGTAAATTTTATTACAAATATATCAAATGTCCTAAAGTAATAATCATGTAATGGTATTGAAAAGAACACCACGCCATAGTTACTACACTAAGGTCGACCAAAATTTAAAAGAAATTGTAATTTTTTCTCAAACAAAAAGCGATAACTTACACATATAAGCACATTTGTTCTAGACTTTTGCACTGTCTATATTAATTTAATTAAACTTAACATTCGAGTTAAAAAAACTTTTTATGAGATTTCCAAAAAGCTATATACTTGAGGTACCCAAGTTTGGTGGCCTACAAAGAAGACCCTCTTTACAATAGGGGCCGACCGTTCGCAGTTCAACTCAGAAATACCTCTGCTTTGCCTTTGTGAAATTTCATTACGATACCTTCAGTAGTGCATGAGATACCGAATTATGTCCAAAATACAATGCATTTAAGGCGCAGAGGCTATACACTTGTAATAAAATGAATGAATGAAATGTTTAAAAATAAACACTAAAAAATTTAAAAATAGTTTTCAAACCACTGTGGATTCCTGCAAAAAATATTACACATTAGCTCTTTATACCGTAATTTTTTATATACACATTGTTACGTTTATTTAAATTATAAACATTTTATTTATGAGTTCTTTATTTGCAAAATAAATAAACACACACAACTTTTAGAGTTTTAATTAAATTACACTTTATTTAATCAATTATTTGACGATTTAACTATTCGCGATTAATAATACACGCTGGCAACTTTAATTGTTATACCACAAGATCTTAACTAGATGACGCTCACAATACGAATGAATCAGCACGTATTGGCGTTGTTATCAGCGTTGCCGCTTTGGTCCAATCGGACCAAACTTGGTAGTTTTTCGTTTTTAAAAAACAGTTTGGTAGTTTGGTTGGTTTGTTGTATTTTTTTAAGTTTTTGGTAGGTTTTCCTTCTTTAGCAATTTTTAAGCAATAGTAAATTTTTCACCTTAAAAATTCAGAACATTAAATAAAAAAATTTAGCTTTGAATTAAATAAACAATAACTTTGAATAGTGTTACCACTGTTTTCAAAAACTGTTTTAGATGTAATAAAAAACAAACTGGTTTAAGAAACGCAAACAATATTATGAAATTGAAAATAAAAATATTTTTGAGTGAAGGTTTATTGTCAAGTGTATGTATTAAAAAAATTAACAGGCAAAATGGAAAAGTAAATTACTTTTTTAATTGTAAACATATACCTATTAATTACATAAATATTGACTAATATTGTATGTATTTTTTTATTTAGATTTTTATCAAAAACTCCAAAATTAAATGAAATAATATAATTTCAGAAGACGACATTTCATCAACCAGGTAGAACCACTCTTTAAGTTCTTGTTTTTAAACATTTTTAAATTATGTAATACTATTAGTGAACATTGTAAAGAAACAGTCAAAAGAAAATTTAGAACCGAATGGTTGAGCGAATTTGATTAGCTCCAGGAAAGGGATGGGGGTTCATTCTGTATAGTATGCTCTAAAACTATTTTAAATCATAACACCCATTTTAAAATCACCAAAAGACAAACTTTCATCTCAACAATTACGGGAAAAAAACCAAGTGATTATAACAGGGTTCAAGGCGAATCAATTACCAGGTGGCAGCGTAGGCGAATTCATTAATTTTCGCCGTGTACACTACTGTCAAACTCCATATTTAAAAAATCTGTTTACCATTTTTTTTTTATATGAAGTTTGACATTCGTTTCACCAGCAAAAAATAATAAATTTTCTAACGCTGCCACCTGATAATTGATTCGCCTTGACAGGGTTTATGTGAACGAAATGCATTTTTAAATTTTTGGTAGGCTGTGAACGATTTTGGTAGGATTTTTGAAAATTATTGGTAGGAAGTCAATTTCTTGTGTGGCAACGCTGGTTGTTATACAATGCAGGTGTGTGTATGTTTCTGAACTGCGTTTGTTTAGTCATCGCTTTGTGTTAGTTGTTTTTGTTTTGCAATACAGATGTTTTATGGAAACTTCTAGCTTTGAAAACAAACACAATAGGCCATTTCGTTTCACTTTCTTGGCCTAAATTATTTTTACATCATTTTATGATTTTAATAAAGCATCTTTGTAACAATATTTTTGAAGTGCAAATACTGTTTAAGTATAAATTTTATAATTATCGGTTTATTAAATTTCCTTAAGTGTCCATTTAATACCTTTTTACATTCTTATTAGACAACCTTTTGTTTTCGAGGAGTAAATCGCTAATGGTATTTAAATGTTTTTGGCCTCTTATCATTTGATGATACATAAAAATTAATTCGTTAGGAATATTTCAAAAAGAGCACTACGTGCAAAGGAAAAGAATTTGTTCTCTAATAACACTGTTCTGCACGAAAATCCTCCCTTAAACCAAAATATGCTTTCATACTGTTTTCAAATGTGCCGAACAAAAAATTTGAAGTCATTTTGTAAATTTGACGAAATTTTTTTGGCATCAAAACATAGTGAAAAAAATTCAAAAGCCCGATGATTTTGAGCGCAATAAAGTATATTTGAACAAAAAAAAATTTGATGGGAATATTACAAGTGGTTGAAGAAATATGGCTAAAAGTTTTTTTCCTGTATATGCATGTATTCTTACAAGTTTTTTTATGGTGGTATCCTTTTCATTCAAATCGCTACCTGCCCCCCTTTCACCATCAATTCCCCAACTCCCACTCAGCCGCTCTCTTGTCACTATTTTCTTCTAGGATTTGATCAGTACTCTCGAGGCTTTCGCTCCCAGTTTCTCCTCTTTTCTCTTAAAATCAGACGGTGATAGAATTTTTTTGAGTTCAGATTCGGACTCAGCACATCTGAAAACATTAGAAAGAGGCAAAATTGTTCAAGGGAGGGGAGAAAAGTTTTTTTTTGCAGAACAGTGTAATTTAAGATATTTAAATTAATTGTTTTTTGCCTTTTTACTTCATTCATTTATTTGGGAATATTTTTACGGATTTACGCCGAAACATTGGTCCTTAAAACCGGATACCTTTTTTATTTTGAAGCGAAATTTTATTTTTTACAAAAACTGAAACCGGATTAAATTTATTTATTGATGCGCAACTTGTTTTGAAATAAAATTTGTCCGGTTTGTGTAAAGCAATCTAAAAGGAGGATTGATGCAATTAATATATTGGCATATGCATTAATTTGTTCAACAGGCACACAATTCATATTTGTAAAAAGCTTTATTTATTGCCGTAATTTATTTATTTGTTTACCTTATAATTAAAATTACAAGATAAGAGAATAAAAGCAATAGCAACGCATTCGTTCAGCTCAAATGTTATATATATATATATATATATATATATATATATATATATATAAATATATACATATATACATACAAAATATTTATGAGTATATAGTTACTTGTTTCCAGTTCTTTGTGTTGTTAATAATTCTGATTATATTATATTATACAAGTTGGCTTTTTTCAGAAAATTTGTTAGTAAAATGATATTGTCTATTGAAGGGTGGGATAAGGTGAAGATAGGATTAGAGTTTAAAAATGTTGAATTTCTTTCATTATTTAACAGCGAGCATTCGCACAGGTAATGTTGTGGCATTGTTGGAAAATTTATACTGCAGTTACAACTTGGATTAAAATTAGAATCAAAAAATATTCCGTGTGTCAATATCGTGTGGCCCAATGTAAGCCACAGAAATTTGTTGGAATCTATTCTTTTAACCTTTTTGCCATATTCCGTTAAGTTGTCGAAAATAGTTAATTTATTGGGATTAGCAAGTTGATACCATCTGGAACAGGAATTATAAATATTTTCAATATCTTTTAAGGTGAAGTAATTAACAATTTGTTTCTCAATATCTCTGCGATTTAAATTAATTGTTTCAATTAAGGGTTGCTTATCAGCGAATTTCGCAGCGAAATCCGCAAAATCATTCCCTTTGATATTGGTATGCCCTGGTACCCAGACTAATTTTATATTTGGAGCTCTTTCAACCATTATTTTTCTAATAGCAGAAGTATAATATTGTGTGTTTGATATGTTACAAATAGATTTTATAGCGGCAAGAGAGTCCGTACATATTGCGTATTTTTCTGTTGCCTGACTTTTAGTATAGATAACAGCTTCATAAATCGCAATGATTTCTGCTGAAAAAATTTAGCTATGGGTCTTGAGATTAGAGACTTTTAAAACCATGTTCTCAGAGGTGACACTGTATGAGACAGATGTTTCCCTCTTAGATCCGTCGGTAAACAAAAAAATGTGGTCAGATAACTTTTCCTTCAAACTTGCAAATATTTTTCAGTAGTGTGCAGGGTCTGTGTTTTTCTTCGATGCATTGTGTAGTGAGGTATCAATGAGGTCAGTGTTAAATATCCACGGTGGGAAAGATTTAATTTTATTTGAGTTCGGTTTAGTGGGTATTTCAAGTTTTTTACAGTTTTCTATTATTTTGTTTAATACAGAGGGAATTTTCGGAAATTTTCTTGAACGTTTTAATTTTTTAATTAATTGGTTGATTGGATTTTCATTATTATATTATCATTATACGAAATAACTTAGTAACAAGAATATCTCTTTGAGATTGTAAGGACCTGATGTTGGCTTCGAAACGTAAGTTTGCAGTTCGTGTAGAGCGAAGAGCTCCAAGAGAAGTTTTTATGCAGGAGTTTATAATAGTATTAATTTTGTTTAATTGTGTTTTAGGGGCGAATCCAAAGAATAGAACACCATAATTTATTTTAGAAAATATCAGGGATTTCGCTAGTGAAATTAGACTACATTGGTTACAGCTCTACTTTTTGTTGGCTAGACATTTAAGAATGTTTAAGCGGTTTGAAAGGGAACTTTGAAGATGTTCTATATGACTTTTCCAGTTGTAGCGTTTGTTTATATACTCGTATGTACCCAGTAGACGCAGAGTTTCTACTTTAGAAATGTTTACAAGTGATGAATTAATTACGCATTTACAATCTTTTAGTCTACAAATGTGTATATATTTACATTTTGTGTTGGAAATAGATGCTCTGGAGTAGTCGCACCAATTATTAATGTCGTTATATATACTGTCGAGGTTAAGTGCTAGTTTTTTAATACGGGGAGATTTAATAATTAGATTAAAATCATCAGCGTATGCGCAAAAATCAATTTCTTTGTGAATTGCAATAACGGAGCATAGTTTATTAAAAGCTACATATAGTAGACTATCAATTGTAGAACACCCCTTTCTGAAACCATATTGCCGGCTATCAAGCAGTTTGTTCTCAGTTACAAACCCCCATAGCATGTTGGCAACTATTTTACCTAGGACTTTAGATAGGCATGAGTTTAAAGATATAGGTCGATATGAACTAATAATTGTTTTATCTTTTCCAGGCTTCAAAACTGGGATTACAACTGAATTTGTAAATTGCTGCTGGGTGGGAAGCGCTTTCAATATTGGGTACGAAATTCTATCCATACCTGGAGTTTTACCGTTTAGCTTTTTCAGTGTAGATGTAAGTTCTATGTACGTAATTTTAGATTCCATCTTTAGTGCCTCTGAAGAAGCGAGAATTGATGAAAATTCAATTACTGCACTTGTTTTCTTTGTTTTGAAGTTGTTTAAAAAGTTCGAATCGTCAGATAATCTGGACCACTATCTCCCGAATTCATTGTCTATTTCTTTTGAGCCATTCGGGTGGGATACGGAAGAAACGCAGTGTATTCCGTGATAAGCTTTATACCCCGTAAAGTTGCGAACGTTTGCTATATTTTTGCTGTAGAAGTATTTGGGGTAATTGAAGAGGTGAGATTTAAAATTGATGCTTTTTTTGATATTTTTATTTTTTTATATATATTGCATTTGCTTTCTTGTAGCTAAGTAAGTTAGTTTGAATCATGTTTCTCTTGAATAGTAGCCATTCATATAGCCGTTCATATTCCACTGCAAAATTTTCAGTGTCATTATTGAGGTTTCAAAATATATTTTAGTTCATTGTGAGGGAAACTAAAGTGTGTATAGTTGTAGGAAAGGTTGAACAGCGCAGGTTTGATTGAAAAAAGATAAGCTTTCATGATTATAATAGGCGTTTGGGTTTCCACTTTTATTATTTTTGTTAATCGATATTTATATTTATAATTAAATCTCTTATATTTTTTGTAATTTTTATTGGCAAAACTGGTTATAAGAAGAGAGAAGAAGCATAAAAGTTAATAATTTGGTTAATGCCCAGGAGACCATCCTGTCCGTATAAGCTTGTGTATTTGTTTCTCGTCCAAGATGTGTAAGGGTTTGCTATGTGAAGTATAGGCTTAAGAAAATCTCTGAGAGAGAGAGTTGTATTTACTGCTAGTATTTTTACTCTGTATAAAAGAGAGAGGACTTGTTACATTTATAAGAGTTTTCGCGACTTTACATGTTCTAATTAGTGTGGAGCGCAGTGTATTAAAAATACATTTCCGGTATAAAAGAGAAATGCGGGTGCGTGATAAAAAACAAAAGAAAGAGCTAAATTGAATTATGCAGGAAAAGGTGGAAGGGGTTAAGAAGAAAAATTAGAATAAATAAATTAGTGTTTAAATCAAAATCAGGGCCCAGATGTGGTTAAACAACGTGACTGCAGATATTGCCGTAATTTTATTTATTTATTCATTAAAAATAAAAATATAACTTTTACACAAATTTGTGAAGTTGCATCAGCAGTTTTTTTATTATTGCTTTGAGTACATAGTTTAAAATTGTACAGAATATTTATTTATTCCTCTTCTTCCTTATTCCTACGGTCGGTTGATTCATCCTGTATAAAGTTAGTCGCTTCATTTTTACCTGAGTATTTGGCTTTTGATAATATAATCGCATGTGTTTTCGTTTTTTGATTATTTAATAAAAATGTCGAATACTGTTGAAACTTTTGCTCGCGCTTCGGATACAATTTTTAATTTTTTCTTAACGTAGATCATTACGTTTACGCCATAGAAGTTTTGAGTGATGAATTGAAATAATTATGGGCAAAAGTCAAAAGTGCTTATGAAGAATGTGTCGAATATCGAACCGTCAATAAAAGTAAAATCAGAGCTTCTTGAAGTAAGTGAAAGAAAATACCAAGCGCTCTCACAACTTACGCTCATTGTATAAAAACAATAACCCAATTCACAATCTTGTGCAAATGGTCTTGCATCATAGCATTTGCAAATTGTGTAGCATACACAATAGTTTATTCAATTGGGATTCGATCATAGTGTTTATTTGTATTCAGCGTTTACCATCCTAAACAGTGACGCTTTGGGAACAGAATATTAAATATAAAACTGCTATATGTATCGTTTATAACGGAACGAATTCAAACTTTATATTATATTCGTGACCTCACAAATTTCGAGTCATAAGAAATTTTTTGAACGTTAAGTAAAGGCTCACGTTTCTAATTTAAGTTCATCTAATACTTGTATTTTGTGTCCCAAAAAAAAACCACTTATAATGATTTTGTCGACGTTTTAAAAATGTATCTGTATCTGATCGCTTTTTAATATAAGGTCTGTTCTTAGTACCAATAAATTATGTTTTACAATCAATTAAGAAGAAATAAAACAATTAAAAACTCACAAGTAAACATCCCATACCTAAAACATAAGCAAGCCGCATTTTCCGGTTAACAACAAAAAATAAGGCAAGCTATAATGAAGATAGTAATAAAACAATAACAAATTCACTACTAAACATCCCATACCTAAATTATAAGCAAAGCACATCTACTGTTTTGAAAAACAACAACAACAAATAACACATGAAAATTTAAAGCAGGAAAACAATTGGACAAACAACAAACCCAAATGAAAATAATTATTTTATGATACCAGTAAACATAAAAAATTCCTTCCTTAGGTATAATTGCAATAATGTTAAAGATAAGCAAAATATTACCCTTAATCCTTACTTTTAATAAATCCACTTATTGCACATTTTTATGAAAGAGCCATTTCTATGACCCTCGCTTGAGTTTACAAGAAACTCCACTACTTACCAATATTCAAAAGCAATCTGCAATGATATACTTAAACTTTAACTAAAAAAACCTTGAATAAAAAATCGAAATGAAAAATTTATTATTCGGAATTTTTTAAATTTAATTACTTTACTTTATTCGTGCTTGATTCCTTCAAATATAAATATTTCATGATATTCTCATGAAATATTTATTATTTGATACTAAACTACAAAATGAAATGTATTACTGCGGGGAAAGCATATCCATATGGCCATTTCACTACTGCTCAAATAGCTCATCAGTATATTTTACCCAAATTTTGTATAGAAAAACAGAAAGTTTTATATCAAAAGCCAAATTGATTAAATGAGAACTCCATTGAATCAATAAGACAGAAGACAATAACAACTCAAAAATGTTCTACACAAAAACACAGCAAACATTTAGTAACTATTTTTATTTTTTCTTTCATTTTTCTACATAAGGGATCCCATTGGGAACCATTCATATGTATTTGAAAGATTCAATGAAAAAATAAAAATAAAAATTGAAAAAACAATTTTTATTAATAAGCAAGGTGCACATGCAAATATATCAAAATGAAAAATTTATTATTCGGAATTTTTTAAATTTAATTACTTTATTTTATTCGTGCTCGTTTCCTTCAAATATAATAATATTCTCATGAAATATTTATTATTTTATAGTAAACTACAAAATGAAATGTATTACTGCGGGGAAAGCATATCCATATGGCCATTTCACTACTGCTCAAATAGCTCATCAGTGGATTTTACCCATTTCCCAATGGGATCCCTTATGTAGAAAAATGAAAGAAAAAATAAAAATAGTTACTAAATGTTTGCTGTGTTTTTGTGTAGAACATTTTTGAGTTGTTATTGTTTTCTATCTTATTGATTCAATGGAGTTCTCATTTAATCAATTTGGCTTTTGATATAAGACTTTCTGTTTTTCTATACATTTTTTAAAGATAATAAATTAAATTGAAAATTCCCGTAATTTAATTTTAATTATTAACTTGCAAGTGCCCATATAAAAGGCATAAATAAATTATCGTGGTGTGTTGTGATATTTTATTTGTTGTCTTAATTTTATTTTTCATCATCTTTTAAATGTATAGAAGAGCCGAAAAAAAGTCAGCCTTATACAGTATATAAAGAAAAATAAAGTCAGGTGGCAAAGTACGACACTCGATATCGATCGAAATTTCTGTTAATATATTGAAATGAAAAAACAACCCGCGATACTTCTTAACGATTTAAAGATTTATTGATGAATGATACAAAATATAAATTACAGAAAAATATGTGAATTCAAAATGCAAAGCATGCTATGATAAGTTATTATATAAAAGCAAAGCATGCTATGCATGTACATATATAAAAAATAATACAGGCAGAGCCTACTACGTATACATATTGTAATACAAATTATAATATGAACATAAATAGAATTTCATAGCCTACTATATATTAGGTTTGATTATTATATTAATTTCTTCAACACTCTTCTTCAAACCTAATACTAAACGTTTTAATTTATAAGGATAAAAATTATTCCATGTTCATTAATTTTACTAATTTAATATGTTTAATTTTAGAAACATTTTTCGTTAAAATATCTGCTACCATATCGTTTGTACTTAGGTACATAAGGTTAATTTGCTTGTTCTTAATGATTTCTCGTATGTGATGGTACTTGATATCAATGTGCTTGCTTCGATTGTGGAAAATGGTGTTCGATGCTAGTTTTAAAGCGCCTTGATTATCAACATATAATTTTACTGGAACATCTTCAACAGATTCAAGTTCAAGTAGCAATCTCTTCAAATAAATAGCTTCCCTTGAAGCATTTGACATCGAGATATACTCCGCTTCCGTGCTACTTAATGCGACAACACTTTGTTTCTTTGATTCCCATGAAATTAAAGAGTTTCCATAATAAAACATAAATCCCTAATAAGATTTTCTGTCAATACCATTACCACCCCAATCCGCATCAGCATACCCCGTTAATTCAGTCTTACCACATTTATATATAAGTTTTAAGTCAGCAGTTCCAAATAAATACCTTAGAATATTTTTTGCAGCATTCATATGTTCAATATGGGGATCAGTGTTTTTCTGTGATAATTTTGCCACGGAATGTAAAATGTCGGGGCGAGTTGTGATTGCTAAATACATTAGTTCACCCATTATAGTCTGATATGACGACACATCTGCTTTGGTACAATTTTTAACACAAGCTACTTGGAAACCAGGGTCAAGGGGAATTGATACTTTTTTACATTGCTCCAAATTATATTTTTTTAATAAAGTTTCTATGTATTGGGTGTTACTTACGATTAAATCACCTTTTTCACCATCTCTTTTGATTTCCATTCCAAGAAAATGCTGCACTGGTCCCTTATCGCTGACGTCAAATGCTGTTGATAATTGAAGCTTTATTCTTTCAACAACTGATTTCTCCTTACATGCTATAAGTATATCATCTACATATACTGCTAATATGACAAATTCGTTATTAACTGCCATTTTGTACAAACATGGTTCATTGTCACAACTTGTAAAACCAATTATTTTTAGAAAAGGATCGAGTTTTGCATTCCATTGTCGACCGGATTGCTTAAGGCCGTATAAAGATTTTCGTAAACGTAATACTTTGTTTGGATACTTTTTATCCACAAACATCTTTGGTTGCTGCATGTAGACCTCTTCGTTTAGATCACCATGTAAATATGCACTAACTATATCAATATGGTGCAAATGCATACCCTTGTTACCAGCTATGGCAAAAATAAGCCTTATATTTGAGTACCGTATAACTGGAGAAAATGTTTCATGATAGTTAACACCATATTTCTGGCTGCAGCCCTTCGCCACCAGTCTTGCTTTATATCGCTCAATACATCCATCGCTTTTAGTCTTAATGGCGTATACCCACCTGCAACCGATAGCCTTTTTCCAGCTGGCAAGTCAATCAAATCCCACGTTTTGTTACTCTTTAGCGTATTAAATTCAATCTGCATAGCATTTTTCCATTCTATAGAATTGTTGCAAGAAATTGCCTCTTCTGGACTTTGGGGAACGAAATCTACTTTTGTCGATAAACCATTTATCATGTTATATTGTTTCTTTGGCCTACCAGGCCTTCCATCTCGAATTATTTTGGGACGGCCTCGTCCTCTTTTTGGTTCTTCTTGATTAATACTTACAGCATTAGAACACTCCCCTTCAAAATTATCATTATCTTCGATTCTGATTTCATTAGCATCTTCATTTTGACTTGATTCGCCTTCATCTGCAGTGCCAAAACCTTCTTCCTCTTCTTCAATCTGCTCTTCACCAACTTGAGCTTCTGGACTATTGAAGCTTTTCTGGCCTTCATTATTGAGAAGTACGAAAAAATCGTCATCTTCTTTCTCTATATTACTTTCACTCTCACTGCTGTCGAATACATTTTCATCAAATCTTACATCACGCCTTTCGATAACCTTATGGGTCCTCTTGTCATACAGCCTATACGCCTTCGCAAGTTGAGAATAACCGACCATGACATACAATTTACCTTTTGCAGCAAATTTTGACTTCTGATTTTTATTTAGAGCTACTGCATGCTATCCAAAAACTTTTAAATGTCCTACTTTTGGCTTATACCCATACCAGGCTTCGTACGGAGTTTTGTTTGACAAAGCTTTAGTAGGCGAACGGTTTCTCAAATACACAGCTGTAGCGACGGCTTCGGCCCACAGATTTTTGTTCATATGTGCATGGACTAACATTGAACGGGACATCTCGACTAACGTGCGATTGGCACGTTCGGCTACACCATTTTGTTGAGGTGTATAAGCTACCGTTAGCTGACGCAAAATGCCATGTTCTTGTAGATATACATCAAAAGCTTTGTTTATATACTCACGTCCGTTATCGCTTCTTAAAATTTTTATTTTTTTTCCTGTTTGACGTTCAACTTGCTGTTTAAAAATTTTAAATTTATCAAATACTTCGCTTTTTGATTTCATGAAATATACGAATACTCTTCTTGTTTTGTCATCAATGAAAGTGACAAAGTATTTAGAACCACCTACTGACGGAACGTTAATAGGACCACACACATCGGAATGTATTAAGTCCAGAATATTTTCAGCACGATGTTCAGTTGCTTTCGAAAATGGAACTACATGAATCTTGCGTAGCATACATGTCTTGCAGTTATGCTCTTTTGTATGTCGTGAAACCTTCATACCATTTACAATTCTATTTCTACTGATTTGAGCTAAATCATTAAAGTTTAAATGGCCGTATCGATAGTGCCAAAGCATATCGTTGTTACATGCTGCAAAAACACGATGATTTGGTTTTTCAAACAAGACAAATAAATTGTGGTTCTTGCGAGCTCTTATAACAACATAACCATTACTGTCTTTTATTTATACACCATCAGAACCGAATGTAGCTGTATAGCCATTCTCAACTGCTTTACTTATTGAAATAAAATTACCTTGCAATTCCGGACAATACAAAACATTTTCAAGTTTAACTTTGCAGTCTGCTTGAAGAATAACTTTCCCTTTTCCAATCGCAAGAAAAATCTTTTCTTCACATTCCTCTAGGCTTTCGAATAAATTTTTATTGTTACACATGTGGGACGTTGCACCAGTATCAATGTACCACAAATTTTGATCAAACCCTTTTACCGCTGCAATCATTGCACATGTTTTTTCATCAGCTGTTTTCTTAACTCGACAATCTCGGGCATAGTGACCTTTACGACCGCATGTGTAACATTTTCCCGAAATCAATTTAATAGATTTTGCATTTTTTCCAGTACAGTTCTTTGTAGTTTTACTAGAACGTGCTGCGTATGCTTGCTGTAAACCACATTCTTCGGCATCTTGCTGAATGTTTCTTCGACGTTGTCCTTCTTCCAGCAACTTCAACTTTAAAACTTGAAACGATGGCAAATTATCTCGAGTTTCCATTGCAATTATAAAACTTTCAAAAAGTTTCGGCAAACTTGACAAAAGTATAATTACAACTAATTCATCTTGAAGTTGAATATCAATATCTGCCAGTCTTTCTATAATTTCTTCAAATTTATTTAAATACTGGGTCATTTCTTCATTGTCATCCATCTTTAGATTCATCAAACGTTTAAACAGCATAACTTTATGTATTGGGCCTTTGGGTTTATGCACTTCAGCTAATTTGTTCCAAGCCTCAGCAGATTTCGTACATTTCTTTATATAATTTAGCTGAGTTCCTTTAATACCTAAAACAATTGTAGCAAGCGCTTTTTCATCGTTAGTTACCCAATCTGCCTTCTGTTCTGCGCTCCATTCAGGCTCACATTTCAATTGACCATTTGCATATTTCCATAGTCCATTATGGATTAAAACACTTTTCATATGCACTTGCCAGGAATCATAATTACTTTCATCTAGCTTTTCAATCTGTAGAAAAGGTGACGTCATATTGTTTTTTATTAAATTTTCTTCAGTCTATTTTTCAACACAAAATTTTTGAAAATAAAAAACTTTTATATGCCTGGGCCCATAACCAATGTTAATATATTGAAATGAAAAAACAACCCGCGATACTTCTTAACGATTTAAAGATTTATTGATGAATGATACAAAATATAATTTACAGAAAAATATGTGAATTCAAAATGCAAAGCATGCTATGATAAGTTATTATATAAAAAGCAAAGCATGCTATGCATGTACATATATAAAAAATAATACAGGCAGAGCCTACTACGTATACATATTGTAATACAAATTATAATATGAACATAAATAGAATTTCATAGCCTACTATATATTAGGTTTGATTATTATATTAATTTCTTCAACAATTTCAATAGAATTTAAATGTAAATGTCGATCGATATCGAATGCCGTAATTTGCCCCCAGTGTTGATTATTGTTGTTTTTGCTTAAACTTTGATTTTTGTCTTTACTTTATTTCTTGAACAAAAAATTTTAGTTTATTTAAAATGTTTGTGAGAAGTTTACTGAAGAGCTAAGTAAACGGTAGCGAAATGGCCATCGAGACGTGCTTTTTCCTTCAATAATCAAAATCGGTGATTTTAATAATTTGTTCGGAATAATTAGCACAATATTTTTAAAGATTAAAATTAATTCTTTTTGTACGAAATTTTGGGTGAAATTATTTCTTTATTGCTTTCCAAATGAAAAATATAAAGTCCTTGGTGCAAAACATGGAAAATTGCGAAAAATGCGATGTTTCAACGATTTTCTTGCTATTAATGTAGAATAATAGATATAATTAAACCTTGACAAATTCTGACATATCCATCGGAAATGTATATCCGTTATAAGAACTATAGAAACACGCATAAAGGTCTTATAAATATTTTGTAAAAACAGCAACTAAAAACATAAAAAATATATTACGAAGCAATGTGCATAGTGTAGTAAAATTATTATGTCCGGTTTGACGGGAATAACTCTTGTCACAAAAACAGGTTCTGAAATTCCGAATTTGCTTATACTTATGTTGCTAAGAAAGCATTGCTCATGGGAAATACATGAGTGCAAAGTAACAAGTACTGGGAAAGTCTAAATTTTAAAGCGCCAGTAATTTATTTTGTTTGGTAATTTTAATTTATAAATTTAGCTATCAAATTCATATTAAGGTTTATATATATTGAACCTATATGCAGGTTAAATAAACTTAACAAAAAATTTTATAATAAATATACATAAATAAGTGCCTTATTTTATTACCATTGTTTGAAATTTCTATAAAAAATATTAAGTATCCGCAAGAATAAATGCTAAAAAAAATTACTACGTAATTTAGGGTATGATTGGTTCGGTGCGATTATGCATATTTTTAAAAATACACAAATAAAAATATATATTTACCCTACAATAACAAGAGCAGTCATATAGTTTCGTTTTTAAGCTTATTTTACAAACAATTTTTAAATAAGTAGGAAAAATAGAATTCAAAAATAAGATTTTATGAAGCACATTCTTCTTTATATGTAGATATGAAAGTATGTATGTACGTTTCTATATGTTAAATGTGTGTTTTTGTCTCTCAATACTTTCCTTTAACAAAACATTTCTTATGAACATCCACATACATTTTTAAACACACGTGTGTATGAATCTGTCTTGTTTACAAAACTAATATTGTGCTTTCTTGAGTTTTCGTTGCCCTCACAGAAATTTCTTCCCTCTTATTTCTTACCCCCGCTAACCTGAAACTGCTCACAATTTTTGATTTTTTAAATGTTCAAACTGCAACATCTTTATAAATTTATTGTCTTTGGTGGAACATTCACGTAAACGTACGCAAAAAAATATTTTAATAAAACACATTCGTGGTTGTGTACGGAGAATTTAAAAATTTAGAACATAATTGTTATAAAAAAAAAATGTTCGGGTTGGTTTTAGTTTTTTGTTTTAAATTTATGTACGAGAATTTTGTGCAGTGAGTGTTCTTTCTGAACTCTGATAAATACATATATAGATTACCCGTCTCTGCTTTGTTTTTTTTTACTGTTAAAGCAATTAATCCAAAGTTAAATAACGAAATATATTTTATTAAATTATTTTCTATTTTATTAAGCTTTGGGTCAAATAATCAATATTAAACTAATTAACTAATTAAGAAATATATTTTAATTGGGCCAATAAAAACTTTTTTTAACTAATGGAAACTGTCATTTCAGATTATTAGAAAATCGGGTCATTTTAGAAAAAAAAACTGCTAAATTATTAGTAAATAACGTATTAATAATAAAAATCAGCTTAATAATATAAATGCTATAAAATGGAATAATCTAATGGATACTACATATTTTTGGTACTAAGTTTTTGAATATCAAAATTCGGCTGGAATTAAAATGCTCAAAAAGCTAGCTGAGTTGGCCTTGCGATTATTATGCATGCCATGGTCTAACGCAAAAGTGCAAAGTTTTTTAGTCAACTTAATAGAGCTAAATCAAAGCTCAGAAATCGTGTGCAAACCAATATGGTTGATGCTATATTACCCGTTAGGTATGTCAATTCCTCAATTTTTTTATAAATACTTTTTTGCTTTAGTGGTCTCCGTCGGCATAACAAATACTCATACACTTACAAGGTTCCGAACAAATTTGTAAACAGATTCGGCACCTCTAATAGTTATTCCAGTTCTCAAAACGAAACTAATATGTATAGATAATCAAAATATTAACTAGAGATGAACAATTATTGCCATATTCATAAAAAATAATATAAGTTTATTTTATAAATACGGCAGTTAGTATTTAAAAACAGTATTAAACAAGTAAGAGTGCTACTTTCGGCTATGCCGAATCTTATATACCCTTCACCATATAAATTTAGATTAGTGAAAGGTAATTAAAAAATAAAAAATGGCACTGCATAATATTATTTTACATAAAAATGCCATCGGCACTTACTGGGTTAAAGATCTCTTCAAAAGCTTTAAAATGATACCCATATAGATATTTCAAAAAATTTGAAAATTTCAGAGTCCCGTAACTCGGAAAATAAGGGTGAGCGCCAACTTTTTTAGGTAATGTTTCTTTCTTACTTATTAATTCTCTATCACCCCATATATTTATTTTTTTGATTGGAGTTACTTTATTGTTCCGAATGACATGAAAAAATTAGAGGTAGGCGTGGTGTTTTGCCTGCTGCCTCGACACTATATCTGATTTATTGACATATTTTTTTTTTTGTGAAACAAAGTTTGCCTCGGTAAAAGAAATAAAAATAGTTACTCAAGAAATTTTTTAGGGGTTTCTGTCAGCGTTTTTTTTGACTAGTTAGCGGTCTCTAGCGTTTTTTATAATTATATTTAGCGGGAATTGGTTCAATAGTTTTGGAAACACTGTCAATGAAACAGCGACGAACGCACATGTGCGTGGATGTATGAATTTTTTTTACACACTGAACGAAAAGTTTTTTTACTTTTTACAGCAAAAAAGCGAAGTATGCAATTCTAAATATACTTTATGATTGAAAATGCTTTTGGTAATATGCAATGCCTTCATGTTATAAAACATTTAAACATTTTCTGTTGATGTCTTGAGATTGTTGCGTAGAGTGTTGGTCGTTTTTAGTGTTGTGTGTAAACCTTCTTTCCGGAAAACGAAAAACACCCACAGACGGTCACACTTACCTATCCAATAATAAAAGACCCAAATATTAAACTATTTACCTCAATAAACAGGACAGATATCAGGCAATCTACCTGCATAATACCATTTAAACGGACAAAAATTACCTAAACCCACCACCTTTTATTCTTAACACTATCTCTTCAGTTTTTAAAAATTCGTGGCTTGAAAATGATGTTATCACATCGAAAGCCCTCTCCGAACATCCAAAGTACACAGCCAGTGACGACGGTTATTACCGAAAAATATAACAACAGTTTAATATATACTGGCGGAATCAACCCAATTCATTTAATACAAAATAATTTGATTTACTTTATTCGTGCTTGATTCCTTCAAATATAAATATTTCATGATATTCTCATGAAATATTTATCATTTTAAACTAAACTAAAAACTGAAATGTATTACTGCGGGGAAAGCATATCCATATGGCCATTTCACTACTGCTCAAATAGCTCGTCAGTGGATTTTACCCAAATTTTGTATAGAAAACTAGAAAGTCTTATATCAAAAGCCAAATTGAATAAATGAGAACTCCATTGAATCAATAAGACAGAAGACAATAACAACTCAAAAATGTTCTACACAAAAACACAGCAAACATTTAGTAACTATTTTTATTTTTTCTTTTATTTTTCTACATAAGGGATCCCATTGGGAACCATTCATAATTTTTATTAATAAGCAATGTGCACATGCAAATATGAAAATTTATTATTCGGAATCTTTTCAAATTTAATTTACTTTATTCGTGCTTGATTCCTTCAAATCTAAATATTTCATGATATTCTCATGAAATATTTATCATTTTAAACTAAACTAAAAACTGAAATGTATTACTGCGGGGAAAGCATATCCATATGGCCATTTCACTACTGCTCAAATAGCTCATCAGTGGATTTTACCCAAATTTTGTATAGAAAATCAGAAAGTCTTATATCAAAAGCCAAATTGATTAAATGAGAACTCCATTGAATCAAGCACGAATAAAGTAAATTAAATTTGAAAAGATTCCGAATAATAAATTTTCATATATACATGTGCACATTGCTTATTAATAAAAATTGTTTTTTCAATTTTTATTTTTATTTTTTCATTGAAGAAAAATGAAAGAAAAAATAAAAATAGTTACTAAATGTTTGCTGTGTTTTTGTGTAGAACATTTTTGAGTTGTTATTGTCTTCTGTCTTATTGATTCAATGGAGTTCTCATTTAATCAATTTGCCAAAGTAATAAGTTGATTTTTTTGTTTAATTTAATTTCAAATAATATTTTCTTGCTTTAGATTATTACATTTTAGGTGACTCTGTCTTGCACAAACATATTGTTACTCCCTACCGAGGCAATGAAGATCTTTCAAGGAATCGAAAAACGCTTAATGTAAAATAAGGTTTTGGCCGTGTAAGATATAAGAAAATGCTGTAAGAAATATTATTTGGCAAGAAATGGAAAAAGAATCGAATTTTTAAAAATGTTTTATTGATAAAATAAAAAAACATAAATAAACAAAAATAAAAAAAGAAAAATGTACTTCACAGGCGATTGGGTTTGGTTATTTGTTGACTAATAATATTTTAGACTAATACTAATGTAGTTTAGAGGTTAGTGTTTCCAAAACCTCCAATTTTTTTCTTTCTTCGTCCCTTTCAGCACGTCCTTCTTTTCGCTTCTACCTTTCGGCATTCACTTCTAAAAGTTTTTGACTCAAATTCTAATGTATTGTTTGTCAAAATGTCTATTTTATCCATCATTTTCTCTTGAACTGTTTTGTTCATTGATTTGTGTGAAAATAAATAACTTATTTATTGTAATTGTTGTACCAGTACAGAGCTAAACACCAGTACTTTTTAATTGAAAATATATATGTATGTATTAGAAATGAGCTCAAAGCGTCTTGTTTGCTTCTATTCATACTGTTTGCCATTGAATTGTTCTCTTCGTTTATTGCTTTTAAAATATTAGTATACTAATATTACTGTACTTATTTTATAAAAGCATTCGACACCATTAATTCATTTGTCGAGCATAGGAACTGTTTATTGTAATGTCCACTAGTTAAAACAATTTATTCTGTTGTACACTATTGTCAGCATTACAGAAATAATATTTAAAACTACCCTCATTCTCAAATATACGAATCATTTTTTTTGATTGTTTACCTTTGTTGCTAAATAAAATAAATGAAAGTAAAATTGCGTTTAAAAAACTCAAAGTTTCTTCTCTTATTAAATGCCAACGCAATTGACAAGTGTAACACCAGTATTGTACAAAATTTTCGTTGTACTCGTAAGACTATTGTCTTTTCAACTATTGCGCGATAAACTTGTATGTGCTTGTTTATTTTTCCTCTATGTTTACTATGCACTAAATTTCTCTTACAGCTACAGTCCATATTCGCTTCATCTAAAGCTCACGCTGATCTCTAGTATAGATATATATTTATAAGTTCGTTAAATACCTATAGATCTCCAATTGTGCAATTTTCTAGATGTGCTGGGAGCGCCTGCGCCAGTTAAGTCTTCATCGCTAGTAGAATGTTTACTGTACTCGCTGAGTACAAATTCGGGATTGATACATTTTCTTTCCCTCAGGATATCATCCAACTCACTGAAATAAACGAAAATCAATTTAAATTCTTAGCGTGAATATAAAATCGGAATTACTTACGCTTGATATACGCAGCTTTGCCGATTACGCACAGTCAAGGAGTTGTGCAATTTATTTCTTTAGTATTGCCTTTTTAGGTCCTAATAGTTTACTTCAGCCTGCTGAGCGTTGCAGGTATACCCTTCTTTAGAAAACCTCTCGCTTATTTGCTGCCACCTCTTTTTTATTTAAGTTTTTAGTTTTGCGGTTTTTCCAATTGCGGTCTATACTCTTTTACTAAAGAAATCAGCAACTTTGTCGGTGCATCTAACCATCCATTTTTTTGTTCATTTTCCTCATTCGTAGACTGCAATTACATATTAACAGAAATATAACGAGTACAATTATAACAATCGGCTCAATGATAACTTACATTTTGATCTTCCTCTGTTTGAATTTCTGTAAAAATCACCTCTTATAGCAACATCTGCTTGTTCTGCCACTTGGTTCAAAACCTCCGATTGATGTTTAGAATCTAATAAAAATTAAAAGAGAAATTTATAAATAGATAAATGCGTACATATACATATGTATGTACTTACCAGATTTAATTAATTTAAAAGTTTTGGGAAGTAATTTAGTTAGAACTTTTTCCATTTTAATGTTTCTTTGCAGCTGCTTTGGTTTTTTTAAAGAATAAAAACTAAGCAAACCAGTGGTGTAGCATTCAAAGAAATGTACTTTTTTTTGGTAAAAATTTAAAAATAATCATAAAAATAGTACAATTTTTGTTTACATTTACATATAAATAATTTAAGAAGTCTATACCCGATCGAAATACTTAAGCAACACGGTAGTATTTGTGAAAATTCATTAGTATGTGTTTTACATATAACACTTTTACATCCAGCATTTTGATCGTATATAGACCACTTTATACACATATATCAAGACTACATTGGGCGGTGTGAATAAAAATATAGTTCTAGCTAAAACTAGCAAATTTTAAGTTTAAACTAGTTTTGAGGTGAATAAAATTTTCAGATGAAGCTAGTGCTCTTTTGTTGTCTAGTTTAAGCTAGTTATCCAGTGTTTTTACTTAAGATTACTAGTTTTAACTTACATTTTTGTAAGCATGTTATTGAGGTGCTGGAAATATATTTATTCATCCAAAAGTGCATTGTCGTTTGTTATACCCTTCACCACAGGTGGAAAAAGGGTATATCTAAGTGTAATTTCTACAATATCCATTTCCGACCCCATAAAGTGTATACATTCTGAGTTCTTATGTAATGCGAATTCTATTGAGCAATGTCCGTCCGTGTTAGTGTTAAAATCCACTTAGCCAAGGCACTAGATGAGCTAAAGAAAATTTAAATACGACAATCGATCAGACTTAGTTTCAAAAATTTTGCTATTGCAAAATCAGCATAATCCATTTCTTTCGAGACAGCGGGCAAAACACCAGGCTTTTTTTTAACATATCATTTGGAACAAATCTAGTTAAGTGAAGTAATTCCAATCAAAAAATATATGGGGCTATAGAGAATTGAAAACTAGGAAAAACTGTTACGAACGTAGTGACCAGTGAGGTTTCCGACTAGCTTTTCTGACGGTAAACATATCCCTCCCAACCGTGTCACAAATAAAACAAGCTCCACTTATATCCTGTTTTGTGATCCCATATCCTCTCTGACTCCTTTTTCCTTTACTTATCTTCATGCCATTTCCTTTAATTAATTAAGCCATAAACATTATTAATTTCGAATTCATATCATTACAAACATATTCTTTTATTTTAAATAAAACTTAATTCTAACAGTAATAAAAAACAAACAAAATAAACGCGAACAGAAAGAATCACAATTTTTTAAACAATTCTAAACTTATTAATTATATATACTAAAACCAGTTTATTCTATCCCGTTTTCTTATAATTTTTCATACAAAAAAAAAACTTTAACCACAAATTTCATTTGCTTTATTTTTCTTTACAGTATTCTAATCAATTACTTTACTTCTCTGTGTATTCTAGATAAACTCATCCCTAACCTGAAGGAGCTCCCTTAGGCTAGTAGGCTATCTTTTAACCTTTTTCTTCAAAAAAAAACTACTTATTGTATTTGAAATTACTAGATAAAAAAATAAAACAAATTATGGAATACGATGTTACTTCCTGTTTGTTTCTTTTAATTTCCGGGATTTTTACTATATTAAACACCACCCTCTTAATTAAAAAAGAACTGTGTTGTTTTTATTTTTAATACGCCTTACGTCTGCATTAAGAGTTGGCATATAACCAACCTACCGCAGAAGGGAATGTAAGCAAAAATAAAAACGTGGTTTGTTTGTTGGTAATTTTTGTTAAAGCCTTAACATTTCTGTATTGGCTTCTTAAATAACTCTCATGTTGTTTTTGAAGTTTTTATACTTAAAGGAAATGTTTTTGGTTTTTCTAAAAATTTGGATAAAGGTTTCCTGATGAGCTGGCTTAAGCAACCGGCGAAATACGTATAGATACCTGCTTTTCCAACCAACAAATAATATAATAATTGTATAATAAATAATATTTTTTCCTGACCCTTCTTCCTTAAACTTTATATATATTTTTCTGGTTGGGATTTCTGTTGCTCTTGACAATTATTAGTTTATATATCCTATCGCTTCATGCACCATGGACACATTTATGCGAAACTAATACAGTATATGGAAAGAAAACGTTTACCTGGCTAGAATGGTGTAGTACGATTTGGGCTTCGATCTGGTTACATTAGTTCGCACTCGCACATCTCTCATTGATCTTTGCCTTTTTAATTTCCACAAACAAACAACGTCACTACACTTCCCGATATTAAGCCAGCTATAAAATAAAACACCAATCCTCACTATGCAAGTCAAAGAGATTAAATTCAAAATTTTCCTTACGTTATTTTTTTCCCACTTTTTATTCCGGATTTATCTCCCTCACAGAAACACCACTGCTACTAAAACACTTCACTCTTTAACTTTTTTCTTTCTATTATAAAACATAAAAAAATTTTTTTAACAAAATCAAAAATCAAATATTTTCCTGCTTTTACCAATTATTTATTAACTTTTGTTTTAATTTAACTTTAAACTTTTTCCTATTTCTTTTCGTTGTAGTTGATGCGAACACTTTCACTTTACTAATGAATCATGTTTGAGAACTTTCCTTTTTAAATAGCCAAAAAAAAATCTTCCAAATTGAATGCAATTTTCCTGTTTCCCAAAACTTTTCCAAAAGCTTCCACAAATCTCTTCCTGCCCAGTCGTCCATCTTTTTTGCTGACTTTTATTCTAGAAACTTCTGTTCCTATATTCAATTTTCAAAATACTTTCTTATTTCTTATTTTCCTAATTTTTTTATACATATATATATATATATATTTTGGTTATTTTTTCTACATGCCTGCCCTCCAGTTATCTGCACCATTCCTAACCCAGCTTACTTCAGTCATCGAAGCTTTTCCTTGCACCAGGATTTCATATTAACAGCAAGGTATTTTTGCCATTCATAAAAATATTTTTAAATTTTTAAACGGCATAATTTTTCTCGCGGCGTTCTATAGCGTAATGAATGAAATATACAACCTTATTTTTGGTACGTTATGGCATTACCTTATTCTTATCATAAAATATACTATACAGTTCTGGCAACTGTATCATGAGTGTCATAACAAAAAAAAAAAAACACACACATACACCTACACTACGAAGACAACAAAACTGACAGCAGCATTTTAAAAGCAAAAGAAACATGGTAAGTACAAAATATTTTATCCCATCAATTTTAAACAATTTCTAACTTATTCCATACTTTATTTGCAGGCTAAAATATCTAAAAAATACACAAAGCAGTGGGCTACATTTGTATTTTGCTGCTTGGGGGCATAATGCAAAAAAAACCAATTATTAAACTCACTAAGAGTACTCGTACAAAGAAAAAAGTCTAAAAAACAGCACAAAAACAATCAAACCTGAACACATGAAGGAAACAATAGCCAAAAAAAAACCTACAACAGAACAGATGTAGTGACCACCGGGCTAGTCTTCCTGTTACGTCTCTTAAAGACATTAACCACTTAAGGCTAGCGTAGTCCGTCACTATAGTAAACGGCATCATTTCAACGTGCGGACGGAATTTTTTTACTGCCATTACAGCCGCCAAACATTCTTTTTCCGTGACACTGTAGTTTCTCTGGCAGGAGTTCAATTTTTGACTATTAAAAGCTACGGGATGCTCTTCACCACGGTCATTAAGCTGATACAAAACAGCACCGATTCCGTAATCACACTCATCGCACTGGATCCAAAATCTTCTAGAAAAATCGGGATGCTTAAGGACTGGGGCTGATGTTAGCGCTTTTTTCAGATTTTCAAAAGCCTCTATCGCTTCAGGTGTCATTTCGAATTTTTTCGCTTTCTTCAAAGTATCTGTTAAGGGAGCAGATATGGCCGCGAAGTCTTTTATGAAACGGCGATACCAGCCGGCCGTTCCTAAAAAGCTGCGCACTTCACGTGGAGATTTTGGTAATCTAATTTCCTTAATCGCGCGTACTTTTTCAGGATCTGTTTTTAGACTTCCACCGCCTATTATAAATCCCAGATATTTTAATTGCTGAAAACAGAATTGTGACTTTTGAAGGCCTATTGTAAGATTAGCTTTTCTTAGGCAGGCAGCAACCTCTTCTAAAATTTTTAAATGCTTTTCAAAACTATCAGATATCACCAACAGATCGTCAAGACAAATGAAAACGTGTTCTTTAAGTTTTTGCGGTATAACCTTGTCCATTAATCGACAAAGTCGCTGAGCCGCATTGCAAAGCACAAATGGCATTACGCGAAATTGGTAGAGTGGCCGGCCTGCTACGGTAAACGCTGTGTAGGGCCTACACTCTTTCTCAAGCTCGATCTGCCAGAAAGCAAACTTTAAATCAACACTACTGATATAATACGTTTCATCGATTCTGCCCAAGATGCCATCAATATTTTGCAAAGGATATGCATCTTTGACAGTAATTTTATTTAAGTAAGTTTTCTGGCATCAAGGCAAAACCTATTTTTCCCTGGTTTCCTGACCACTGTTGTTCTATTTGCCCAGGGACTTTCGCTTTCTTCAATCACATTCAGGGCAAGCATATTATCTATTTCCCTATAAACTATCTCTTGCACAGCTGGAGGCAACGGATAGTGACGGTCCTTGAAAGGCACCGCACCATCTATTAATTTTATTGTGTTTTTCCAGAGTTGTGCATCCTAATCCATCCTTTTCAAACGCTGGAAACAACTCAATCACCTTATTTAATTTTTGCTGCTGCTGTTCATTCAGCACATGAGGATTAGATCTGTGATCTAGGACTTTAAAATCTTCCTGTATTTTACTAATATCAAGTTCTAAAACTTCAAAAATTTTAGGGGCCAAATTAAATATTTTCCAGAAATCCACTCCTAGATAGGCTTGTTGTTCTAAATCTGGACATAAATAGAACAAAATCTCGGTTTTATCGGTTAAAGTAATTTGAAGTTCTACTCTGCCCAACAACCTATGCTCTTTTCCAGCTGCAGTAGAAACTAAAGAAAATATTGGCTTAAAACTAATCCCTAATTCATCTATAAGTTCCCTACAACCTTTGCCTAGCAAACTAATCGACGCTCCTGTATCAAGTAATCCCTTAATACGATGGGTCCCTATAAAAATATCCGCAAAAGCACGAGGGTCTGTGTAATTGTCCACGGATCTTATTGTTTCAACTATCAGCCTTCGCCTTTTTCTCTTTTCTTCAAATTTCTTTCTTAATTTTTGTATCCGGTTTGAAATTGTTTTTCTTACGGCTATAGATTCATTAAAAATATTATTTCTGACTTTTTCATAATTCGCTTTTCGTTCTTCATACGAGTATTTATTTGGGGATTAAATTTATTAAAATTTTTGATGAGTTTTATTAATTTTATTTTTTTTTCTTTTATGGCCGTTCCGCAGGGAGAATTTTCACGGAACGATGATTCCCTGCCGCTATCTCGCACCTGTAAAAGTTTTTTACTTTACAGTTGGTGCAGTTTGGAGATTTAACGTCCGGTTTACTGCACCTATAGCAAAATAAGGCTCTCTCAGTTGCCTGGCAGTCCATGAACATGTGGCCACTTTGCCGACAATTCGAGCAAATCAACGGATTTCTAACCCCTTGTTGTTGCCTGTTGTCCACTTGCAAAGCTGCTACTTCTTCGTATGGCTCAGCGAATTCATCCAAAGTTTCTGCTGACTTCTCAAAAACTTCAATAACCTGCTTCGTATATTTGTTAACTGGACCCGATGGAAAATTTTTGTCTTTACGGCAAAATATTTTCTCAGCCTCAACACATTCATGCCTTAAATCATCAACGGTATTCACGGCTATTGGGTAAACTAGGCTCCTAATGTCGTCTCGTAAATTCTTTTTTATAATTTTTATCATTTCCCTTTCAGGCATCGACATATCTAACTGAGATCGCATTTGACTCATCGAGAAGAAAAAGGCATCAATTCCTTCCCCAGGTTGTTGCTTCCTTTCCACAATGTCGCTCATCAGCTCGAACTTAGACCGGGTTGATTGATATTGTTTAAGCAGTGCCTCTTTAAGTGTTGCCCATTCGGAAACGTAATTGGTTTTGATGTACAACCAGTACCATTTCTCCGCAACACCTTTAACAAACAAATGGAAATTATCTAATACTTCACTCCACGAAACGCTATATTGTCGCTGCAGTCGCTCCACACGAAATACAAAATCTTCAACTGCCAGCTTCTGAGTATTGCCATCAAACTCCAATCCCCACTTGTCAATTGTCAGTCAATTCTGATCCGATTATAGGTTTTCGGCGGACACGCAACTATATTTTCCACACAACCTCGGGGCGAACTAGCGGAACTTATTGAAGTAGAATCCATTGGCTGGCCTGTGCTATTATTTTCTTTAATGATGTTTGGCAGAATCTCCTCACGGAGCTTTTTATTTTCCTGCTGTGTATGTTGTAGTACAAGACTCATCGTGCTCATCGCTGCAGTTATCTCGGCCATCTGCCGCCTCATGTCACTCATTTTAGAAAACATGTCCTGATATACAACTGTTCTATTTGATTCGCTCATGTCCTGTTCCCTTGTTGATTGCCGTGTTCGACTGGTCCCTTGTTCTCTTATATCACTATTTGCAAAGTTACTTTGGGTAGGCTGGGAAACAATAATGGTCCGAGACTTATCGTGAAATTGGGGATCTTCTTAGATTTCCGACTGGGGGTATTAGATTTGTAAGTTTTTCCGAACGCTAAAGGGGTAGACCTATTTAGATCAAATTGGACTTGCCTATCTCTTTTTCTAGACTTAGTATCGTGAGGACTGTGTGACATAGCCCGTGCACAAGTCTATATATTTATCTATTTTTTGGTTTTACTAAGAACTCTTAAAAATCTCAAAAAGTTGCACATTGTTTAAGGAAACAATTCGACACCAACCAAAAAAAAATAAATTAAATTAAAAAAAACAAACTAATTTTATATATAAAAAAACAATCGAAGATTAAATATTAAAAGAAATTTCTAAAAAAACAAATATTAATATAAATAAATAATCCTATATCAAAAGAAATAAATAAATACCAAAAATAAATAACCAACTATCACTGATTTAAAAGCAAATAACGTTAAGTAATTATATAAAGATATAAACTATTGACTAAATAAATAATTGAGAGACTAACTAAAGAAATAATTCTATAAATAAATAATTTAATAAATAAATAAATACAAAATTAAATAAATAACTAACATAAAAACAAACAAGACTAAATAATTATATGAACATATAAATATATATGGATAAAGGTTTCCTGATGAGCTGGCATAAGCAACCGGCGAAATACGTATAGATACCTGCTTTTCCAACCATTAAATAAATTGCATTTTTATTTAAAAATGTTATGGGATATTAGCATAATATAATAAATAATATTATAAAAATTCACAAAATAATTTTTAAAATAAAATTTATATGCAATTGCTTGTGCAAACTGTTAGCATCACTGTTGTTTTTTTCTTTCTCTTGAGAAATTAAAAAATAACTGTGTTGTTTTTATTTTTAATACGCCTTACGTATTAAGAGTTGGCATATAACCAACCTACCGCAGAAGGGAATGTAAGCAAAAATAAAAACGTGGTTTGTTTGTTGGTAATTTTTGTTAAAGCCTTAACATTTCTGTATTGGCTTCTTAAATAACTCTCATGTTGTTTTTGAAGTTTTTATACTTAAAGGAAATGTTTTTGGTTTTTCTAAAAATTTGGATAAAGGTTTCCTGATGAGCTGGCATAAGCAACCGGCGAAATACGTATAGATACCTGCTTTTCCAACCAACAAATAAATTGCATTTTTATTTAAAAATGTTATGGGATATTAGCATAATATAATAAATAATATTATAAAAATTCCCAAAATAATTTTTAAAATAAAATTTATATGCAATTGCTTGTGCAAACTGTTGGCATCACTGTTGTTTTTTTTCTTTCTCTTGAGAAATTAAAAAAGAACTGTGTTGTTTTTATTTTTAATACGCCTTACGTCTGCATTAAGAGTTGGCATATAACCAACCTACCGCAGAAGGGAATGTAAGCAAAAATAAAAACGTGGTTTGTTTGTTGGTAATTTTTGTTAAAGCCTTAACATTTCTGTATTGGCTTCTTAAATAACTCTCATGTTGTTTTTGAAGTTTTTATACTTAAAGGAAATGTTTTTGGTTTTTCTAAAAATTTGGATAAAGGTTTCCTGATGAGCTGGCTTAAGCAACCGGCGAAATACGTATACGTAATATAATAATTGTATAATAAATAATATTTTTTCCTGACCCTTCTTCCTTAAACTTTATATATATTTTTCTGGTTGGGATTTCTGTTGCTCTTGACAATTATTAGTTTATATATCCTATCGCTTCATGCACCATGGACACATTTATGCGAAACTAATACAGTATATGGAAAGAAAACGTTTACCTGGCTAGAATGGTGTAGTACGATTTGGGCTTCGATCTGGTTACATTAGTTCGCACTCGCACATCTCTCATTGATCAAATTTGTCCCGAATATCTTTGCCTTTTTAATTTCCACAAACAAACAACGTCACTACACTTCCCGATATTAAGCCAGCTATAAAATAAAACACCAATCCTCACTATGCAAGTCAAAGAGATTAAATTCAAAATTTTCCTTACGTTATTTTTTTCCCACTTTTTATTCCGGATTTATCTCCCTCACAGAAACACCACTGCTACTAAAACACTTCACTCTTTAACTTTTTTCTTTCTATTATAAAACATAAAAAAATTTTTTTAACAAAATCAAAAATCAAATATTTTCCTGCTATTACCAGTTATTTATTAACTTTTGTTTTAATTTAACTTTAAACTTTTTCCTATTTCTTTTCGTTGTAGTTGATGCGAACACTTTCACTTTACTAATGAATCATGTTTGAGAACTTTCCTTTTTAAATAGCCAAAAAAAAATCTTCCAAATTGAATGCAATTTTCCTGTTTCCCAATACTTTTCCAAAAGCTTCCACAAATCTCTTCCTGCCCAGTCGTCCATCTTTTTTGCTGATTTTTATTCTAGAAACTTCTGTTCCTATATTCAATTTTCAAAATACTTTCTTATTTCTTATTTTCCTAATTTTTTTATACATATATATATATATATATATATATATATTTTGGTTATTTTTTCTACATGCCTGCCCTCCAGTTATCTGCACCATTCCTAACCCAGCTTACTTCAGTCATCGAAGCTTTTCCTTGCACCAGGATTTCATATTAACAGCAAGGTATTTTTGCCATTCATAAAAATATTTTTAAATTTTTAAACGGCATAATTTTTCTCGCGGCGTTCTATAGCGTAATGAATGAAATATACAACCTTATTTTTGGTACGTTATGGCATTACCTTATTCTTATCATAAAATATACTATACAGTTCTGGCAACTGTATCATGAGTGTCATAACAAAAAAAAAAAACACACACATACACCTACACTACGAAGACAACAAAACTGACAGCAGCATTTTAAAAGCAAAAGAAACATGGTAAGTACAAAATATTTTATCCCATCAATTTTAAACAATTTCTAACTTATTCCATACTTTATTTGCAGGCTAAAATATCTAAAAAATACACAAAGCAATGGGCTACATTTTTATTTTGCTGCTTGGGGGCATAATGCAAAAAAAACCAATTATTAAACTCACTAAGAGTACTCGTACAAAGAAAAAAGTGTAAAAAACAGCACAAAAACAATCAAACCTGAACACATAAAGGAAACAATAGCCAAAAAAAAACCTACAACAGAACAGATGTAGTGACCACCGGGCTAGTCTTCCTGTTACGTCTCTTAAAGACATTAACCACTTAAGGCTAGCGTAGTCCGTCACTATAGTAAACGGCATCATTTCAACGTGCGGACGGAATTTTTTTACTGCCATTACAGCCGCCAAACATTCTTTTTCCGTGACACTGTAGTTTCTCTGGCAGGAGTTCAATTTTTGACTATTAAAAGCTACGGGATGCTCTTCACCACGGTCATTAAGCTGATACAAAACAGCACCGATTCCGTAATCACACTCATCGCACTGGATCCAAAATCTTCTAGAAAAATCGGGATGCTTAAGGACTGGGGCTGATGTTAGCGCTTTTTTCAGATTTTCAAAAGCCTCTATCGCTTCAGGTGTCATTTCGAATTTTTTCGCTTTCTTCAAAGTATCTGTTAAGGGAGCAGATATGGCCGCGAAGTCTTTTATGAAACGGCGATACCAGCCGGCCGTTCCTAAAAAGCTGCGCACTTCACGTGGAGATTTTGGTAATCTAATTTCCTTAATCGCGCGTACTTTTTCAGGATCTGTTTTTAGACTTCCACCGCCTATTATAAATCCCAGATATTTTAATTGCTGAAAACAGAATTGTGACTTTTGAAGGCCTATTGTAAGATTAGCTTTTCTTAGGCAGGCAGCAACCTCTTCTAAAATTTTTAAATGCTTTTCAAAACTATCAGATATCACCAACAGATCGTCAAGACAAATGAAAACGTGTTCTTTAAGTTTTTGCGGTATAACCTTGTCCATTAATCGACAAAGTCGCTGAGCCGCATTGCAAAGCACAAATGGCATTACGCGAAATTGGTAGAGTGGCCGGCCTGCTACGGTAAACGCTGTGTGTGCCTACACTCTTTCTCAAGCTCGATCTGCCAGAAAGCAAACTTTAAATCAACACTACTGATATAATACGTTTCATCGATTCTGCCCAAGATGCCATCAATATTTTGCAAAGGATATGCATCTTTGACAGTAATTTTATTTAAGTAAGTTTTCTGGCATCAAGGCAAAACCTATTTTTCCCTGGTTTCCTGACCACTGTTGTTCTATTTGCCCAGGGACTTTCGCTTTCTTCAATCACATTCAGGGCAAGCATATTATCTATTTCCCTATAAACTATCTCTTGCACAGCTGGAGGCAACGGATAGTGACGGTCCTTGAAAGGCACCGCACCATCTATTAATTTTATTGTGTTTTTCCAGAGTTGTGCATCCTAATCCATCCTTTTCAAACGCTGGAAACAACTCAATCACCTTATTTAATTTTTGCTGCTGCTGTTCATTCAGCACATGAGGATTAGATCTGTGATCTAGGACTTTAAAATCTTCCTGTATTTTACTAATATCAAGTTCTAAAACTTCAAAAATTTTAGGGGCCAAATTAAAAATTTTCCAGAAATCCACTCCTAGATAGGCTTGTTGTTCTAAATCTGGACATAAATAGAACAAAATCTCGGTTTTATCGGTTAAAGTAATTTGAAGTTCTACTCTGCCCAACAACCTATGCTCTTTTCCAGCTGCAGTAGAAACTAAAGAAAATATTGGCTTAAAACTAATCCCTAATTCATCTATAAGTTCCCTACAACCTTTGCCTAGCAAACTAATCGACGCTCCTGTATCAAGTAATCCCTTAATACGATGGGTCCCTATAAAAATATCCGCAAAAGCACGAGGGTCTGTGTAATTGTCCACGGATCTTATTGTTTCAACTATCAGCCTTCGCCTTTTTCTCTTTTCTTCAAATTTCTTTCTTAATTTTTGTATCCGGTTTGAAATTGTTTTTCTTACGGCTATAGATTCATTAAAAATATTATTTCTGACTTTTTCATAATTCGCTTTTCGTTCTTCATACGAGTATTTATGACGCATTTGGGGATTAAATTTATTAAAATTTTTGATGAGTTTTATTAATTTTATTTTTTTTTTCTTTTATGGCCGTTCCGCAGGGAGAATTTTCACGGAACGATGATTCCCTGCCGCTATCTCGCACCTGTAAAAGTTTTTTACTTTACAGTTGGTGCAGTTTGGAGATTTAACGTCCGGTTTACTGCACCTATAGCAAAATAAGGCTCTCTCAGTTGCCTGGCAGTCCATGAACATGTGGCCACTTTGCCGACAATTCGAGCAAATCAACGGATTTCTAACCCCTTGTTGTTGCCTGTTGTCCACTTGCAAAGCTGCTACTTCTTCGTATGGCTCAGCGAATTCATCCAAAGTTTCTGCTGACTTCTCAAAAACTTCAATAACCTGCTTCGTATATTTGTTAACTGGACCCGATGGAAAATTTTTGTCTTTACGGCAAAATATTTTCTCAGCCTCAACACATTCATGCCTTAAATCATCAACGGTATTCACGGCTATTGGGTAAACTAGGCTCCTAATGTCGTCTCGTAAATTCTTTTTTATAATTTTTATCATTTCCCTTTCAGGCATCGACATATCTAACTGAGATCGCATTTGACTCATCGAGAAGAAAAAGGCATCAATTCCTTCCCCAGGTTGTTGCTTCCTTTCCACAATGTCGCTCATCAGCTCGAACTTAGACCGGGTTGATTGATATTGTTTAAGCAGTGCCTCTTTAAGTGTTGCCCATTCGGAAACGTAATTGGTTTTGATGTACAACCAGTACCATTTCTCCGCAACACCTTTAACAAACAAATGGAAATTATCTAATACTTCACTCCACGAAACGCTATATTGTCGCTGCAGTCGCTCCACACGAAATACAAAATCTTCAACTGCCAGCTTCTGAGTATTGCCATCAAACTCCAATCCCCACTTGTCAATTGTCAGTCAATTCTGATCCGATTATAGGTTTTCGGCGGACACGCAACTATATTTTCCACACAACCTCGGGGCGAACTAGCGGAACTTATTGAAGTAGAATCCATTGGCTGGCCTGTGCTATTATTTTCATTAATGATGTTTGGCAGAATCTCCTCACGGAGCTTTTTATTTTCCTGCTGTGTATGTTGTAGTACAAGACTCATCGTGCTCATCGCTGCAGTTATCTCGGCCATCTGCCGCCTCATGTCACTCATTTTAGAAAACATGTCCTGATATACAACTGTTCTATTTGATTCGCTCATGTCCTGTTCCCTTGTTGATTGCCGTGTTCGACTGGTCCCTTGTTCTCTTATATCACTATTTGCAAAGTTACTTTGGGTAGGCTGGGAAACAATAATGGTCCGAGACTTATCGTGAAATTGGGGATCTTCTTAGATTTCCGACTGGGGGTATTAGATTTGTAAGTTTTTCCGAACGCTAAAGGGGTAGACCTATTTAGATCAAATTGGACTTGCCTATCTCTTTTTCTAGACTTAGTATCGTGAGGACTGTGTGACATAGCCCGTGCACAAGTCTATATATTTATCTATTTTTTGGTTTTACTAAGAACTCTTAAAAATCTCAAAAAGTTGCACATTGTTTAAGGAAACAATTCGACACCAACCAAAAAAAAATAAATTAAATTAAAAAAAACAAACTAATTTTATATATAAAAAAACAATCGAAGATTAAATATTAAAAGAAATTTCTAAAAAAACAAATATTAATATAAATAAATAATCCTATATCAAAAGAAATAAATAAATACCAAAAATAAATAACCAACTATCACTGATTTAAAAGCAAATAACGTTAAGTAATTATATAAAGATATAAACTATTGACTAAATAAATAATTGAGAGACTAACTAAAGAAATAATTCTATAAATAAATAATTTAATAAATAAATAAATACAAAATTAAATAAATAACTAACATAAAAACAAACAAGACTAAATAATTATATGAACATATAAATATATAATATGTTATATAATATATAATTATCTTAGTTACAATAATTATATTTTGTAAATAATAATAATAAATAAATAAAAATAAAAAAAAATAATAGAATAAATAAATTAATTAATAAATACATACATAATTAATTAATGAATAATAAATAAAAAAAAATTATTGAATCAATATATGAGTAAAAATTAAAAGAATCAAATAAATTAACTAATATAAAAAAAGAATAAATAATTATAAGAATAGATAAATAATCGAATTAATAAATAATCGAATTAAAAAAAATGAAATGCAAAAATAAAATAAATAATTACTATAAGTAAATAAATACAAAAAAATATAAAAAACAATAAATAAATCGATAAAAATAAAAATAAAAAAATCACAAAATAAATATGTATTTTAATTCAAAAATTTATAAAAAAAAATATGTTTGTAAAATTTCTTTGCATATTTGTGCATTTTATGTGACGTCAATCAAAAACAAACTAAAAAAAGGAAGTTCTCAAAGTGTTTCCCTAATACATTCTTTTCCTTAGCATTATTCCTAGAGCTGAGATAAGAGGGATAATTTCGGATGATCTCTGATACTTCAGACGCTGGGACCAATACAATTATATTCCCAGCCGGCTATCAAAAATCTCCTCCATCGTTACACTCAGGTAAAATCAACTGAAACTAAAATTAACAAAACACAACAAAAAGTGACAACAATACAATTAGATTCACTACTACACAGTCTTCTAAGATATTGTTATCCTTTCAGGTTGAACTATTCGAACTCCTCGCTCTTTCATCAGCGAGACTTTATTTCCTCTGTACAACCACTTCAAAGGATTTTTGCATTCCCCTTCTTGGGCTACATAAGGAATTAAAACTTCACTTCAGATCGGCGACTAATTCGTTGGACTATATTCTCAAAACTATTGGTCTATTGTTATACACTTAATTTAAGAAACTTTCTGGAATTCCCAGTTTTCCGAATTGTGTTGTATATTATTTACTGCTTTGTTGTTGCGCAATGTCTCGGTGTACTACACTACGTTGTCCGGATTCAAATTGGGCGCCATTTATGTTACGAACGTAGTGACCAGTGAGGTTTCCGACTAGCTTTTCTGACGGTAAACATATCCCAGCGGGTCCCAACCCTTCTCACTGGGTACGACGCACATAAAAAAACTCAACAACAAAAAAAACTCATTTACTTACTCAAAAAAAAAAACAAACCAAAATAGCACAAACACGTCAACACAAAATACACACTTTTGCGCAGATGTTATGCCTCAAACGCCCTCCCAACCGTGTCACAAAAAACAAGCTCCACTTACGTAATATCCTGTTTTGTGATCCCATATCCTCTCTGACTCATTTTTCCTTTACTTTACCTTCATGCCATTTCCTTTAATTAATTAAGCCATAAACATTATTAATTTCGAATTCATATCATTACAAACATATTCTTTTATTTTAAAAAAAACTTAATTCTAACAGTAATAAAAAAAACAAACAAAATAAACGCAAACAGAAAGAATCATAAATTTTTTATACAATTCTAAACTTATTAATTATATATACTAAAACCAGTTTATTCTATCCCGTTTTTTTTTTATAATTTTTCATACAAAAAAAAAAAACTTTAACCACAAATTTCATTTGCTTTATTTTTCTTTTCAGTATTCTAATTAATTACTTTACTTCTCTGTGTATTCTAGATAAACTCATCCCTAACCTGAAGGAGCTCCCTAAGGCTAGTAGGCTATCTTTTAACCTTTTTCTTCAAAAAAAAAACTACTTATTGTATTTGAAATTACTATATAAAAAAATAAAACAAATTACGGAATACGATGTTACTTCCTGTTTGTTTCTTTTAATTTCCGGGATTTTTACTATATTAAACACCACCCTCTTACGAGCAGTAGTGGCATAAGCTAAATGAATAAAACTAAACTTCAATAAAAGGTAACTGCTTTTAGGCTTTAAATAAAATTGAAATACCAATCACAATAACTTAACCTACTTTAATTATACTCATTAGGACAAACTCTTTAGTATTATAAAAAGAACTTATGACTATTTATGATTTTTTTGCTAGATTTTTTTTACTGGATAATTACTTTTTTGTATTTTTTAATTACTCTTTTTTTTATTGAATTTAAAAAAAATTGAAATTTAATTTTTTAATATTTTTTCCTGACCCTTCTTCCTTAAACTTAATATATATTTTTCTGGTTGGGATTTCTGTTGCTCTTGACAATTATTAGTTTATATATACTATCGCTTCATGCACCAGTATATGGAAAGAAAACGTTTACCTGGCTAGAATGGTGTAGTACAATTTAGGCTCCGATCTGGACACATTAGTTCGCACTCCTACATCTCTCATTGATCAAATTTGTCCCGAATATCTCTGCCTTTTTAATTTCCACAAACAAACAACGTCACTTCACTTCCCGATATTAAGCCAGCTATAAAATAAAACACCAATCCTCACTATGCAAATCAATCAGATTAAATTCAAACTTTTCCTTACGTTATTTTTTTCACTCTACCCATTATTTTTAGTGTAAATACTTTTGCATTTAAATCAAAATATTTATTAGAACTAATTGTAAAGAAATATTCTTTCTCCATTAGACAAAATTTGTAAGAAAATTTATAAAAAGATAGAGATTCTTCAGGTAGATGTATTGCACCACTACCTTTCAAACCCGAATTTCCTCGTGAAATTTATTTAGGGTTGTCAAAGCCTAGTGCTACAAAACAATTTTTACCAATTGAATCTTCTCTTTTAGATAAGCCTGGTGTAAAAAACATGTATGACGACGTCATAATGGATTACTTGAAATTGAAAATTGGATTTAGACCTGTTAAATCAGGGCCGCAAGCAGTGACCAAATCGTGCTACTCACCACATCATTCTGTGATTAAGAGTTTTGTTCTCAAAAAGTTCGTTTAATAAAACACAATTTATTTTTTTGGTATTTTAAATACATATATATATTTCAATATATTTTGTTTTTAAACCTTTTAATTATTTATATTAAATTTTATTTAAATTTAAAATAACATCCTTCGCTTTGAGGTTTCATTTGATTACATATATTAAATTTTATTTATATTTTATTTTTGATTTAAAATAACTTTACTTGAATTTTCGCTTTAAGTTTAAATTTTTCGACCTTTCACTTCAAGAATCACGAAGAAGTTCAAATTGAAAAGTTCTATTATTTATATTATATTACAATACACTAAAAATGTACACAAGTGTATGTATATTATTATATATTGGCTTATTATAACCGTAAACGATCATGTTTATGCATGTCTAACAACTTGACCTTGCAAAAACATGATCACATAGAAACGCAATAAACTTTCGGTGATCGAACAAAAACAAAAGTTTAAAAGCAATTGTTACCTACTTATTTTACATTCATGCATATGTACATATATTTTGTATAGGCAAAAAAAGTCTACGCATGGTAACAATAATAAGAATATTTATGATGGGAATACAGAATTATCACTTTACTAATGTAAAACTTGTTTTTACAGTAGCAAGTAAAAAAACTGTACATGTTCAATCATGATCAATCGTGATATTATTTGCTCAGTAACAAGAGCAAAAATATAAAAGAAATTTTGTTGGTTATTACAATTTATATGTGTACTATACAAAAAGCTGTTGCACAATATTATAATAGGGGTTATTCAAATCAAATAAGCATGTACATTATATACATATTAAATACATGCGTACACACATACATGTAACTCCCCCACCGTTTGATTGAAGCACCGTTTTCAATCGATCCCCATGTCTATTGCTAACTGAATATTTCATAATTTTTTTTATAATATTAAAATGTAGTATAAGGATATAGTTCAAAACAAAAAAATGTATGTGCTTGTGTATGTATGTATGGCTTTTCACGATCGTCTATTTATATGTAAAATATTTATTGGGTTATTTGGCCAATGTTATTTTGTTTTTAAATTCCGTGTATAAGCTAGTATGACCAGTGTTTCCAAATGTAAATAAAACTAATTTATTTTTACATTTTTTCCCGACGTTTCGTCAATTATTTGTGGACTTTCTCAAGGGAATATATTTAAATTATTTACACAAGCAAAACAATTTTAAAATATAAAGCTTTCCAAACAACATGAAGAATAAGTAACATATAAAACAAACGTTACAAAAACATTAATTTAAACCAAAAAACACAAATTAACTTAGTATCACCGTCCATTCCAATGAATTGCGCAATTCCCTTGAGAAAGTCAACAAATAATTGACGAAACGTCGGGAAAAAATGTAAAAATAAATTAGTTTTATTTACATTTGGAAACACTGGTCATACTAGCTTATACACGGAACTTAAAAATATGTAAAATATTTTTTTTTTTTGTATTCCATCTACGTGGGTAGTTTCATATGTATTTACAAATAATCTTTTGGTAAAAATATAATTTGGTTTCTGGTTTAATATTAGTTTTTATTTTTAATTTTATTCTGAAAATAATACAATTTCTATTTAAACCACCTTTAATGTTGGTAGCGTTTCTTGTATGTTCTTTTTTTATGTAATCATTTAAACATATTTCCTTACACATATTTTGTAAATATAATTTATATGGAATATTATATTTTTGTTACAGAATTTTAAATCAAGTATTATTTTTTTTTAACCACTTATATAACTTGAACAAATATTCATGTTTGTTTAGTTTGTTAATGAAATGATTTGTTGATCATCATTTTGGATAACAACCGAATTAATTTTGATAAAATCAGTATGAAATTATTATATATATGTATGTATTATATATTTTATTCTAATAAAGTTTTCAAATACAATTATGTGCTTTAGGAATTGTTGTGTGTTTATTTTTTCCTTTTCTTTTTTCTTCCTTTTTCTTTCTTTTTTTCCGCTTTTTTCATATTTTTTTATTTAGATATTTGATATAGAGAGAAATAGGGGTTCCCAAAAACAAATTAATAGTAAAATGTTCAAATTTAACATGTGTATAAAGAAAATCCCAGTTGCTATTGCTCAGTTTTATTAGT
This sequence comes from Gymnosoma rotundatum, assembly GCA_916610165.2. NCBI lineage: Eukaryota > Metazoa > Arthropoda > Insecta > Diptera > Tachinidae > Gymnosoma > Gymnosoma rotundatum. Next base: position 46,521,925 of record OU744340.1, on the reverse strand, counting down.
AAAAATATGCCTGTTCATTAGCTTGCAAATGCTTTGTTCTTTTAACATGTGATTTATAGTACTTATGTTTTGTTTGCGTTATAACATGGTCATCATCCAATTTATCTACACTTACTTTTCTTAGCTTTTCATGGTTCGTTCTTCAAAGAGGCTTCACCGATTCAATTTCGATATAATTCTCTCCGTTAATCTAATAATCTGTTGCCTTATTTTCGGATAATCTTCAACAGTTATCTGACCATTATTAAAATCCACGGGTTTATTGCCTGTGGTTGAATGAATTGAGTTATTGTAAAACATGATAACTTCTACTGTGTCCGTATCTTTTTCTGGATCATGGCGAAGGAGGCGAATATGTTCATTCATTGTATTATGCAAGCGTTCCACGTCTGCATTTGAGCTATGATTATTATTGAATTTAAAATGAATTTCAATATTCCTTTCCCTTAAAAACTCGATTAAAGGAAGTGCTTTAAACCTAATTCATTATCAGTCACGATTTTCTCGATGTCACTTACGATGCTTAAATACTGGGTGAGAGCTTTTTTTATTTCAAACCACGATCTAGGTTTTCTGCAAACTAAAAGATTTTCTGCAAACTATAAAAAACATCAATATGTACAATTTGTCTTGGCCTATGGAGTGTCTCTGTAATTCTAAACATTTCTTCAATTGGTTTTCTGTCATATTTCTCAATATTGCATATGTGACAGTTATTAATAAATTGTCGAATTCTTAATTTCAATTTAGGATGATATATTTTCATCCTGAGTTGTCCAAAGTTTTTATTTATGCCACGGTGATTATTTCCAAGGTGTTCGTTCTTTATTTGTTCAATAAGATCATTTTCGTTCACAACATCATCCAAAATTCTATCGCACAGAGCAACTTTCAAATTCGAATTTCTAAAATTTTTAAAAATAGTTTCCTCAAATAATTTTTAAAAATTATCATCCTTTATAAGAATTGCATTTATTTAGTTGGGTGAAAGTGGTTCTTTATAAGGGGTATAATATCTTTTTCCTCAAATTTATCCGCAGTAATTAGTTTCCTTTTATTGTCAAAAACTTTCATGTTAGTTATATTAAGGGGATTCCATTGCTCATTTATAACGATTTGAGTCCTATATACGTTTAGTGGGAAGTTACTTCGATAAATAATTTTAGAATTAGGATGTGTAACAAAATTTACTTCCGTTTCTATACGCGATAATGCATCTGGATTCCAATTATTAATTCCCTTTTTATAAAAGATTTCGAAATCGTACTCCTCTAACTGTAAGCGCCAGCGAACTAATTTCGAATTGGGGTCTTTCTTAGAAAACAACCATTGTAATGTTTGATGATCAGTTTTTATAATGAATTTCCTTCCAAAAATGTACGGCCGAAAATATTAAACCGCCCAGACGACCGCCAACAATTCCTTTTTAACTATGCTATAATTGACCTCATATTCGTTGAGGGTTCTGCTAGCATAGCAAACTGGGTGATTGTCCTGCGATAAAACGGCGCCAAGAGCAAATTTACTCGCATCTGTATTTAAAATAAATTGTTTACTAAAATCCGGGTTAACTAATATTGGATCATTTATAAGAAGCGTCTTCAGCGTTCTAAAGCTCTCAATATACTCTGGATCCGAAATGTCTATTTTAGCAACCTTTTTTAAATACTTGGTCATTGGTTTCGCGATCCTAGAGTAGTCTTTAATAAATTTGCGATAATATTCGCTGAGTCCTAAAAACTGTTTAATTTGCTTGGCTGTTTTCGGTAAAGGATAGTTGGAGACACATTCAACTTTCTTTGGGTTCGGTTTTATGCCTTGGTGTGTAACTATATGCCCCAAGAACTCGGTTTCGCATTTTGAAAATTCGCATTTATCTATTTAGATTTTCAGATTTGAACTTGCTAGTCTGTCGAGGACTATACGTAAAGAAGTTATATGTTCCTGAAGGGACGAGGAGTAGATAAATATATCATCTAGATACACTAAACACACTTTATTAATCAAATCACCTAAAATTACGTTCTTCAGCCTCTGAGACCAAAGGGTATTCTTAAAAACTCGTAGTGCCCACCCTCGACTGAAAAGGCGGTTTTATGAGTATCCCTATCATCAATCTCAACTTGGTAAAACCCCTTTGCCAAATCCAGTGTTGTGAAGTACATACATCTACCAAGTTTGGCTAAGATTTCTTCTATGTTCGGAATTGGAAAACGATCGTCCACAGTCTTCTCAGTTAACTTCCTACAGTCCACAACTATTCGCCACTTTTTCATTCCACTGACATTCTCCTTTTTAGGAACGATCCATATTGGAGCAGAATAGGGAGAATTGGAAGGTCTGATTATCTTGTTATCTAACATCTCCTGTATTTGTCATTTTACTTCTTCCTATGGATAAAGGGATATCTATATGTGTTAGCGAATACAGGTATATAGTCCTTGGTAGTTATTCGGTGTTTGACTGCACTGGTGAACGTAAAGTTTGAGTTTTTATCATAAAATAGTTGACTATAATTCTCTAAAGTCTTTAGTAAGTTAAGTTTTTTCTTAGCGTTCAAATGATTTGTTCTAATTTGGTCGATTGTTTTCCCCTCTCCTGTAATATATTATCATCTACTAAGTAGTAGTTCTCGAGATTAACTGGCCATGAATTAACCTTAGTTAAATATACAACATCCGAACAATTAGTGGCAGTTTCGATCTCAAATTTAAAATTATCCAAATTGTAAATACCTTCAGCAACAATTAGTTCGCCCGCAGAGTTCCTTTGTTCCATAACATGTATCAGGCCACATTCAATATTCGAAATAAATTTAACTGTTCGGCATTTTTGCTGATACAATATGGGAATGTTTCTATTGTTAATTATAAGTAGTTTATTATTATAATCTATAACAGCTTTGTAGTTTTGTATAATATCATTTCCTATGATTCCGTCATAGTTATCATGAAATCTGCACTCAATGTATAACAACTTGTCATTACTATCTCCTAATTCATTAAACATGGGAACCTGATAAACAATATTAGTCTTAATATTACTCTGCAAAGTTTTTAAGGTCAAAGTATGAGATCTAGTTCTAAATTTTGTATTAATATTCCTGGATTAACTATTGAATGAGTGGCTCCAGTATCCACTACAAATCTAAGATTATAATTGATTACTATATATGGAAGTTGCCCTCAGAGGCTTGAAAGGAAAAATTTTGTATTGTACCATTCTGCTTTGACAAATTATCATCATTATCCTTAGTCTGAGTAGAGTTGCCAGAACTTGAAATTTTATGTGTCGTTGGGGGTCTAGAAATTTTGTCAGAGTTTTGTAATATATTTACATATATCCATAGGCTCCGAAAAGCTTGGGTACTTCTGACAGTTTGAAGAATTATTTACAAAGTTTCGTCCGTTATTATAATTGTAATGAGTGGTATTCCGATTGCCACTATTAGATTGACCATTATCATATCGGTATCTATTGCCATTATCTGACCTGTTAACATTGCCGTGATTACTTTCTGTTTCATAATTATGATGGTTATATATATTAAAGCGATTATTATTATTTAAACTTCCCCGATTATTACTATCGACATTTGTATGTGTTCTACAATTGCACCTAGCACTCGAGTTATCATTTTTTCTAAAATTATTACTCATATTTTCGCCACCATAGTGGGCATACCCCGAAGAAAAAAGTATATCCATTGCATTCTCAATGATATCGGGATTCCTGCAAGCCAAACCCGTTTTCATCGGTTCCGGTATTTTGGACTTAAAAATATTCAGGGCCGTCATCATATTATTCCTGGCCATATGCTCACTGTCAAAATTAATTCCCAAATCTGTGCAAGTTTTATTATTTAGACTTTGAAGTTTTTCTTTAATTTCATTGTAAAAATCAATTACATTTGTTCTAAATCCTACTGCTCTAAGTCTATCGTATAAATTTTCTACACTACTTAAAAAGAACCAAAAGCCGAAAATAAAGTAAAATTTCATTAATTTATAAAATCGATGGTTCGAATCCTGGTCAGGGTAAAAATTAAAAATTAAAACAAACGCTAGGCACCGCGTATTTACATTCATACTTAACTCATAAAAGTCAATATGATACTGAAACAGTGTCTATAATGTTGTGAGCAAACAAGTATGAATAATTAAAAATAAAAAGTTGCATTTGTGACTATCAAATTGCTAGTACAAAAGAGCAACAACAAATGTACAAGACGAGTTACAAAGAGAATGACAAAGAAAAGCTTTAAGTTGTGTGTGAACTTCGTCTCACCAAATTAACATTAAGATTAGTTGGTTAAATAGATGATGTTTACGATGTACATAACATAAGGTAGATAGATGCAAAGAATGCTGATGAAGGATGTGAAGCGTCTAATTTTTCTTGTTTTCTTTGGAAAACGTCCGCATACATTTGTAAATAATTTTTCTTTCTAAAAATGTTTAGAAAATTAATTAAAAAGAACCAAAAGCCGAAAATAAAGTAAAATTTCATTAATTTATAAAATCGATGGTTCGAATCCTGGTCAGGGTAAAAATTAAAAATTTTCTACACTACGTTTTTCCCCAAATTTATTCATTAGAATTGTCCTCATTTCTTTCCAAGATTCGATATGAAAATTTATTTCGGCTACTTCTCTTGCCCTTGCAAGCTTAAGGTTGCTTTTAATAAGGTTGTATAAAATTGGGAATTATTGAGAGATTTGTATTAAGGCTGGTATATGGTGGACACCAGAGACTCTTTCTTGCAAATCCGATGGTTGTTTGAAAGTTCTTAGAAAAATTCCTCAATAATTAGGGTTGAAAAGTAGAACAATAATTATTCAATGTTGAATAATCATTATAGGTTGAGTAAAGATAAAATATAAAGGCAATTAGTTTCTTTTCAATATATGTATGTACATGTGTAATTATGTAAATTTATTGTACAATTCAGAAATTTGGTTGCTTACCAAGCTAAGTGCGCCATTTTTATCTATTTCTCTCTCTTTCAAATATATTATTAATTTGGAAGTAAAAAGAATAAAATTTTCCTTTTTTTATAAATGCACAAATTTGTGTTATAAAGTTTTAAGATAAAAAAAGATAAAGGGTTGAAAAAGATTTTTTTTTCTCATGTACAAGTAAATGACTTTAATAATGCAAAATTTGCAAATGTTTTTTTCTTTATAAAAAGAACAGAATATTTTTAAAAAAAGGAAAAAGGGGAGGAAAAATAATCTAAGTGCTAATACATTACTTTAATAATTAAAAACATGTAAATGATGCGCAAAAATTTTTCTCAGAAATTTGTGTTGTTTTTGATTCGATTTTATTTCTTCTTTCCCTTTTATATAGGAATTTATAATTATGTATATGCAAAAACATCCATTAAGAAAATACTATATCCATATATATTTGTGATTTTAATTCTTTTATGGTAATATATAAAAATGTTTTTCTAAATTACATATATATAATTATAATTTATTTATTTCTAAATATATATAATTTATACGTATATAAGTATACTTATAGTAGCTGTTTTGTACCATATGTTGTTCTTGGGTAGGTAAGCCTCTTGGACTCAGCTGTACTTCTCGTCTTGAATATTCTTTTTATTTGTTGTTTAGGAAGCTTTATCTTTCACATAGCATTTTTTTATTTTTATTTTTTTTTTTTATTGATTTATAAGGCTGTTTGTAGATTTAGTTAGTTAAGTGTTTAATTAAAACTTTTAATTTATTTTTATTGAATAGTTTTTTTTAGTTTAACAGTTCATTTCACAAATTTTTTTTTTTCTTTTTTTTTTCTTTTTTATTTAAATGTTCAATGGTTCACTGATTTAAACATTTATTTGCTATTTCTTGTGGAATAGTTTATTTTTATGTGTGTGTTTTTCTTTTAAATTATTTTATTGATGCCCGCTAGGTCATAAAAATATACAGTATCACATTTCGCTAAAAAGGATACCCGTCATCCTACCGACTGCGCCATTTTTGTGATCAAAAAGTTCGTTTAAATAAAACACAATTTAGTTTTTTGGTATTTTATATACATATATTTCAATATATTTAGTTTTTAAACCTTTTAATTATTTGTATTAAATTTTATTTAAATTTAAAATAACATCCTTCGCTTTGAGGTTTCATTTGATTACATATATTAAATTTTATTTTTGATTTAAAATAACTTTACTTAAATTTTCGCTTTAAGTTTTAATTTTTTGACCTTTCACTTCAAAATAAGAATCAAGAAGAAGTTCAAATTGAAAAGTTCTATTATTTATATTATATTGCAATACACTAAAAATGTACACAAGTGTATGTATATTATTATATATTGGCTTATTATAACCGTTAACGATCATGTTTATGAATGTCCAACAACTTGACCTTGCAGAAACATGATCACATAGAATCGCAATAAACTTTTGGTGATCGAACAAAAAAAAGCAAACATAATTAAAACGCAATTGTTACCTAATTATTGTACATTCATACATATGTTCATATATTTTGTATAGGCAAAAAAAAAGTCAGGTAATTGTCATAGCTTAAATTATTATGCAACGTATTTGGCTTGATAATACTGACTTGGATGATTGTCTTACTTCTTCCATAGAAAAGAAATGGATTAAATTTGTTCAACAAAGTGAACTTCGGTAAATCCATTTTTGGATGAAGAAAAGGTAATAAGATTTAATGGTCGACTTGTCTAGTCACCTTCATTATCATATAGTGAGCAAAATCCCATAGTTTTACCTTATGGTTGTCGGTTTGCAAAATTAATTACAGAACTTATATATTTGTTGTCCATCAATGGTGGGAATTAAATAATGCTCAGAATTATGCGTTGTGAATATTGGGTGCCAAGATTACGGTCATTAGCTCGTACGGTAATTAACCGATGCAAGCGTTCTATATTTGACAAGAACGCACAAGCAGTCAAATAATGGCTACTTTTCCTGCTGAACGTACCATGTTAGATAGACCATTTACCACTACTGATGTTTATTTCGCTGTGGCTTTCGACGTGAGAATTATAATGGTAGAGCTTGTAAAATACAAAAGCAATACATTTGGAAGTAGTATCAAACTTTTCAACCGATACGTTTCTAGCTGCCTTTAATTCGACACGAGGTTGTCCTCTGACCATGCTTTTGGACAATGGAACAAACTTTGTTGGCGTGTCAAGTGAAATTTCAAGAGATTTTAAAACGTTTCTTAAAGAATGCCAAGCAAGAAGATTTATGGACACAAAGGTTTAACATAGAGATTTATACCAGCTGGCGCACCCCATGTGGGCGGTCTTTCGGAAGATGGCGTTAAAAATTTTAAACTTCATTTTAGAAAATACACCTTTGAATAATTGTCTACTGTTCATTCGGGAAATGTTGCGCTGGTTTTAGGCTCTGAAATCATGCCGTTAATTATGAAGTGTCGAATACAGGCGAGACCACGGTTTTCACTTGCCCAATACACTATTTTTGGGTGGGTTATCTCGGGCTTATCGCCGTATTAAGCATCGATCCATCATGGCCACAATAGGAGCCAATCATGGCTTAAAACGGGTCCTTCATGACCCAACAAAAAACAAATTTGTGTATTCAATAAATAATTCTTATAATACAGTCCACACGAGTCATTCAAGACTTAACAAAAAAAAAAAAATGTAAAAAGAAACAAAATATACGCATTATTAAGTATAAATTTTATACTTTTAAGGATCCTTTACTGGCTCAAGTGTTTATATTTACTTTAATTTCCAGCCTTTTTGTGTACTTTAAATTTATTGCAACATCTTTTAACGTTGCAAGGTGGCCGGCAATGTTTAAGTATAAATTCTTTATATTTATCGTTTCATTTAATTTCTTTTAGTGTCCATTTGATACCTTTTTTAGATTCTTGTGGTAAAACCTTTCAACGAGTAAAATGCTAACGGTATATATATGTAGTTTGAAATATTTAAAGAAGAGCAGTACGTGCAAACATTTTACAAGGTAAATATAAGATTTTTAAATAAATAAAGGAAGAGAACTTGTGCTATAACAATTTAAAATATTTAAATTAATGGTTTTTGCCTTTTTATTTCATTCATTTAGTCGGGAATCTTTTTACGGACTTGCGCGAATTTACGAAAATATTGTAAAAAAATTTTGCAATATAGTGTAATAAAAAAATCTTGTGCATTTTAAAGTATTCGATTGATTAAAAACATTAGATTTTGAAGAGTGTTATGAATTTCGATATTCTCAACACACAAACCAAAAACATAAATTTTAAAAATGTATGAAAATTTTTTTTATAAAAACGACAAAAAAAGAAACAAAAAATATATCTGGTAGTGATTAAATATCCAAGGAAATCTAAACTTATATGTTGATACATGGGAATGTATTACTGCTGTATATGTATTTTCAGCCAGCTTCAGACGATTTTAACTCGCCGCAGATATTTTTTTACTGCCGCCGTAGCCGGTTAGTGCAGGTCTATGGCGGGTAAGTTTCGGTCTTAATATATTTACCACAGATAGCTAACCAGGGGGCAAATCACCACATTCGATATCGAGTGCACATTCGTGTCGAGAAAAATTTCGATGGTTGTAATATTTTGGATCATAGTATTCGATCGTATTTTTTTTTTTCTATTTACAACTATTTTTTACATTGCTGCAAACATACGACAGTAAGAAAAACAAAACAAAAAATAAATTAGTTACTGAAAACATTGAAACAGTGCAAAAAAAAACAAACAAACAAGTTTCATTTAAATGGACCCAAATTTATTTTTGTACTTCATCGGAATCGGAGAACCAGGCCAAAATAGCAGTCATCAGGAGAATTATTTGTTTAGGGACCAATTTTAACATTGACTTTTTTTGCACTGGTTCCTCGGAAATCTTCGTCTTCACATTTACTATCCCTAAAAGCATTTAAAATTATATTTTGTAACTATTTTATTGAAAATAGCAGCCAAATTCATACTAAGATGTTTAATTTTATCTTTTTTAGTTACTTCTATTTGTCTTTGTTTTGTACCGTGGTAAAATGTTAAAGTTTCATTGTTTTCGATAGTAGATTACCAATCGAGTGCAACTACGAGTAAATATGTTTCGATAACGACTGCCTTGATCCACGTTTACAACATTTCGATCACAAAGTACTCGTTATCGAATGCGGTGATTTGACCCCAGATCACTCACTAATAATGTTTAAAAAAGTGTGTTATCATCACATTTTGAAACATATATTTTCATTTAATCAACCAAAAAACAGGTTCATTCGTTTACTTTTTCAGTAAAGTGCTGTAAATGAGTAATTTTTATGCAAATTACAAAAATTACTCTCATAGAATTCTCTTGTCTAAAAAAAACTCGAACGGAAAAATAGTAAAAATTCGTAAACTTTGGTAAACAGCTGATAGTAAAAGAACTGGGGTTGGAAAAGTTATTGCTTTCAGCTACACGAATCTTTGCAATACGGGTACCCACTTTTATTTTTGTCTTTCGACACTATATCTGATCGATTGACGCATATAACTTTTTCTGTGATTTCAACACAAACACGAACGGACATCGCTCGATCAACTTCGCTATGCATAAGAAGTTAGAATTGATATACTTTATGGGGTTGGAAATGGATATTGTAGAAATAGCACAAACTTATATATACCCTTTTTCCACTTTTTGTGGTGAAGGGTATAACAAGTACAATACTTGGTAGTCACGCACTTATGAGTTTTACAGCTCCAAAAAGTTTAGTAAACAAAGAACACAAAATAATATTTTGAAAATTTACTTTGTAATTTCATAAACACTAAATAAATAACATACCGAAGATTAAAGACATGGAGCCAACTAAGAAAAAATTAGATGTGAAATGCTCTCCTGGAACATTAAAGTTCTTTTGCTAAAATTTTTTGGTTGCTTAAGTTTTTGTTTGTTTACTTTTATTTATTTACCATATGTTTTTCATATCTTACGAAACTTTACTACAAGAAATATTTGTAGTAAACATTTTTAAATACTCCCTCATACTACAAACTGGGTAAACGAACGCCTTTTAGTAAAGTTTAGTAAAACACAGTACAAAATTGTAAGCGAACGGACATAATGTATAACAAAATTGGGGTAAAAATTTTGTTTTATAAGAAAAATTAAAGAAAATAATAATAAAAAGTATAAAATGTTCTTATAATACTATAGTTTACAAGAACAACTCAAAAATATTGTTTTGCCCTATGTCGAATCCACGTAAAACCTTACAAAAATCTATATAAATCAACATTCAAATGAAACCACAGTTTACTATACCATAAACCACAATTTACTATATACAACAGTGATGTGGCATTCATACATATGTATGTGAATATATTACTATACCAGATGTCAACTACATACACTTGGTTCAAGAATGCCGAACGTCTTGATCCAGAAAATATTGATAAAGATCGTTTCATCATACAAGACAATGGGTAGAGTGAATAAAAAGGCAGTTTATACTACATAGTACCTAGTGTGAATAAATCTTTGCTACTACTAGGTAGCTAGTACTTAAAAAGTTATAGCTTGAAACTTAAAACATATGCTGCCGATAAAAACTATTTAAGGGTTGCCTCTGTTAAAAAAAAAACATTTTTCTTATAAATTCTAAGCAAAACTTGTAGTAAAATATTTTGGTAGCACTATAAGGTTGTTTTGATTATTATCACGATGGGTGGCAAAAATAGTTCATAGTTTTTTGATATGCTCCAAGACCATAAAACTATACTTATAACTCGGAAAATTTGTGCGAGTGCCAATTATTACTTCTCTTAACTAGATTTGTCCAAATAATATGGCAAAAAACAAGACCTGGTGCTTCGAATGACATTGATCTTGCTGATTTTCAGTAGCAAAATTTTTCGAAACTATGTCTAATCGATTGGCGTATTTAAATTTTCTCTAGCTCATCTAATGCCTTGGCAAACTTGATTTTAACACGGACAGACAGACGGACATAGCTCAATCGACTTCGCTATGCATAAGAAGTCAGAGGCAAACTTGATTTCAATACTAACACGGACGGACAGGCGGACATCGCTCAATCTACTTCGCTATGCATAAGAAGTCAGAATATATATACTTTATGGGGTAGGGAATGTATATTGTAGAAATTACACGCGGAATGACAAACTTAGATATACCGTTTTTCCACTTTTTGTGGTGAAGGCTATAAATACGAGCAAAGAAATTTTAAACTGCCTTAAAATATGTTCGATGAGGTGTAGAAAGAATGCATTGTATGGTTGCTAACAAAACATAGTATTGTTAGTATAAATATAATTTTGTTCAAATTTAAACATTAAATGGTTAAATTAAAAAATCATAATATGGCTGAAAATGTCGTGTTATACGAGTATAATTAAATTATAGTCTCGTAAATGTAAAATTTTTCTGATATAAAAGACTTAGTTATAATTGTTTTATTGATTATCGGTTTGTCATAAAAATTATTTAAAACATAAATTCACAACAAAATCAATTATATGCTTATAATAACGCTTCGAAAATAGGTTACAAGAATAACTTATATAAAAATATAGTTTATAAGCCCAAATAAATGATTTCCCAATTGTGTTTCAAACACAAAAATAAAAATGTATATGCTTACAATACATACATACATATTTATTTCTACTTTTTTTACGAGTAACTGTTTTGGTTCCTTTTTTATTTGTTTCCATATTTTGCATTTTTTTTAAACAATTTCAAATTTTAGCTACCAGAAAAATTACTAAACTGTCAAGAACTATAACAAATTATTTTTTAGCGCAAACATTATTCTGTTGCTTTTAACCATACTTTGATTGAAGTATAATACATTATGGTTTAATATCTTATATATTTTTTAATAAGTTAAAAAACTTTGATTGTGGTTGTAATTTTTTTAAGTTAAAACCAACCATATTGCATTTTTTGTGCACAGTAACCATATAATCGTAAAAGTTAACAAAAAATGTTTATCGTGAGTAAAGTTTTGGTGAAAACAACTATAATTAGTTCTCCGCAACTATGCATTGTTACAAAGAACGTATAATGGTTATTGTGACCATATAACAACCATGCTTTTTTCTGCGTGTGGAGGAAAACGCTCCATTCGAAACAATTTTTTGTTTGGAAAAAAGGGAAAGCCTTAGCAAAATAAATAGGTTACCACTTCATTAAACTTCGTTGATCATAACAAGAGAAAAATACAGCGATATGATAAGTATATTATCTATTATTACGTCTATTTACCATAGTACTTCAATTTGCTAATGATAAGGAGAACTAATTATAAAATATATTTTTCTTATTTAACATAACTGAAATAAGCTTTTAGTCCAAATTTTCTCACTAGGCAATTCTTATCGGCTTATCCCTTTTGCTTGTAGGTGAGGACGACAAGAGGAAAAGAAACGAGTACACAAGCTGATGTACTCGTTCAATTCGTTTTGCTTTCTTATTCGTAATTTTTAGCGGATGAAATGTTGTATGTTTTTATACACAAATTGAAATTTGTTGTTGAACCGCTAAAACAATAAGCTAATAAGCTGAGAATTGTGAAAACGACAAGGCAAGTTCAAAAAGGAAAGAGTGATAAGTTTATTGATAAGAATTGCTTCGTGAAAATTGGGACTTAGCAAATGTATTCATTTTATGTGTTACCTTTTACATAAAAATTTATTTTATTACAGCTTATATTAATAAAATTATGGATGTGAATTTTCTCCTGTTTTTATTTCTTCTAAAATGTTTTTTCAATTAATTTTAATAATTATTATTTAAAAATAAAATTTAAAAGGTGTATAGTGTAAAAAAATCACTCTAATTCATTAAAGTTAGCCAATATTTGTATATTGATTTAAATGCAAACTCTTAAATATCTCAATATATGTATGTATGAAAAAATGGACTTTCAAAAAAACCAGCTCATTTGTATTTCCTCTTTTCGAGTTTATATAAAAATTTATGTAGGCTTTTCTCTTGATTTATTTTGCACATGTAAATCAGTGTTGTTTGTAACTTTTGAAGGCTCATGTATTATTTTGTTATATTTGGTCAAATATTCATAAGTTTTGATACAGACACAAAATAATGTATATAACTGAAAAAGTACTTCTTTCATTATTTGAGGTAAGAATCTATCTTAACATATCAACTTTTCTGAACATATCAATTTGATTTTAATTACAAAGCTTAAACTTGCGAAAATAGTTAGCAATTTTAGTTACTCCGCTTAAAAAATTTGACAACTGTACCTCGATTTAGAAGAAGTTGTCTTTTAATTTCCTTCAGGAAGTGCCGGATTATATTACGAAAAAATTGTCAGTAATTTTGTGATGAAGTTTTAAGCAAATAATACTCAAATTTGTATTTTATAACTGTATTTTTAAAATAATTGGTGTAGTGAATTCTATCGAAGCTCACTATTTCAAAGAAAAAGTTAAAACGGATTTATTAAAAAATTTTACTTTAACTAAATTTATTGAGAGCATACCGATATTTTAGTATTGAGTCCTAATTTAATTCTTCATGAGTATCATCGGGCTAAAATTTTATTTAAACGGTTTTTATTTTTATTTTTGTTTTCGTTTTTTTTTTTGTTCAGTAAATAAATTTGTCACCTGTTTTTTCTTTGAAAAATGGAATAAAACTTTTTACTATATTTTATATAAGTTACATTTAATTACTATTTATTTAAGGGAAAACTCAAAATGTAACTTTTCATGAAAAAATTTAACTTTTTCGAAGGAAAAGCGTAACTTTTAGCTGTCTTTCAACAACACCGATGTAAATGGTCATTTCTCGTTTGCTGCTCGTTTGTTTTTAAAGTTTTTAATATGGTTACTCGTACAAAACAATTTCTAATTGAACATTTAAATAAACCATAACGGCAAAAATACAAATTTTTTCAAATGAAATGAGTAAAAAACCTACAAAACAAAAATGTGTCATTTTTCTTACCCCTTTGCTTATCTTCAATATTCGTACAGAAACGAAAAAGACGTGTTACTGAATCATAAAAAAAACCGTCGTATGAAATGTTATCCTTGTATAATAATTTTATATTTCGTTTTTAAATTCTGATGAGTCAACTTTTATGTTATAATAGTAACATAGAAAACATATGTATGTATCTATCTCTGAATAATAATTTACATTCCTGTTTTTAATAATTCTGTAAGAACATTAAAAGGATTGTGCTTGTCGTCGATTTTTAAGTTTTGACAAAGTTATTTGTTTGCAGCATTTAAACGCTTCTTCAATTTTTTATAGGATTTAATATTTTTCATTGTTTTTTTTTTTATTTATTTTCATTGATTTTTTTTTATTGTTTATTTATATTTCTTTAGTTATTTTTATGATATACTGCATAGCTACATACATTTTGTGGTATAACATTGCATTGCCTTTCTTTCAAATTGTAAATTTTTCTTATTTGCACTTTATAAAGTTAATAGCGATATATGTACATATTTTATCCAAAACATATTCTACATTTTAATTACCTACTTTTTTGTGTGATTCGTCCTTTTTTTCTAAGTTTATAAAAAAACGTATATGCAAAAACAACATTTAGTTATTGATTAAGGTTTATCATACAACATTTTTTTACTCTCGTCAATTCACTTTGATAGAGCTGAAAACACACGAATAATTTGTATTTTTAAATTATAGTCACACAAAGGGTAGGTCATTGATTTACTTCAAAAATATTTATTCTCTTATATAGATATATATATATAAAACAATGCGTATATGAGTGTTGCATATTAAAGTATTTTTATTTTAATTATTATTAAAGACATGCTTCCAGCAGACAGCGAATCATTTACTAAGACAGCAATTGTTACAACAAAAATGCAAATATAATTATTTATTTATTGTAAATTTATGCTTATTCTCGGCAATTTACGCACGTACATATGTGTATCCTTGAATTCGAAAACTGACTGCTTATATGTATCAATAATCTGTACATAAATTGGAACTAAAGAGAAAAACAAAAACGTTAACATTCAGCATCCACATACACATCATTTATTTGCAGCAAAATGTTAACATTATGTACGGAAGTTAAGAATTCCACACGAAAGCACAGAAATTTAATTGAAAATACAATAAAGTATAAAAACGGGTATCACTAGGTTTATTCGCATGACTTATTCGCAAGTATGTAAAAATATTGGTACAAAAATTTTCCGCATAAACGGTGAATTAATTTTTTTATTTGCAAATATCTCACGAAAACAATTTTTGATTAATGAAGCTACCACTTTTTTAACTTTTTAAGTGTTTTTGTCTATAACTACATATGTCATAAAAATTTTAAAAACATAATTTCGAAGAAAAATAATACATAAAAAAATAAGCGAAAAAGATTTTGGCCTGTATTACTATAAAATTTTGAAACGTTTTTTATACAAATGTTACCAGTTAAATATAAAATTGCTATCCGGTACCACTAAATGTCGAAAATATTCGTGTGTGCACTTGCCTTTAGCGGCTTTTAGACGATTCTACTTTGCTTGTGAGCACGGCCTGATGACATGCCTCAAACTCGTGTAATAGGTTAAATTTCGTGTTTGTCAGCGGCGCTGGATGAAGTTCAAAAATTTTTGATATTTTGTGTTTGTTATCATACCATTATACTCGTTTAATTGTATGGCTGTCAAACACAATGTAAAATTTAGTTGCTTTTTTTTTGTAAGCGAGGAGAGAAGGTGGCGTGGCTAGAGCACGCGTTTTTTTTTTTAATTTATTAAAGTGTACGAAAGTTTGCTGTAACTATGGCAAATATAAAGTGATATTTATGTTTCCATTACAATATAGGTTAAAGATGATTAACTTATATAAATTTGACAATTTAATGAGCCATAACTCTGACCAATGTTGCAGAAAGCGTTCATTTGCAGAGATTTCGCATATTTCAAATCTTTTTTTTCAATAAATGTCGTGTTTCTAATAATTCATTGTAAACTGCAGAATCCATTCTTAAAAAGTTTTAAAAGTCGTCAGGTCCCACTGTTTCCAATTCCCTTAATAATTTAGAGTGAATCGTTTTTGTGTTTTAGCAAAACATTATTTTGTCTAAAGTAGTTTTTTTTATTATCGTCTTGCAATAAATTATTAAATAGTCATTAATGGAATGTAATGCATTTAAATGTTCTTACTTTAATTCTAAGTAATCAATTTGGCCTAAATAGGCTTTTCTATTATTAATAAAATCAAATAAATAAATAATTACCAAAGCAGCAACTAATTCATGCGCCATCACAAATACGTACTTCACTATTCAGTATCTGCTTGCTTAATGATGTATGCAAAAATGTGTTTATATATCTAACGCACAGTTATGTTTAAATGGTTTACACACATAATCCCTGCATTACAACAACATAAAATACTGTCGTTTGCAGTTCGTAGCACGAAGTAAATAGAGAAGTTCCTTGTCGATGATTATTTTCAAATACTTCAAGTATTTGAAAAAATACAACTGAATAACAATATCTTCACTTGTAAGGCCCCTTTCACATTAGGCAAGTTTACTTGCGCAAGTCTTGTGTTTGTAGGCGTGAGAGGAAAGGTCGGTTTGAAGGGGAAAGACTTGCCGAGATTTGAGTACCCACTTGCTTGTACTTGGCAATTCTGCTTCTGCTGTCATTCTTGTCTTGGATTATTTATTAGTTTTTTACATTGTCTTTTATTTCTTCTTCGGCGTGTTGTTAAGCTACATTCCAAAACGGGAAGAAATTTATGGTTTACAAAAGCGGCAACAAATTAAGAAAATTCGAGCATAAGAAAATTAAACTTGCTCAACAAACTTGCCGAATGTGAACATAAAAGCAAGTTCAAGAGAAAATAAACAAAAGTGAAAATTATACTTGCGCAAGTAAACTTGCCTAATCTGAAAGGGGCCTAATTTGTGTGTTTTCTTGAATGCTTCTCTTGTTCTAATGTGTGTATCATATGAACGATTAGATGCTACAGGTCAATGTGTCATTAACTTAAATAAAAATTAATATCAGAAAACTATTTAAAAAACATTTTAAATATTAAATTATTTTATATTAGTCATAAATTCAAAATATACTTTTTTGTTGATTCAAAATAATAATTGTGCAGATAATTGTTCCACTGAAGAAGGAAATAACAAGATAACATTTTTTAACATGTACCGATTTTTGTAATAATTAAATAAATCGCACTAAAGCTAATTAACTAATTGTTGCGTTGAAACAAATAAAATTTTAGCTAATCTAAAAGTAATTATATAATATGTGCTAATTATTATAAATATATATGTATATATTTTATAAATAAAAAACCAAATTTTTCTTGCTTGCGACCGCGAAGTTTACTAAATATTTAAAATAAAAATTTTAATAGGAAAAAAATTTTTTTAACATTTTAATTTTTAGTGATTAATACTTATTTATATTTTATTTTTTGTCGTTATGTGTATATAATATCTAACATATCGCACTTGATCAACAATAGGGTATTAACTCAAAATTTTTGAAATATCACTTTTTTCCAAAAATCAGCTAACAACATCAATATCTATCTACTGTAAAAATTTCAATGTATTCCGTTTACTCTTTCATCTCGAAAACCACTTTTGAGACCATATTCATGATAATGTAGTGATTAACTTTATTTCAACAAAAAGGTATTATTTCGAGTTAATACAAAAGTTAACATGGAACTGACTCGTAAATTTTCATAAAAAAGGTATAATTTTGAGTTGAGTCTCATTTCAATTTGATTTTATTTTGAGTTGATACTGTCTTGTTGATAAAATTTAGTTCATTTATGATCGAAAAATTTCACAAAAACGGTATTAACTCAAAAAATTGATTTTTTTTTGCATTACATGCACATATTTCTAGGAAAAACGATGTAAATATATTTTTAAATTGAATTTGCTTCCTATGGTATATTTGAATTTTTAAATTCTGTTAAAATGTGGCCACAAACAGTTTTTTGACTCTACTGAAAATTTTAAAATTTTGAGTTAATACCCTCTTGTTGGTCAAGTGCGATATGTATGATACTTTCTTTATACATTAAATCACTTTAAATACTTATTAATATATACATATAAATTGAATGAAAATTGACTTATTTTCGGCTTTTTGATTCATTTTTAATTTAATTTCTAAATATTTTTAGAAAGAAAAATTTACAAATGTATGCGGACGTTTTTCAAAGAAAACAACAAAAATTAGACGCTAGCAGAATGAAATGCAGCATTTCTGGACCGCCACATCCTTCATCAGCATTCTTCGCATCTAACGACCTAATGTTATGTACGTCGCAAACATCATCTATTTAACCAACTTATCTTAATGTTAACAGTATTTTGCATAGGTCGTATGGGACAAAAACTGTTCTGGGAAAAAGGAATGAAGGCAAAATGTAACTAAGACTATGGCCTATTAAACTGTGTTTTTAGCTTTTTGGCGAAATTTTCGGTGTTGTTCCCATAGGTCAAAAAGTGGTTGAGTGACTCACATAAAAACTGAATTTTGCATAGGTTTTATGGGACAAAAACTGGTCTGGGAAAAAGTAATGATGGCATAATGTAGCCAAGACTATGGTCTATTAAACTGAGTTTTTAGAATTTTTGCGAATTTTTCGGAATGGGTCCTATAGGTTAAAAAGTGGGTTGAGTGACTCACGTAAAAACAGTATTTTGCATAGGTCGTACGGGACAAAAACTGGTCTGGAAAAAAGTAATGATAGCAAAATGCAGCTAAGACTATCGCATACTAAACTGCGTTTTCAGATTTTCGGCGAAGTTTTTGGAATGGGTCCTATAGGTTTGAAAGTGGGTTGAGTGACTCACTTAAAAACAGTATTTTGCATAGAACGTATGGGACAAAAACTGGTCTGGGAAAAAGTAATGATGGCAAAATGTAGCCAATACTATGACCTATTAAACTGCATTTCTAGATTTTTGGCGAATTTTTCGATATGGGTCCTTTAGGTCCAAAAGTGGGTTGAGTGACTCACTTAACAACAGTATTTTGCATAGGACGTATGGGACAAAAACTGGTCTGGGAAAAAGTAATGGTGGCATAATGTAGCCAAGACTATGGTCTATTAAACTGCGTTTTTAGAGTTTTGGCGATTTTTTCAGAATGTGTCCTATAGGTCAAAAGGTGGGTTGAGTGACTCACATGTAAACAGTATTTTGCATAGGTCGTATGGGACAAAAACTGGTCTAGGAAAAATAATGACAGCAAAATCAAGCCAAGAGTATAGCCTATTAAACTGCGTTTTTAGATTTTTGGCGAATTTTTCGATATGGGTCCTACAGGTCCAAAAGTGGGTTGAGTGACTCACTCAAAAACAGTATTTTGCATATGACGTATGGGACAAAAACTGGTCTGGGAAAAGGGAATGATGGCAAAATGTATCCAAGACTATGGCCTATTAAACTGCGTTTTTAGTTTTTTGGTGAATTTTTCGGTGTGGATCCTATAGGTCAAAAAGTAGGTCCTATACAAAAAATTTATCACATACATATTTCATATAGTGGTTAAAAAAATTTTGTTTATATATTTTGCATTATTTGTGTTTTTATATTCAAGAAATTTTTCAAAGAATTTTTTTTTTAAGTTTCCATGTTATTTTTGTAGTATTTAAAAATTCCCGAAGGATTGCTGAAAAATTTCAAAAAGTTTGTTGAAGATCGAAAAAAGATGAAAATGAGGAAGTGTTGCCGTATAATTGTACGTAAATTTGTACTAAATGTGGGTATTTAGCTAGGCGTCACTAAAATTTCAGTCTGCACGTCCGGAAATACTCAACTCTGGCTGCACAAGGAGTATTTCTTCGTTGCCTCTCTCTGCAAACTGATTGAAAAAAAAAGTTTGTTGCAAAAGTTTGTCATCTTCACGGAGATGAAATGTTCTAAGATGGCTTGAAATGTCACACAGTTTTAAAAAACACACATGAAAGTATATGTATGTGTTTATTTCTACAGTACTTAACCACCAAGACGTCTTGAAACATTTCAATCCGTCTTATTGACATATTAAGCCACAAAACATTTTTCAAATACACACACAAAAAAGTATTTTGTGTCTTAATTTCAACAGTATTCGACAGTATTTGCGTTTAATGTCTAGGGTATGGGATTTTTACTTGTGAATTTGTTATTGTTTTATTACTATCTTAACTACAAAAGTTTACTAATAACTCAATAGTAGTTTACTGTTTATTATATTACGGGTTTTTAACGCTTTTTTTAATTCACACAGGATAGACATTTATAAATTTTGCTATTCTTTAAAAAAAATTCCAAGCAAAAGATGTTTAAGATTAATAAATATATATAAAAGCAATAAATATATATAACAAAATAAAATATGTAAACTATAACTTTTATTGCAATTTATTAATTATCAATTCTAATGAGATTTAGTCAAGGCAATATAACATCTGCGTATTTACAGTTTTGTTTGAAACTAAAACAATTAAGTAATTTTCCTGTAATTCGTGGATTCGAAAAACAAATTTATTTTATTTTTTATCAATTTTTTTCCTAAATACCGTTAGTAGCATGTTTATGACAACAAGGCGCATAAACTGAAAATATTTGTACATAAAAAACAGCAACAAAATAAGTATACTTTTTTTAAATAATGTACAAAAACTGTTCAAAACAATTGACTATGAAAATCTACGTTGTTTTCGTATGTGGTACATGTGGGTTTTTTATGTTATTGACTGTAAGAGGTTTTTATTGCAATTTATTCATTAAATATGTGTTGTATTTCTTACCTATGAAAGCGGCTGTTGCCTTTTTTTCTGCTTATAATATTTAAGCAAAAAATTTGATCCCATTTTTTTTTGTTTATAAATAGAACCACATGCAATGCAGAATTTCATAAGACGGCACACTGTGGTCAATATTTTGAGATAGCGGCCAAAACTACTTTTGGTTTTTGTTCTCCGATTTTAAAGTTATTAGACTCACATGAAAGTAGAGAGTAGTAAGCCTCGGGAGCCAAAAAATTAGAACTCTATTTCAACTATTTTACTGAGAACAGGGTGGTCCAAAATGGGCTTTTTCAGAATTTAGTAAATTTATGATATTTTTAGTTAATTTTTAAAGTTTAAATGATCATAACTTTTTTGTTTTTCAAGATATTTGGACGAAATAAATTTTGTGTTGTAACTTAACTTATTTCCTATTACTGGTAAAAAAAATTGAAGCTCTACTGTTTTCAGAACAATTTAAATATTTTTTTTAAAAAGGTCAAATTTCTCGGAAATTTCCTACTTCATAGAGCACAACTCCTGTGAGTCAAAACACAAATTTACTATTTTGTAGTCCTAACTCTCCCCTACATTCCTATATATACATGTCCATGCATCGGGACTGCACTTTTTGAGCTACAGCAATTTTTCTGACCCAAGGTAAGATATTCGGTACAAATGAACGTCATATTTTTTGAGAAGTTATTTGTATGTGAAAGTGGCTATTATGCATATATTTTGATGAAATTTTGTACAAGAGTTCTTATTGATCCAAAAAATTAATTCTGTTGAAATTAGGAGAAGTTGGCCCATATTTGGACCTAGTCCACATAGAAGGGTGTATCAAAATTTTGACAAAAATGACAATAGAACTCCCAAATTATGTGGTATCTAGCAATTAGTTTGGAAAAGGTAAAAAATGATTTTATTGCCATCTAATATTACAAATGGGGATGTGATGGGTCCTCTGGCCAGAAACAATACAAACAATGTAATGCGGAAAATTCATCAGATGCCAATTTATTCGTGATTTCTTTCGTTCCATTACGTTTAACAAAAACATTTATTGGTTCAGAGCCGTCAACTAGTAGAGCTGCAGAGATAGATGTATGGAAGAATGAAATTCCATCGTCAACAAAATTTCGTAGACCAATAAAGTTTGCTTACAAAAAAGAAACTAAAGATGTCATAACTGAAGAAGTTGGCAAATTGAGATTTGATTAAAGAACATAAACCCGTGATATTTGAATTTAATGATCAATGCATCGAAGTTAACTTTAAAATGTCACTTACAATGATCGATGGAAAAGTTGTACAAGCTTCAACCGAAACAAAGTCTTCGTCAAGCTGCACCATATGCCAAAAAACATCAAGTCAATTGAGCCAACCACCAGCACAAGACGATAGTTTTAATGAAGCATATGAATTTGGAATGTCACCTCTTCATGCTAGAATTCGTTTTATGGAGCATATTCTTAAATTGGGATACGATTTGGAATTTGGCCCGTTAGGCGAAACAGTGAGAAACAAAAAAGAAAATTTGGAAAAAAGAAAGCAAAAAAAAGATATTCAAGAAAAATACCGTGAGATAGGCCTTATAATTGACCAGCCAAAGCAAGGAGAAGGAAATTGTAATGATGGAAACACAGCAAGGAGATTTTTTTCCGATCCAGAAACTGCAGCTTCTATAACTGGAGTAGATTATGATTTAATACGACGATTCCAAATCATATTAGAAGTTATAGCATGTAGCAAAAAGATAGATGCAAAAAAATTTGGTCAGTATGCTAATGAGACAGCAACCCTTTATAACCAAAAATATTCTTGGAGACATATGCCAACCACAGTTCACAAAATTGTGTTCCATGGGGAACAAATAATTCAGCACAATATGCTTCCAATTGGAGATCTCTCAGAAGAAGCGCAAGAAAAAAGAACAAAGACTACAGATTCTTTCGCGAGCACAATACAAGAAAAATTTCCAGATATTGTACTAATGAAGATCTTATTAATATTTTGTTGTGCACATCAGACCCGTATATGTCCAGTATTCGACAAAAATGGAAATCAACCTCATTAGAGTTAGATGAAGAAGCTAAACAACTACTGCAAAATGAAAATCAAAGCTATTTGGAAGAAATTTTTACTAATATTGTTTAATTAATACTAGTTTAAAGATTATAATTTGTTTCTAATTTTAGTATAAATTTTTATTAATACATTTAAATAAAATATATGTGCACTTTAAATCAATAGTAAAAGTTTACTAAAAATTTTATCGATGTTGTGTTCTGTATATAATATATCCAAATGGTATTGATATTGTTGGGAATTTCAGTGTTATTTTTCAGTTTAATCCTCACAAGAATTAGCTTTCTTCCAAAAAAAAACCTACCTTTGGCCCCTGTAAATATTGAGACTTAATAAATGTCAGTGGCCAAATGTTGGCATTTTCTGACCAAAATTAAGTTTAGGAATAATAAATAAGTATTGGTTGTAAAATACGATTGAGGAAAATAAGAAATTATAAAAAAATACCTATTTAAAATGTAAAAATATTCAACTTTTACATGGAAACTCAACAAAAAATTAAAATGCATTTTTAACTCCACATTACTTACGTTCCTATCGATCGATTTTTACGTTTGAACATGCAAATTGAAGCTTAAAGTCCCTCCTATTGAACAAAACATATTGCGTAAAAAAATACCAATCCGGTCAAAAGTTATAGAGTTTTGACCGCTATCTCGCGAAATTGACCACTCTGCGGCAGTAAAAAATTGTAATAGGATAAACTCTTTATATTTCTTTCACTATCGCCCAGAATGTGGCAACGCTGCTTACAAATAAAGAGAAAAACACTAAAAATTCTGATTGCGATATTACTGAGATTCGTTTTTACGCTCTTTGTTTTAAATATACTTACAACAAAAAATACTTAAGGTGCATTTAGCCGACCGTAAATGTATAAATGTAAATGTAGCTGTGTCAGCTGATCATTTTTGTTATACGAAAAGCTATGCAAATGCTTACTGCCATCCCTAAATTAACGCGTTAGACGCAAAGCAATGTAATTCATAGCTTTTGCGCTGGAATGTCATCCCTAAATAACAGCGTCAACTTTGTGTCGTTAACAGTAATGTTTACTTATTTTATTTTATAAAACCCGCTTTATAAGAATAAAGAAGAGATAAAACCGCTAGATTGCCTTAAAAATCACTAAATTACTAATTACTTTTCAACCATAACAAAACAAAACAAACCAACAAGCAGCCAAATTCACTTCCTAACGCACTGTCAAAATTGGATTTTCCAATTGCTAAGCGTTAACGCCGTGCTACTTAGGGATGCTTCATACATTTTGTATGTACATGAGAAATTTTGACAGTTATCTTGCGCTTTACGCGCTAATTTAGGGATGGCAGTTAGCCGACTTAAATGTAATGTTTCAACCTGCTGAAAATAGAATTTCAATGCAAGGTTATGTGATAGATGTAGCCAGTGATGGTAAATACTATAATAAATTGAAGTGAAGAACAAGACCCCTCTTCAAGTAATTATTTGTTCTTTTTTACTTAAACTTTTAAGTTGTTAAATTTTATGACACACAATATAATTTTAAATAAATTATGTAGTTTTCTTTACTAAATTAAATAAGTTATACATGTAATGCTTTGTAAAATTGTTAGGCTGAGTATATTTTATGCAAATGTTATATTTTTATTTTTTATTACAATACAACATTTTTTGTACGATTGAAATATTTACGTACTATTTACACAAAATTGCAAAGTGCCTATCATTGGTTTGCACAGCTGTGTGTTTTTATTTATTTATAAACTGAAATATAGAAAAATAAAAAAGTAATGGACGACAAAAAATTAATAATTCTTTTTCCGGCGAACAAGAATCCAGAAGAAAAGACGAAAGTTTACATAAACGCAAGAAGTTTAAAATAATAATCAAATCTTCTTCTAAATTAAAAGCACATACAAAATAAGACAAAACACAACACAATTTTATTTTATTTCTTGCTTATGTCAAAAACACATGACACGTTTTTACACATTCTATAAGCAAAACTACATTTACTGTACAGCTAAATTTACTTTACATTTACGATTTCAACGGCCGGCTAAATGTACCTTTACAATGATATGATCGCAATATGCTTTTAACAAATGAAGGATGGTAAAATAAACACCGCAACTTTTTATTGTGGTGTTTAAAATACTCGGGTATGAAAAATATAGAGTAAGCATGCAGTATCTCATGGTTACGGTGTACTCGTGCCGTTCTCTGCTTTGCATATTGGCAACGGCTCTAATAAGATACTTTGTGTTACCAAGTACATATTAGATCATCAACTAATTACTTTAACCATATCACTCTCCCTATCAAAAAGTAATACAAACAGTGAGTTAAATAGTTAGAAATAATTTTTATTTGCAAATAGGGTACGTCTAAACGTAGTATTTGTTAGTAAGCTATTCGCAAATAAAAAATTAATTCACTGTTTATGCTGCAAAATTCTCTATTCACAATATTTTTATTTGCGATTAAGGCGTGCGTATAAACGTAGTAAAAACAATTCCTGATTAACTCATAGCTGTTAAGTAATGTATATTATTAGTAATCGTAATAATTAGTAATTAGATTATTTTTATTGAAAGTTGAAGTAATGATTATATTACAATTATTTTCAGATTCGCACGAGTGCTAATTGATTACGATTACAGATAATTCAAAAATAATCAAGATTACTAAAAATTATTAGAAAGTTAACAAAAATAATAAAAAGTAATCAAAAAATAATTTGACTACTTTCAAAGATTACTTTTGATTGTTTTTGATTTTTTTTTATATTTTTCTACATGAATTGTTTAATGTTAGTTATTTTTTTACATTTTTTGATATTATTGTTGTTCATCGATTTAATAATTGACAACCTGTTTGCATTCTTCATAATTCTGCATTTTTCTTAACTCTTGACACGGGAATTAACTTCGGCCGTTAAAAAATATAATACATGGTTTTTATAGCTTAAAAAGGCTTCAAAGAACATGTGTAAAAAATTATGGGTTCAAATTTTTATTTTACAAGTCTGTTCTACAAATCACTTTTTGTCAAAGTGATTTCAAATCACGCAAAAGGTGTTCTGCGTACAAAATATTCTGAAATCACGTGATTTAAAACGTTAAGCAAAGTGACTGCCGATTTGAAATCACTTGCTCGTTTTTCTTTATTATTTCGCTTAGAAAATCATAATAATGCCATTATCAGGTCTGTTCTACAAATCACTTTTTGTCAAAGTGATTTCAAATCACGCAAAAGGTGTTCTGCGTACAAAATATACTGAAATCACGTGATTTAAAACGTTTAGCAAAATGACTGCCGATTTGTAATCACTTACTCGTTTTTTCTAATTATTTTGCTTAGAATATAATAATAATGGCATTATATATTTAAATTAAATTATTCATAAATTTTCAAAGACACTGCATATTTTATAAAAAATTGTCTTGCTTTATCTAGTAATGCTCGTCTTGCTCGTTAGCGGTTAGCTGGTTTGTGTTTTCAAAGAATATTCTAGTGTTGCCAAATTGTCAGAGTATAAAATATCATTTAAGATTTGTCTTATTTATGCTAATGTTTCCAGCCTCAAATTTAGAAAAAATTAAGTGAAAAATATAAAATAGTAGCAACTTCCTAAACTTTTTGCATTAATTTTCAATTTTAATTTGAACGCCAAATTTTAAGCCCTTCGATCAACTCCAATAAGTAAATGAAAGCACATGTATTACAAACAAATAAAAATTCACTAATTTATTTTAGTTCCACACATTTTAACTTACTTAAATCACTAGTAATATTTTAATTACAAATGTAAAAAAAAATAAATAAAAAAGAACACACACAAATCTAAAAAAAACAGCGGCTTTCTCCTGTTTTCGAAAAATTAAAACCACACCGAAAAATTGAAAATCACGTGATTTGGAGAACAGCACCAAATCGTCTGCGTGATTTAAAAACCGTTCGTGATTTGAATTCACGTGATTTTTAGAACAGACCTGTATATATTTAAAACGATATGTTTTCTTAGATTTTATACATATAAAAACGATTTTAATCATAAATTTTCAAGGACACTGCATATTTTATAAAAAAATGTCTTGCTTTATTTAGTAATGCGCGTGATTTTCGCTTTCTCGTTTGCGGTTAGCTGGTTTGTGGTTTAAAAGAATATTCTAGTGTTGCAAAATTGTCAGAGTATAAAATGTCATTTAAGATTTATCTTATTTATGCTAACGTTTCCAGCATCAAATTTAGAAAATATTAAGTGCAAAATATAAAATAGTAGCAACTTCCTAAACTTTTTGCATTAATTTTCACATTTTCAATTTTACTTTGAACGCCAAATTTTAAGCCCTTCGATTAACACCACTAATTAAATGAAAGCACATGTATTACAAACAAATAAAAATTAACAAATTTATTTTAGTTCCACACCTTTTAACTTACTTAAATCACTTATAATATTTTAATTACAAATGTAAAAACACACACAACACAAATCTACAAAAAGCCGGTTTCTCCTATTTTCGAAAAAATACAACCACGCCGAAAAATTGAAAATCACGTGATTTGCAGAACAGCACTAAATCGTCTGCGTGATTTTAAAACCGTTCGTGATTTGAATTCACGTGATTTTCAGAACAGACCTGATAAATTTTCAAAGACACTGCATATTTTATAAAAAACTGTCTTGCTTTATTTAGTAATGCTCGTGATTTTCTCTTTCCCGTTAGCGGTTAGCTGGTTTGTGGTTCTAAGAATATTCTAGTGTTGCAAAATTGTCAGAGTATAAAATGTAATTTTAGATTTATCTTATTTATGCTAATGTTTCCAGCATCAAATTTAGAAAATATTAAGTGCAAACAAACAAATAAAAATTCACTAATTTATTTTAGTTCCACACATTTTAACTTACTTAAATCACTTATAATATTTTTATTACAAATGTAAAAAAAACACACAACACAAATCTAAAAAAAGCCGTTTTCTCCTATTTTCGAAAAATAAAAACCACGCCGAAAAAATGAAAATCACGTGATTTGCAGAACAGCACCAAATCGTCTGCGTGATTTTAAAACCGTTCGTGATTTGAATTCACGTGATTTTCAGAACAGACCTGTTAAAATGGCTTTTTAATATGTACATTTTAATGTAAAATCTGCCTAAATCTAAAAACTTTTTCAATTTATTTTATTTTTTATTGGGTTTGAATTTCTTAACGTATATTGGTAATGGAACCAATTGCAAGGCCCTCGACTTTCTTCAAGGAGAAAGCAACATTAATTATGATATTTTTACATCAAAATGAAGCGGCTCAAGGTGTTGCAGAGATTAAGTCCAGAATTGCCGGAATTAACTGTCGAGAGTATAACCAGCAGAGTTTTAGAAACACTTCATACTTTTTACGTAAAAAATTGTAAAACATTTAATTTTGAAGCAAAAATTAATAATGTATCGATTGTGCCCGATTTTTTTGGTTTCACTGATGATTTATTTATATTGCTTTCTACTTTAAAGATTTAACTTTGCAGATGATGAAATAGAAGTAGGCTCTTCTACACAAGAACAGATTTAAGTTACGACGATCCTCAATAAAACATCAGTTTTTCAGCTATTGAAATGATAATGCCATTGCTGACGAAATTTGGCAAAAATATGATTTACTAAGGGATGCATTCATTTTTTTTACACGCCCATAACGTCTTCAGCTCCAGTTGAACGACTGTTTTCTTTTGCAAGGATCGTCAATAGTCCAAGGCGACAATCATTGTCTGATTTTTCCTTTGGAAAAATTAGTTGTAATCAAGGCCAATTGTAAATACATATATCGCACTTGATCAACAATAGAGTATTAACTCAAAATTTTTGAAATATAATTTTTTTCAAGAAATCAGCTAACATCAATATCTATCTACTGTAAAAATTTCAACGTATTCCGTTTACTCTTTCATCTCGAAAACCACTTTTGAGACCATATTCATGACAATGTAGTGATTACCTTTATTTCAACAAAAAGGTATTATTTCGAATTAATACAAAAGTTGAAATAGGTATGAGTCGTATATTTTCATAAAAAATGTATTATTTCGATTTGAGCCTTTATTTATGTTAAAAATAATCGAACTGTTTTATTTATATTTGGTTGTATTTCGAGTTACTGCCTTTTTGTTGAAAAAAAAACATTTTCAAATTTTATTAATATTTCAACTAAAGCGTCATAATTCAAAATAATACCAAAAAAAATATCGATAAATTTCAAAAAAATTGTGTTAACTCAAAAAATTGATTTGTTTTGCCATGATTGGTAAAATTTAAAACAAAAACAATGTATACAGTAGCTCCAAGCGAAACTCGTACAGTTTAGACTAATTTTTAAACTATCTTTTAACATTAAGTAAGAAGCTCTTAACAAATAAAACTGTATTTATTTTATTAGTTCATTTTATAACAAACAAAAAATAAAAACTTTAAATTATTATTCAATAAAAATTTTTTTAATAAAAACATAAAATAATAGTAATTTCTGTGACAAAGCCAAACTCGTACACCATACTTCAATTAAATATTATTTTGTTGGTTTTAAATATTATTATTTGGTGTGCATGTCTTTATTTTTTATCACCATTTTTAATCTATTTGGCATATTGCGCACAAGGTTTTCGCAAAAACTTGGTTCAATTTTGCCCCATTCGTCCTGAAGAACTCTTTTCAAGCCATCCTTAGAACTTATTGTATAACTACGAATTTTACGATCGAGATAGCTCCACAAATTTTCGACTGGGTTTATGTCTGGACTCTGGGCTAGTGTATCCATAACATGTGGACAATTATAAAGTAGCCATGATCACATATTGTAAGCCTTATGCTTAGGGTCGTTGTCTTGGTAAAAATAAAAGTTTTCACCAAGACAAAGTTTCTGCTTACAAACTGGCAAACTTTCTTTTAAAATGTTCAGATACATATCACACTTGATCACTTTTTTCAAAAAATCAGCTAACAACATCAATATCTATCTACTGTAAAAATTTCAATGTATTCCGTTTACTCTTTCATCTCGAAAGCCACTTTTGAGACCATATTCATGGTATTATTTTGAGTTGAGTCTCATTTCAATTTGATTTTATTTTGAGTTGATACTGTCTTGTTGATAAAATTTAGTTCATTTATGATCGAAAAATTTCAGAAAAACGGTATTAACTCAAAAAATTGATTTTTTTTTTGCATTACATGCACATATTTCTAGGAAAAACGATGTAAATATATTTTTAAATTGAATTTGCTTCCTATGGTATATTTGAATTTTTAAATTCTGTAAAAATGTGGCCACAAACAGTTTTTTGGCTCTACTGAAAATTTTAAAATTTTGAGTTAATACCCTCTTGTTGATCAAGTGCGATATGCTGATCCATGGTACCATCGATAAATTGTAAAACACCGGGCCCAGATGCGGAAAATTATCCCCAAACCATTACTGGCCCACCACCGTGCTTAACTATTGGTTTCATGTTTTAGACAAGCAACTCCTCATTGGATTTTCTCCATACATAAGGTCTTCCATCCGAACCAAACAAGTTGAATTTACTTTCATCTGTGAATAATACTTGCTTCCAAAATGAAAAATCCTTTGTTTCATGTTCCTTGGCGAATCGTAACCTTCTCTTTGATTTCTCTTATTAATAAGTTTAACTCTTGTCCTTCTACTATTGAAATTAGCCCTTTTTAATATGTTTCTTATGGTCTGTGGGCAACATTTTTTTCCTAAGTCTTTCTACACAACTTCTACGAGTTTCGGAGCACTTAAAAATTGGTTCTTTTTTATTTGACGTAAAATATATTGCTCGTCTTTAGTAGAGAAAACTTTGTTATTTGCACTTTTCTTCTTGTTAGCAATCCTCTCTTCCATTTTACACCTTTTTATAATATATTGCACTGTTGATAGGCTTCTATCAACTATCTCAGATATTTATCGCAGCGATTTATTATTATTATTATGTTGAATTATTAATTTTCTTTCTTCGACAGAAATTTGTCCTCTCTGCCTACCCATTTTGTTCTCTTTTCTAACTCTTTCAAACAAAAAATCAAATAAATGACAATAAAAAGGTAATAATGGGAAAAGTCCCTAATTTTTTTAAATTATTTTTACGAAATATCCCGAAGTTAGATGCAAATTAAAAGAATGTTGCCAAATGAAATAAGACTGTACGAGTTTGGCTTTGGTGTCGAAAGTTGGCACTATTTAAAATATTTATATGTATTTTAATAAATAAATTTATATTCAAAATTTCGTTTCTGATATTTGATTAAGTACATAGTTTTGTACTAAAATTAAGTAAATTTATTTTATTAGCCTATTTAGTTTTAGACATATAACATAAAGAAATTTGTTTTCATAGGTGTACGAGTTTCGCTTGGAGCTACTGTATATATTTTCAAATGGAATTTGCTTCCTATGGTATATTTGAATTTTTAAATTCTGTTAAAATGTGGCCACAAACAGTTTTTTGACTCTACTGAAAATTTTAAAATTTTGAGTTAATACCCTCTTGTTGATCAAGTGCGATATGTAAATTATAAAACTTTTTTTTGGGAATTAAATGTATTCGGAAAGTATTTTTTTCTCGTTATTATTTTTTTCGTATTTTTCCCTTTTTCGTTGATTTAAGAAGAACTAAATTTGTTGATTGTTTTGTTGTTGAAGTGAATATATGTACATGTCTATATTTTGTACATAAAAACAATGTAATTTTGTTTTATTTTTTCAGATTTTTATGTTGTAAATGCAAAATTTTCAAAATAAAATGTATACAATATAACATGATGTTATTTTAAATTTTTAAAAAATAATCAAAAATAATTCTTGAAAGTAGTAAATTATTTTTTTTTTTTGATTATTTTCTCGTAATCCTGATTACTTTTGGATTATTTGTTATCATAATAATTATTGATCAGGAATTGTTTAAAGGAGAATTAAGTAATCAATACTATTGCTTTTAAAATGTAATCTAATTAATTACTAATCGTAATCCAAATTTAACAGCTATGGATTAACTACACTATTTGCAAATAAGGTGCAATATAATGCCACATTTTTTTCTGTTAAATTGTTTTTGCCTATTAGGCGATAAACAAATTTTAAAAAGTAACATTTTGATGAAAACAAATTATTGTTTAAAATAACTTCTGCATAATTCTTTTTTTGAAAATAAAAAAAATTGAGCGAAAAATATTTTGGCAGATATAAATGTTTTCTGTCGGCATTTTACCAGCTAGATATAAATTGCTACAGTGAGTTAAATAGTTAATCCCCTTCTACAATGTAGAAATTGATGGGAAGACATTTTTCTCATTCTCTTTTAAACTTGCTGAACCTTTTACAACCGCTAAATTAATAGACAGAAAGGAATTTTGTTTATTTTCTTTTATCGTTCCTCCTCGCCTCAAACTTCGTCTGTCTGCCATTCATTTTCTACATTGTAAAAAGGAACTTAGAAATAATATTTGTGATTTACAAAACATTAGATGAAGTTGTTTGAATTCAACACAGGAAACTTTTTTATAATTTTCGCATTATAAAAAGTCTTTTCACGCCACAAGTAACTTTGTAAATGGCAAATAGATATTAACAATTGTTGGTGTAATTTTAAAATATTCAAAATATTTTTTTAATCCATAAAAAATAAAATTTCATTTAATACTGAAACTGCACAACGAAAAAAGTAGAAGCTATCGATAACCCATACAAAACATATTTTCACCCAAATCAACTTATTTTACTTAATTTAAACGGAATTACGATAGGCAACGCTGCTTATGTGCAACCATTTACAATACAAATACATAGGTACTAAAGACGTGCACAGATATATCTGTTTATATCAGTTTTTGTGTGTCTACCAGCGTTGCCACACAAGAAATTGACTTCCTACCAATAATTTTCAAAAAATCCTACCAAAATCGTTCACAGCCTACCAAAAATTTAAAAATGCATTTCGTTCACATAAACCCTGTTATACTCACTTGGTTTTTTTCCGTAATTGTTGAGATGAAAGTTTGTCTTTTGGTGATTTTAAAATGGGTGTTATGATTTAAAATAGTTCTAGAGCATACTATGCAGAATGAACCCCCATCCCTTTCCTGGAGCTAATCAAATTCGCTCAACCATTCGGTTCTAAATTTTCTTTTGACTGTTTCTTTACAATGTTCACTAATAGTATTACATCATTTAAAAATGTTTAAAAACAAGAACTTTAAGAGTGGTTCTACCTGGTTATGGAATGTCATCTTCTGAAATTATATTATTTCATTTAATTTTGGAGTTTTTGATAAAAATCTGAATAAAAAAATACATGCAATATTAGTCAATATTTATGTAATTAATAGGTACATGTTTATAATTAAAAAAGTAATTTACTTTTCCATTTTGTCTGTTAATTTTTTTAATACATACACTTGAAAATAAACCTTCACTCAAAAATATTTATATTTTCAATTTCATAATATTGTTTGCGTTTCTTAAACCAGAGATGGTTATAGCTTTAATCATCTCTATGCAGAAAAGCAGAGTTGTTTTTTATTACATCTAAAACAGTTTTTGAAAACAGTGGTAACACTATTCAAAGTTATTGTTTATTTAATTCAAAGCTACATTTTTTTATTTTATGTTCTGAATTTTTAAGGTGAATAATTTACTATTGCTATTAAAAATTGCTTAAGAAGGAAAACCTACTAAAAACTTAAAAAAATGCAACAAACCAACCAAACTACCAAACTGTTTTTTAAAAACGAAAAACTACCAAGTTTAGTCCGATTGGACCAAAGCGGCAACGCTGGTGCGTATAGATGAGTACTTTTGTGTTTCTGATATAAGTTGATATTGTTACTTTTTCTCTTTGGATGGATACGAATGAGTAAAGAGAGAATGAGAGTAACATATCTGTTCTCCTATGTTTTGCACAAACGGGTATAAACAGATATTGATGGTTGTACTATAAGACTTATTGTGTGCTGCGAATTAATATCCATTCATACGTACACATGCATTGGTTTATTAAAATTAAAAAATAAAATTATTGTTTCTAAACATGATCAATATTTTTAATTGTTTTATTGTGTTTTATTGAAGTTGAATATACAAAACTGAATTCTTTAACAAAAATTTATTAATCTAATGCCTATAATTGTATTTAAATTACTATTATGGATTTTAACAACTTTTACCAACAATTACAACAGTTCTAAGGATACAATAACTAAATAAATATATGTATGCATGTTTCTATATTTAAAAAGACAAAAAGCCTGATAATTTAAAATCAATTAAAACATATTTTTATGTTAAGTTCGCTTTAAAATATCTTTTGAATCCAAATTATTTTTAAAATTTTAAAATGAAGTATGAATATTTAAACATTCTTAGCGAAAATAAAAATAAATTTTTATTACCATTAAAATTGCATTGGCATAAGTTGAAATAATGAAATAGAAAAAAAAATAATTACGATATCATGCTAATAATTTTATTTTAATTAAATTTGTTTTAATAATGGTAATGAAGTGGAATTACAACTGGAAAAAAAAATAATTGTTTTAATGAAAAATAAAATTATAATAGCAAAACCTTAAAAAGATCTATGCATAAAAAATAAACCTTAACCCTTTCGTTGATGCATATGCATTTCAAAATTTTAATAACTCATTAAATTTAAACGAGATAGGAATAAAACTTGAAGTCTGATATCTAAATTTAATTCAAACCCCAGCTAGCAAATCTTATTACTTACTCAAAAACTAAATATATTCTTATAGTGCCTAATGTTAAAACGTACATATTTCACCAGAATTTTGTGATAAAAATGTCACTTTAAAATATTGTTTTAATATGCTTTATGGCGTTTACTTAGTGTATAAAGAAAAGAAAACGTATGTTTTAACGCCATTTAACTAATTATCGATCAAACTTTTTCATAAAATTACCGCTAGTGAAAATAGTGAAAATATTAACAACATCATAAGCATTTATGAAATTGTCAACGAGCTAGTCCATCTAATTAATTGCTCCCATTTATAGTAAGAAAGTTGCACTTTTTAACAATTTATTTTCCAATCAATTCAGTATATATTCTAATTAGTGGTTGACAGCCATTTATTTACGCACACTAGAAAGAGATATACTATACTGTTATATTTTATATTTACTGTTGTTAAGCTGACTATCCCTTGGTAAGCAGTTACAACGAGCTTGTCCATTTTACACTTTTATTTTTTCTTTAAAACTTTTCAATAATTTTTTAAATTCGAATTTCACTCTCTACAATTAAAAAAAAAGTTTACTTAATTCAAGTTAATTTAACTAAATTTAAAGAAATTCAGGCACGATTTGGCTCCAAAGAAAGTGCTACTTAAATTAAGTATACAATTTTCGTAAAAAATAGTAGCAAAAACGTTCTTGCAAAAACTAAGATGTAGTAATCCTTTACACAAAAATACTTAAATTATACATTGTAGCGCCCGAAAATTGTTTTGCGCAAGTAAAATTTCTAATATAATTGAGTACACTTTTACAGAAAAAGAGTAAACTTTTCATAATATTAAGTTTAACATTTTGCACTTATTCTTAATATTAAGTTAATTTTTTCTAGTTCTAACAATGTCTTTGTCTCTCTTTTAAGTCGAACATTTCTTAGCGGAAGTTAAAATGATCCTATTTTACTCTATATAATTTATACTTATAATACGCGAGTTTTCTCATAATAATTAAGCTTTAACTACGTTCTAGTATACTATGATATTAGTAAAAAAAATGTTTTAAAATTGAGTACCTGTTTGTACTCAAAGTAAGTAAAAAAATTTTTTATTACTAAAAATAGTTTTACTATTAAAGTTAAGTTTACTTAAAAAAAAGGAAAAGGAATTCTAAATTTAACTACAAAAATTTATTAAATTTTAGTATAACCTTACTTCTTAAAAAAAATATATAATGTTTTAAAAGCTGTTTATATTTAAAAGGAGTAATTTATTATTTAAAAGGGAAAATGATTTTTAAGTTTTATTAAAAAACTAATATTTGTTGCACTTGCATGTTCTTGCTTATAAAGTTTTTCTAGACAAATAATAAAACCTTTAAATTACCATTTTTGAGATTTATAAAAAGTTACCTTATTTTTTCTACATGATTTGAAATAAAAAACAATTTTAAATAAAAAAAATAATTTTTATTTAAGCAATATACAAATAAATTTAAACATATGTACATAAGTATATATATAGTTTTTAGGGTTTATTGACAATATATATATAAAGATGTGTAAAGTAGTACAAATGCTTGGATTTCTATAAGAAATAAAGTAAAGATTTAGTTATCTAATTTAAAAAATTAAATAATTTACGATTTACATATTTTTAGTAATTTTATTATTATTATAACATTGATTTTGGTCTCCTCTACTGTTTAAATTAAATAGGTGAATTGAAGGAGATTTATTGGATTTAACAAAAATATTTTAAGCTCTTCTGAATTTTCATATACAATATATGACAAAAAGTTTTCTTCATAAGATATAACATTTATTTTTTTACAAAGAGTTACTATATTGCTATGTTGTACAAATATTTTTTGAATTTTAAATGCCTCAAATTTAGGAATATAAAAAAATACTATAAAACTAACTTTATACAATGTGCCACAATGGCTAAAGTTTTTATAGCATTTATAATCAGTAATGTCGATACTGTTTAGAAGTTTTTGTATCTCTAATAAAAATGAAGACTTTTTGATATTGTTCTTTATCTGACCAAGAATAAAACTTGTTCAAATTTATGAATAAACTTTAAAAATGAAGTGCAAAATTTTATAGGTATGGACAAAGATATATTTTTTCTTGAAGTTATTATAAGCTTATAAAAAACATTACCATTAAATACATTTTATTGATCTAATTTAAATAAAAATTTACCAATGGAACAAATAATCGGCTGAAGGGTTTCTTTTTTGGTGCATATATCATCAATTAACAACTTAATTTTTGTGTTTAATTCTATCAATGTTGGAGCCAACAATAAAAATGAATTTCTTAAATCTTCAATTGTTGTCTTGATAAATTTTCCTTTTCGATTGATTGCTTTCATTGATTACACATTTCCTGGAGTTTGGTTTCAACGAAGCATGTAAAGATGAACAATAATGATATTTCTTAATTCTGAAAGAATTGTATAAAATAGTTTTTTTTTTTAATAAAATTTTATCTTCTTGGGTTAGAATTATACACGCAAATATGTATATACGAAAGGCAAAAATTAGTTTTTGGTAATAATTTGCTTATAGCAGTAAAAAATTACCAAAGTTAGTTTTGGATCCTTTTAAATCCTTTATTAAGTCTAAGCATTCAGAATTTTTAACTTGCGCTTGTATTATTTCCAATATCGGGTTGCAAACACCTTCCCACTTTTCAAATATCAAATTAACTTTATCAGCATATTGCAAAGAAAAATCGGCAATTATCTATAAGGTATGTAAAGTGATGCCTATATATTGAAAATGAAAGTGGAATAACTTCCCAATTTGTATCCAAATGCTTGCTTTAAAAGTGGCCTTTCTTCCAAAATTTCCAACAAGCTATGTTGTTCTTTAATATATTTTGTTCTTAACGAAAACGTTTCTTCCTATTTTTACATCACTATATCTAAAGCTTCGACGTTGTATTAAGGCCAGTCTATGCTTGATATTTGATTTTCTTCTAAATAATGTTTAGAAAATACCCATCGTATGAGGTTAGATAATTGCACTAGTCTTATTGTTAAGATTGAATTGTTAGTAAATTTATTTTTTACAAGTTTAAAAAATAAAACGATGTACTTAGGATAACCTGTAGCTGAATAAATCGGGGTTTAAAAATAAACAGGCTTGCTTTGGTCTGTTACATGCTATCGTATATTTACCAGTCACATTTGTGACCTTGGCTCATTGAAGTAAGTGAAAATCATTTAGATCCAGAAGATTGTTTTATTCTAGAGAAATAAGTGTAGAACAAATATCTTATAGATTTAAATGTGAATCCACCTACCCTCTTGCGAGATTATAAATGGGAATTGATAAGAGCAATTGTTCTATGACCTGCATCTACAATTCTTTAAACCAATAATTCAATGGCCTAGTGTAAATTCCGAACCTTACAGCAAACAGAACCAATTAAAAGCATTCCCTCCTTATTCGCTAAAGCTCAACTGTAATATTTTTTAACTTGTAAAAATAAAACTTACGTAATAATGCAAAAATATCACATTAAATACCCCTAGATTTTCGACTAGATAATACCTTGGGAAGTGTCTTGCAGACAAGAGATACTTTCTTCGATATCTTGCGTTTCAAAAGAACTTTCATAAACGCCTTCTTTTTTCAACTTTGAGATGGAGTTGTGATATTTTCTGTATAAATAACCAGCAGGCTTTCTACCTTTGATCGGTATGAAATATATATCCTAAAAATGAGTTTTAATAAATTTTATCCTTAAAAGAAATATATGTACATATATGTATTGTTTAATATACATATGATTTTCTTACCTTTAAGAATTTGGATAAACTTTTATCCTTTCGACAATGTTAAAAGTTCTTCAAAATTTTTAGCCATAGCACAAATTCTGTAAATATATAAACTTTTATTACAATAATCTATACATACATATAATAAAACAGTAATGGGGTCATCATTTCTGTGCATGAAATATTTTTTGAAAAATTTGTTGCTGGAAAGATAATTTAAGCGGCTACCTATTAAACAGAAAAACGTTAAAATCTGGTAAAAACCAAAATACGATTTTTTTTTTTTAATTTAAACGTAAGTTTACAAAAAAAAGTTATACGAAGTGTGTAAAATGTAATTTTAAACAAAAAATATTAAGTAATAATTTTTGGAAAAACCCTTTGTTTCCGATTTACGAACCTCCAAAGTTTTTACATATAATGTGACATATTGACTACGCAGTAAAATTTTAGAAAGCGAAGACGGTGTTGGTCATACCATAGACGAGAAAATCTTTGCACCAGGCCGAAGGCCGGCTGCGCAGGACATCTTTACGAAGCGAAGCCGGTGTTGGTCATACCACAGAGGAGAAAATCTTTACGTTAAAAAGAAAAAATTCGTTTTTTGTTCTTTGGCAGATTTTTTACCTTTTTTCTGTTTAATTAGAAAGCCGGCTAAATTACCTTGTAATATTGTCCCATTCTGCCATTAAATACTCGATATATGCCATATTAAATATGAAAACTTCGGAGGCCCGTAACTTCGGAATTAAGGGTTGGCGCCAAATTTTTCACTTAACATTTTTTGCTTAGAATTGGATTTTACACATCGTAGGAAAGATTTTTTTTCTTTTGGAGCGGTGCCCGTAAACTGCACTTTTTCCAAATTTTAATATTTAAAATGCGAATTATTACTATGTGTTTAAATTACACTTTTCACGTTTTAAATTAATTTTTAAATTAAACCGCAATGAATATAATAAATAACAAAAAATTAAACTTACCTTTTATAATCACACAATTTATAAATTTATTTTTACAATTTTTTTATTACGTTTGCACTTTTTTCACTCTTGTTGCAATTCTTTCAACGCTTAAATCTTTACTGACAATGAAAAGAAGCAAACTCATTATTCTTGATATATTCCTTTTTGCCAAATGTTTCCAAAGATGGCAAAGGGATTATGTTAATTGTATAAAAAAGGAACCAAAATTCGAAAAGTACTAATATATGAATATATATGTAATATCTACGTTTCTTCATATTAAAAGTACCAAAATACACCTTTTCGTGCATTATATATATTGTAATTACTAAAGGCCTAATTCACAATCAATTTTTAAATTTTTTACAGGTTTATAAAACCAATTTTGTATGGAAATTTTGTTTTAAAAACCTATTATAAATATAAAAATTGTTTGTGAATAAGGCCTTAAAAGTATTTTTTATATTTTGAAGTTTTTATTTAATAATACATCTTTCCAAATTTTAGAAAAGCTGATTAAAAAGTAAATAACTTAGTTCAAATACATGACACTTATTTGAAGATAATTGGTTGCTGAAGGAAGTGCCGTATTGATTGTTGGTCAATTTATCTGCCATAATATAATTGCAATGTGTTTCTTTCTATAAATTGATAAATAGATTTATTATAAACAAAAAACTTCTAATAGTTTAAAATAAAATGAGGAAGAATCACAAAAGTACCAAATTTATTTATTTCACCATCACCGCTCTCTGTATATGTAGTTTGCTTTAGGCGTGCCATATTTGCCGATTTATCGACATTTTGGCGATTTTTGCTCCACAAATGCCGATTTTTTCGACAAACTCTTAAAGCTCGGTAATTTTATTTGTTTTAGTAAGAAATGTTACTTTTGGCCATTACTAGAATACTCTTTTTCTGGCACAATGAATGTTGCAGTAGAATTTTATTTCAAAAAAGATTTAATAACAAGAAGAGTGAATAATACCGCTTGTGAATTTGCACCAAATCTAATGGAAGAGATTCTAAAAACAATTTACGTTATGAAATGTTATATAAAACTATATTAAGTGACTCTAAAGACCATATAGAAATATTGGATTATTTCCACTCTATACGACCAATTGACCAATAACGGAACCAATTTATTTGTAAAACGATTGTTTTTATTTACCTTGTGTTATTTTATATATTGGTTTGTTTGTTCTTAGTTCAGAAAATCATATTTTATTGTTTTTAAAATTGGTATTTTAATTTTTGGTTTTTATTTTAACTTAAATTGCCGATAATTTCGATGTTTTTTGCATTATGCCTATTTCTTATCAAAATAATCTGGCATCCCTGGTTAGCTGGCTAAATTTTCAAGTTAATTTAATCTTATTACAAGAAACCATAATGTACTAAAACTTAGTTCATATATTTATATAATTTTGTTCAATATAGCAACTAAATATTCTTATATAAAGAAAAAATTTTTCTTAATTTTAGTAATCTGTATAATATTTCCGATCTGTTTTTTTATGCAAATGGTAAAACAATCCAGTATTTTCGTTGTTTTTAAGAAAAATTGGTCAGAAAAATATGAAATCCATAATCTTCTTTTAAGTTAATGAATTAAGTTTGACTATATTTAAGGACGCTTTTAACTAAATTTTCTATTTTTAGTACAAACTTAAAATTTCTTATTTTAATGTAAAAAAACCTAAATATTGGAAAGAGTTTTATATATGTATGAACATTTATAATTAGGTTAAGTAAAACTGTAATCCATTAAAGTAAGAAAAATTGAGTGATATTTTTTAGTTTATATAATTTTTCTTTGTACTTTGAACAAGTATAGTTTCTTACGGATTAGTATAAATTCTTATTTTTAAGTAAATTTAAACTAAATTCAAGAAAATTTCCTATATTAAAACTAAGTTCATGTCTAACTTAAATTTAGTTTAAGTTTTTATTCAGTGTATTTATTTAAGCTGCAGGACTTTTCTTTAATGCATAAAATAGGTTTTTTGTAGTAAATGCACAAATAACATAACTATAATATCCTTCTAAGTGCAAAGAAAATAAAATTGCGTTATTTAATACGTACATATATAAAAGGGACAATATTATTACTGGGTGTATTCCGGAAGTGTATTTGTTTTCCCTAATTTTTTTTATTGAAATTTTTCGGAACTTCTATTTTTATGTGCATATGTTTGTACAGATGTATGTAATAAACCTTTTTTTATATATTAATTTTTACTAATTACTAGTTTTTATCAAAAAGATATTAATATTTTTAAATAAACATACAATAAAATTCCTTAATTGAATTAATTCTATCCTTATAACTCAACGCGCAACTAGACAACAATTTATTAATTTTCCATTTGTTTTTATAAAATAAAATTATCATTAATATTATAAACATTGCTAATTCTACCTTTAAAATAATATAAACTAATTACTCAAGCTAAATAATAATAATAACAATTCGGGTTATTACTACGAAGTCAAAATGCTGCTTATTAGTTCTCGCCTCCAGTGTTGCCAAAACTATCGAACCATTTCCCGCTATATATTGGTTTAAAAACCGCTAGAAACCGCTAAATAGTCGAAAAAAAAACGCTGACATAAACCGCTAACAAATTTCTTGAACAATTTATTTTTATACCCTACACCGAGGCTAACTTGGTTTCACAAAAAAAAAAAATTATAATAAATGTATCAATCGATCAGATATAGTGTCGAAAGAGGTGCTATTGGAAATCAGCATTATCGGTCCATGTCCTTCGAGGCAGCAGGCAAAACATCACGCCTACCTCGAATTTTTTAAAATATCAATATGGGTATCATTTTAAAGCTTTTGAAGAGATCTTTAAAATGCTAATGCCATTTTTATGTAAAATAATATATACGCATTTTTTATATTTTTTAATTCCCTGTAACTCCAATATTTGTTTTTTGTTTATTGGAGTTACTTCACTAAGCTAAGTTTACATGGTGACGGGTATATAAGATTCGGCATAGCCGAAAATATCACTCTTACTTGTTTAATGCTGTTTTTAAATACTAACTGCCGTATTCATAAAATTAACTTATATTATTTAATTGTTCATCTCTAGTTAAGATTTTGATTACCTATACATATAAATTTCGTTTTGGGAACTCAAATAAATATTGTAGGTTCCGATTAAGCTTAGAACCTTGTAATCGTAAAGGTATTTTTTATGCCGACAGAGACCATATCTAAAGCAACAAAGTAATTATAAAGAGGCAAATAAAAAAATTGAGGAATAGACATACTTAACGGTTAAAATAGCATTAACCACTTTAGTTTGCAATCGATTTCTTAGCTTTAATTTAGCTATATTAAGTTGACTAAAAACTCGTTGCACTTCTGCATTAGACCACGGCTTGCAAAATCATCGCAAGGCTAA
Organism: Gymnosoma rotundatum; assembly: GCA_916610165.2. Lineage (NCBI taxonomy): Eukaryota > Metazoa > Arthropoda > Insecta > Diptera > Tachinidae > Gymnosoma > Gymnosoma rotundatum. The sequence continues at coordinate 46,479,127 of OU744340.1, read as the reverse complement.
CTCAGCTAGCTAGTTGAAAAATTTTTTCCCAGCCGAATTTAGATATTCAAAAACTTCGTAACAAAAATATGTAGTATCCATTAGATTATTCCATGTTATAGCATTTATATAATTAAGCTGATTTAAAATTGTTTCGATTATTTTCGAGCTATAATCCAGTTGTTCCAAATATTGAGACGCATCCTCTTTTTTTATAAATACATTATTTGCTGATAATTTAACAGTTTTTTCTAAAATGTCTATTTTCTGGTAATCTAAAATGACAGTTTCCATTAGTTAGAAAATTTTTTTATTGGCCTAATTAAAATATATTTCGTTATTTACTTTTGGGTTAATTGTTTTAAAAGTTTAAAAAAACAAGGCAAAAATGAAAAATCTATAATGTATTTATACAAAAGGTTACAAATACATAGTTGAGGTTACTTTGTAAAAAACAAAACTTGTTGTAGCTTAAAAAACGCTAAAAACCCGCCATTTTAAATTTTCCCAGTTAAAAAACCACTTAGCGGTTTCTTTTAAAACGTACCGCTTTTAATAGCAAAAAACCACCAGATCTAGCGGGAAAACCGCCGTTTTGGCAACACTGCTCGCCTCTATTAGGCCCCTTTCAGATTAGGCAAGTTTACTTGCGCAAGTTTAATTTTCACTTTTGTTTATTTTCTCTTGAACTTGCTTTTATGTTCACATTCGGCAAGTTTATTGAGCAAGTTTAATTTTCTTATGCTCGAATTTTCTCAATTTGTTGACGTTTTTGTAAACCATACATTTCTTCCCGTTTTGGAATGTAGCTTAACAACACGCCGAAGAAGAAATAAAAGACAATGTAAAAAACTAATAAATAATCCAAGACAAGAATGACAGCAGAAGCAGAATTGCCAAGTACAAGCAAGTCGGTACTCACATCTCGGCAAGTCTTTCCCCTTCAAACCGACCTTTCCTCTCACGCCTACAAACACAAGACTTGCGCAAGTAAACTTGCCTAATGTGAAAGGGGCCATATAAGCAGCACAAAGTATCAAAAATCCGGTTACGAAGCCGATGTCAAATCGCCATCGGCGGCGGCTAAGCAAAATATTGACGGCGGCGGCTCAAAGTCGGCTAAAGTCGACATATTTTCGTCGGCGGCGACTAAATTAATATTAATTCAGTGGCGGCTCAAAGACGACTAAGGCGGCGACTGTTATTAATAAAATTCATAATATATATATTTTCCCTTTACTAAGAAAGTTTATTTTTTTTTGTTTATTAATTTACATCTTTTAAACTACTTTTACTATAATAAACACTAGTATTCAATAATATATACATGTATATACAAAGTCCCAGAAACGAGCTCTCGAATACATTTAATATAGTGTAACACATTTTTTATTGTAAAACTATATATTTATTATTAGTAAATAAGAAAATAACATATATTAAATGTAATGAAAATTTATCAAAAACATTACTTGTATGAGGCAAGGATAAAAATCATAAGTCTAAAAGTAAAACAAAAGGAAGAATTTCATAGTTGCCTATTCTTGTAACCACCAAAATTTTTTGGTTTTTTTGTTTCGCATTCTACGAAGTTCTTTATCTGACATACTTTTGTCATGCCTACTTAAAATATTTGATATATTGCAGTTAACTGCTTTAACATTAGCCCGTCTATAATTATGATAAAATACTGGTACACCATTTTCATCTTGAATAAGATACAATTTATCTAAATATAGAAATGACTCAGGAGGTCCAAAGCCATTTTGTAGAGCATTTGCCATATAACTTAGGTTCGTATAATACGGTGCCATTATTAAATTGTTTTCTTTACAGGATGTACATCTCAAAATATAATTTCTTATCAGACTAATAATAAAATTGTCTATACTTATTGTTGTGGCAGCAACTTGATGAGTTATAATAAAACGCAATTGACTATAAATCAGTTTTATAGATTTGGTTTTATTATCTAAAAATTTAAATATAATTTTAACAAAGTTAAAAGGAAAGTTAATTTTAAAAGGCAACTTACTTAACTCTGTACCACTCTGCGTTTTTACTAGCATTCAGCTTCATTTTAAAAGAAACTTTAAACGGTTACCAGAAATTGGTACTTTGTACCAAGTGAATAATTCAATACCAATTTTTGAACGCAGAGTGTTGCCATGTACAAGCAAATTATGTAATATATAAAAAAAAATTTTTTCAGGTTCAATTCAAGGCAAATTGAATACTAGGTAAAACTAGTAGCGCAGGTGATCGAATTCGCTTTACACATTTCTCCGAGCTAACGTCAAAATTTATTTACATTTTCGTGACGCGCCATTTAAAAAAAGTAAAAAATTTTGAACTTGAAAATAAAATTTAACAATTAATTTAAAAAAAGTGAAAAAGACGTTGTTTAAAAAGTGAAAAGTGTGTGTGCCAAAAAGTGCTGTAAGAATATTAAAAAAAACCTAACAAAAAACTTACTAAAAAAGAAAACATTTCTTTTAAAAACAGTTGTAAATTAAAAACATTTTAAACAAAATATACATTTTGAAAAATGCGTTATTGTGCGTTTTGCAAGAAAAAGTGCGAACGCGGGAGTGGAACTTTGTTTGATATGCCAAAGGACACTAAAAGATATTCCATATTGTACATGAAAACTTTGGAGGCCCGTAACTCGAAAACCAAGGGTCAGCCCCAAATTTGTCACTACATTTTTTTTCTTAAAATTAACTTTTAAGTTAACTTAAGGCAACTTTTTTTAATTTAAAGCTGCGTCCGTGAACTAGATTTGTTCCATATATACAAACACTTTTAAATAAATTTGTTTTTATTTTCTGTTGTTTTATATTTTTCGTCAGTTGTTTACTGACAAGTACAAGTAAATTTACACAAACAAAATACATGCGTTTTTTGTTTTTGTACTCATGCGATTACCTAGTATTCAATTCGCCTTGGTTCAATTTAACTTTCAACACTTGTAATATTTGATGTATTGTATAATTTTTTATTTGATACATATTTTAAATAGTTGCTGTGTGATGATCTGAATAACGATGTACAAGACCTCAAGCCTTTTCTTTCAAATATCCGAATTTTTTCCACGTAAGATGGTGCGATATTAAACCAAATCGGGCTTCCATATGTGAGAATTGGTCTAATAAGAGATTGGTACATAATTAATAAGGAAGTTTATTATTTGGAATCTTTTTTATATTATTTTACTTTAATTGTGCTTGAATTCTTCAAATATAAATACTTCATGATATTCTCATGAAATATTTATTATTTTAAACTAAACTAAAAAATTAAATGTATTACTGCGTGGAAAGCATATCTGTATGGCAATTTCGCTACTGCCTTATTGATTCAACGGAGTTCTCATTTAATCAATTTGGCTTTTTGTATAAGACTCTGAGGTTTTCCTACAAAATTTGGGTAGAATCCACTGATGAGCTATATATGAGCAGTAGCGAAATGGCCACATGGATATGCTTTCTCCGCACTAATACATTTCATTTTTAGTTTAGTTTAAAATAATAAATATTTCATGAGAATATCATGAAATATTTATGTTTGAAGAATTCAAGCACAATTTAAGTAAGTTAATATATATTTTTCCATTCAATTTATTTTAGAAAAAAATATAAATTAAAAAATAATTATTTTATTATGTACAAACATATAAACAGCATAGCATACTACACACATAACTGTTTAGTGCACTGCTAGATTTTTTTTTTGGTATTTTAAAATCCCTTTCTTACTTTTAATTGAAAGGTATATGAATTTTTTCTTTCGTTAGTGAGAATGGGAACAGCAAAGAAATGTGATAGCGCTCAATAGTTAAAATTTTCTTTAGTTCCTCATGCATATATCTTAGGACGTATTACTAAAAACTAATAAATGGAGATAAACGAATTTCTCCTGCAGATAAAAATAGGCTCAAAAACCAACATTTGTTAAGTGAAATGAAAAATGCAATAATTGTAAACTAAATCGATGCCTATACTAACATTTGCTTTTACTCAGGAACCAAAAAATTGATTTACATTTTATTGAAAAGTAGGTTGGTGAAAACCAAAACTCATCTTTCTTTCATTAAAAAATCATGTTAAATAAAATAAAATTTTAAAAATATTAACAACTGTAAAATTTAATCTGGTACAACTTTGCTTTACTGTAATAATTAGGTAATAAATACCAACAATTTTTCTTAAAAGCTGTGTAGTCAGAACACCAAGTTTTCGATTTATATGAAATTTAGTGTTTTCAAAATGAACTTGAAAAAGCATACAGTAGGTAAACACATCTGTATTAACGAATAACAAAACTTAAAACAGCTAAAAGTTACCCATGTATTTTAAGACAAAAAAGTAAAAAAGGAAGTTGTTTCAAACAATTTTAATGAGGAATTGTTCTTTATTTGGGGGCTTAGCTGACACAGTCGGCTTACATTTTTAGCCGATGTTAGCCGTCTACTTCGGCGGCGCACAGTGGTCAATTTCGCAAGATAGCGGTCAAAACTCTATAACTTTTGACCGGATTGGTATTTTTTTACGCAATTTGTTTTGTTTAATAGGAGGGACTTTAAGCTTTAATTTGCGTGTTCAAACGTAAAAATCGACTGATAGGAACGTAAGTAATGTGGAGTTAAAAATACATTTTAATTTTTTGTGGAGTTTCCATGTAAAAGTTGAATATTTTTACATTTTAAATAGGTACTTTTTTATAATTTTTCATTTTCTTTAATCGTATTTTACAACCAATACTTATTTATTATTCCTAAACTTAATTTTGGTCAGAAAATGCCAACATTTGGCCCATGACATTTATTTTGGTCTCTATATTCACAGGGGCCAAAGGTTGGTTTTTTTGGAAGAAAGCTAATTCTTGTGAGGATTAAACTGAAAAATAACACTGAAATTCCCAACAATATCAATACCATTTGGATATATTATATACAGAACACAACATCGATAAAATTTTAAGTAAACTTTTACTACTGATTTAAAGTGCACATATATTTTATTTAATTGTATTAATAAAAATTTATACTAAAATTAGAAACAATTTATTATCTTTAAACTAGTATTAATTACTAAACTAGTATTAATTAAACAATTAAACAATATTAGTAAAAATTTCTTCCAAATAGCTTTGATTTACATTTTTCAGTAGTTGTTTAGCTTCTTCATCTAACTTTAATGAGGTTGATTTCCATTTTTGTCGAATACTGCACATATATGGGTCTGATGTGCAAAACAAAATATTAATAAGATCTTCATTAGTTCAATATCTGCAAATTTTTCTTGTATTGTGTTCGCGAAAGAATCTGTAGTCTTTGTTCCTTTTTCATTCTTCCATACCTTTTTCATTCTACATACTCTGCAGCTCTACTAGTTGATGGCTCTGAACCAATATGTTTTTGTTAAACGTAATGGAACGAAAGAAATCATGAATAAATTGGCATCTGATGAATTTTCCGCATTACATTGTTTGTATTGTTTCTGGCCAGAGGACCCATCACATCCCCATTTAGAAATTAAAGTCATGCTGCAATTTTTAAACTTCTTTTAATAGTCAGCATCAAATGTCTTTAATAATCGTTCTGCAGTGAGTTCAAGAAGATCCTGCAATTTTATTTCTGCTGAACTTGAAGTTACACTAATAGCAGTTGGTGAAGGTAAGCAATCTTTTTTGGCAGAAGCTATATCTCGATATGATGGAAAAATTCCACAATTTTTTTCATTGGTTCACTTCCGCAATTCTGTATATTGGTTTTTAGTCATTTTCAATTCAAATCAAAAAGCAAATGCTTCTTCTGGAGTAAATTTATTTTCTTCAGTTGGTGTCGGCATACTTTCTAAAATCCTTTATGTCCGTCTGGGGCTTGCTTCCACTATTTTTTTAATGATAGCAATTTTACTCTTTTTAGTTTTCGATGGTTGAATTTGATGCAGAAGTGAATCCTTTATAATGCTACAAGAAACTTCTTCATTGATATGTTTAAGCTTGCGTCTTCGTGATCTTTCACTACAATTATCAATTGGCTTTGCTGGTCGACCACCTTTTCCAGTTTCCGTGGTAGTTGCTGATGGCTTTTAAAAATAAGTTTATTTCTTAGCCATTCTTGGTTGCGTGAGTAAAACAATTTCTTGTTTCTGGAACATTGATTGTACCATTTTCTTAAAGTATTTAAAAAGGTTTTTTATTTTTAAGTTATGAATTTTCATTTCTTGTTTGTCGCATATTTTGAAGAATGGATTATTCATTATATGTATTACAATGCCGTTTTCATCTTTCCGTTCAAAATATATATCAGATAGAACACTATAACTGAATTTAGCCATTGTTTAAACAATAATGAAGAAAAAATGAATACATGGATTAATATACTATTTCTCGAAGTTTCAACATGATCTTTTTTTCCTCTTTGAAACATAATATAACAGGTACTTGGTTTTACCAGTTATTTCCATTGGTTTTACATTTATTTGCAATTTTCAGGTATTTAAGTTATGTAATACTAGATGGCAATAAAATCATTTTTTACCTTTTCCAAATGAATTGCCAGATACCACATAATTTGAGAGTTCTATTGTAATTTTTGTCAAAATTTTGATACACCCTTTTATGTGGACTAGGTCCAAATATGGGCCAACTTCTCCTAATTTCAACAGAATTATTTTTTGGGCCAATAAGAACTCTTGTACAAAATTTCATCAAAATATATGCATAATAGCCACCTTCACATACAAATAACTTCTCAAAATATATGACGTGCATTTGTACCGAATATCTTACCTTGGGTCAGAAAAATTGCTGTAGCTCAAAAAGTGCAGTCCCGATGCATGAACATGTATATATAGGAATGTAGGGGGAGTTAGGAGTACAAAATAGTAAATTTGTGTTTTGACTCAGCTTGACTCAGAGGAGTTGTGCTTTATGAAGTAGGAAATTTCCGAGAAATTTGACCTTTTTTTAAAAAAATATTTAAATTGTTCTGAAAACACTAGAGCTTCAATTTTTTCACCAGTAATAGGAAATAAGTTAAGTTATAACACAAAATTTCCTTCGTCCAAAAATCTTGAAAAACAAAAAAGTTATGATCATTTAAACTTTAAAAATTAACTAAAAATATCATAAATTTACTAAATTCTGAAAAGCCCATTTTGGACCACCCTGTTCTCAGTGAAATAGTTGAAGTAGAGTTCTAAATTTTTGGCTCCCGAGGTTTACTACTGTCTACTTTCATGTGAGTCTAATAACTTTAAAATCGGAGAACAAAAACCAAAAGGAGTTTTGGCCGCTATCTCAAAATATTGACCACAGTGCGGCGGTTATTAGTCGACTATGAGCCAATCGGCTTCGTTCCCTGTCAAAAATATCTGTTTTATAAACAGATCTATCCAAATACTCATGGTACAACAGATATTTGAGAATAAAAAACTGATAATTTTCTTACTCTATGCAATACCATAAACAACTGCATGTGTTTCGCACAAGCGAAAGCATACAATATCCACTACACTCATGCGTTCTTTTGTATCTGTTTTACTTGTTATATATATGATATATCTGTTTTTGCCATACTGTTGGATATACTAGTGCACGTCTTTAATAGGTACATACATTGATATTTACAAACATATAAGTATGTATAATATAATTTATGGTGCATTATAAAAACTACAGACATCTTTATTGAATTTCAGGCGCTGCAATATTAATTTATTTTTTGATATTTTATTACTGTTGTACAAAATTTCAAAGCGAAAGAATAAAATAATATTCATAAAATAAACAGCTGTTTCCCAAATTAACTCAATTGCCAAATAGTCCAACATAAACACTTTAGATTTCGTTGTTTACAACTTCGAACACTTAAACATTAAAAATTAATAATAAACTTGTTTGTGTTATTTTGTTTGTTATTGTTTCCATTAGGGGTTTGTTACTTTATTTTTTAAGACACTGCCCTAGATCAACGATTTCTTCCTCCTTCCTAATAAAAATTCCTCTTCCATGTCCAATCGAACTCTTAAGTTTTAAAAATTTGACGTCTAATTCAATTCTGGAAATGCATAAACACATGTAATTTAACAAAATAAAATTATTTATTGTCAAATAAGTTTTGATTTTTATATGTATGTTTTTTTTTAACAGTATATAAAAGCATTGTGTGCCTATTACAAATGAATTATTTTTTCAAATGAAATTTTTTTTAGATTGTTTTAAGTAATGCAATTATTATGTTTTATGAAAAAAGACGCGAATTAAACAAAAACGTGTTTATAACTAATATTAATTATTTTTATTTTTGGCGATATTCGACAAGCAATTTGGCGAGAAAGCTTGAAAAAACCGGTAACGCTGGCCCTTACTAATTTTGGATTTTGTTGTTGGTAGAAATTGTAATTTTCCTTTTGGTTGTTTTATTGCCCAGAATCTTATTTTTGTAATGAGTTACTTGGACCTACTGTTTACAATAGCTGCAAAAGATAAAGAGTTACGTTTAAACACATCACACTGTGTCACGAGGGTGGCGAAAATGTTGTTAAAGTCAATGTTAGAATTTGAACGTATTTTTAAATTTGTTTTTTAAGAATAGTCTGGGTAGATGATATCTAAAATATCTTCTTAAACTGTTTATATTTCATATTTCAAATCTATTTTGATTTTATATGAATACGGCAGTAAGAATTTAAGTATTTGAATGTAATGGCTACCAAAACTTGTAACAGGGTTGTAAGTTTTACTTCTATTCATAATTACAACACTGTTTTTGTTTACAAATATTGATCATATGTCAGATACCGTTAGAAAAATATATTAATAATTGTCAAGATATTTTTGCAAACGTGTACCTTCGTGGAAACTTTAAAAGAGAATAGTAATAACACTTTTCCTGTTTTTTTTTCTTAATTTGTAGCTACAAGTATCTTATTTAACATTTTTAGAGTTCAGGTGTCCGATGTTGCCCGAATTCTTTTTATAATTGTTTTTTGTGTCAACCTCCTTGCGGATTTGTACTATTCTTCAACTGTGGCTAGAGATAAAGCAAAACAGATCCTGCGATGTTAAGCGTCATGTTAAAGATTTTGTAGAAAACCTTTATAAACGAGTATTATTTTAAAGGGAACAATAAAAAATAAGACTTACTTCAGTAAAAATTTTTGGTCTAAATATCATCGCATGAGTGATAGATTTAAAACTGAGTTGAGTGACTGGCTATATAAAGAATTATTTGGTGAAATAATTTCTAATGTAAGTTTCCCTATAAATTTTTGGTTTTGCAATAAAACTTAATTGTGTTAGCTTCGGTCCTCGGTTATCCGTGATGGTCAAGGCCAGAAGAATAACGGAAAATCAATTTGCACGGTTAATCGGATAACAAATTTAAGCATAATTTTTTTTTAATATTTTTATTATTTAACAAGTAAACATTGGTGAACATACAGATTTACATTAAAAAATTACTGTTTCTGATTCATCGTATTCAAAAAAGAGAATTTCCCGTTAATGTTTGTTATGTATATATGTATGAATTTGAAATTATTAAAAAAATTCTGCCATCACAAATAACAGACAAACAAAAAACAATAGACTGATCTTTGGCTATCATGGTTCATCGGGGTTACCGGTTTACGGGATCACGGATAATCGAGGCCCGATTGTATACTATGTAAACAAGTAAATACAAGTGATAGAGGGCGACCGAATGTTTCTTATGAGGAGGGTTCGATAAAACTAGAGGAGGCGAGTGGAAAAACTTGTCGCTTGTTCTATGGGAGATGGTAGTGTTGTTTGACCTTTTTTTTTTAAATTGGTAATATGTTACAATAATACCAAATATACTTACATGCAAACTGACGCTGTTATCTGATCTATCTAATTTCAAAGTTATGGCAATTTTTCAATTTTGGTTGTATGGGGGTAACACATTATAGTCGAATTAAGATCTTTTAAGAAAAACTATTTCTTCTTTACCAAAAGTTAGTTAGTTGGGTATTAAGAAAACTTTTGTCTTAGGAGTTACTTTAGTAAAGTTCGAAAATTTACAAAAATAAATTCCATAAGGTTCTTTTACAATTCAAATCACAATTTTGATTTTGCTACGACTAAAACAGGTATACAAAAACATTGCTACCCTACAGTTCAGCTGTAGGTAAGCTGTTTACAAGTAGGCTAAGTTTAAATTTTAATACACACATATATAGGCACTTGATCAATAATAGGGTATTAACTCAAAATTTTTGAAATATCACTTTTTTCAAGAAATCAGCTAACAACATCAATATCTATCTACTGTAAAAATTTCAACGTATAACGTTTACTCTTTCATCTCGAAAACCACTTTTAAAACCATATTCATGATAATGTAGTGATTACCTTTATTTCAACAAAAAGGTATTATTTCGAGTTAATACAAAAGTTAACATGGAACTGATTCGTAAATTTTCATAAAAAAGGTATTATTTTGAGTTGAGACTCTTTTCAATTTGGTTTTATTTTGAGTTGATACTGTCTTGTTGATAAAATTTCTTTCATTTATGATCGAAAAATTTCAGAAAAATGGTATTAACTCAAAAAAATTGATTTTTTTTGCAATACTTGCACAGATTTCTAGGAAAAACGATGTAAATATATTTTTAAATGGAATTTGCTTCCTATGGTATATTTGAATTTTTAAATTCTGTTAAAATGTGGCCACAAACAGTTTTTTGACTCTACTGAAAATTTTAAAATTTTGAGTTAATACCCTCTTGTTGATCAAGTGCGATATGTATGTATATATAATATAGTATAATATAATAATATAGTACAATATATTATAATATAATATAATATAATATAATATAATATAATATAATATAATATAATATAATATAATATAATATAAAATAATATAATAATAATAATATAGTATAATGCTAATATAGTATAATATTTATATAATATAGTATAATATTATCAGGTGCGAATTTTCTTAATTTCTATTTCGCAGAGTAATTCTGCTCTTATAAATTATTGAAGCTTTCTTAAAACTGCTCTATTCCGTTAAAATGAAAAGTTCTAATTTTTATAAAGCAGAAATTTGTTACTACCAGAACTAATCTATTCGGTACTTTTAAGATTCATGGTTGTATTGTTTTTTAATATTTAATGTAAATACTATCTATTCTATCCTAAGTTAACCCGCCAACGGTAATCGCTTGGGTGCGAATTTAATAACACTCATTTTGAATTGTGCCGAGAACGAGGATAGAATAGAGTAAGTATAAAAAATTATTTTGTAATCCTCTGTGCCTTTATCGCTGCACAATCGCCTGGGCCACATATGTATCTGTACGCCCTGTAGTGCATAAAAATTTCTTCCTCATGATGCCACACGATCATTTACATCAAGAACAACAACAAATTCCTTAGCATATTTGCCAAATTAATCAGAATTTCTGCCACAATAACCGTCACAAATATATTCGTCCTCTATTTCTCATAGGCCGTAAGTTACATCAGTATACTTCTCTAGAAGTTCGACAGGTAAGCCTGTTAGTATGACTGAGCTTCAATCGGAAAATGAGTGTCGCCAACTTCGCAAACTGCACGACCTTCCGCAATTTTCCGGCCATCCCGAACAATGGCCTATGTTCATCGTAGCATTTAATGAAACAACAAGAAATTTTAATGCGTTTCAAAAATCATTAAGAGGAGATGCCAGAAACAAAGTTGAGTCTTTTTTAATTCACCCTGATAGTGTTAATCAGGCAGTTAATACACTCGAGTTCCATTATGATCGTCCGCAGGTATTAATACGCAGCCAAATTTACAAGGTTGGTGCCTTTTCCTCAATGTCTGAAAAAAATATTTGAATTAATATTAATTTTTAATACGATGGTATCAAACTTGTCCACATTTCTGATAAACGCAAATGCAACACCTCACCTGAATAATCCTACATTGCTGGACGAGTTGAGAAAAAAGCTCCAGCTGCAAAAACGTGAAGAATGGATGAAACACTCTATGACCCACCTTGGTTTATATCCCACTGTTAGCGATTTTAGTTTATGGCTACAAGAAGTAGCAACATACATTTCACTTTCAGTTGAAGCCGGCAACAGTAAATGTGACACATATAATAAAAACGAACGGGTGAACCCATCTTTTACAATAGTAAAGGAAGATTGTAGTCTTAAAAAATATCCTATGTGCCATAAGAACCACCATTTGTATTATTATAGCAAGTTAAAACAATCCCACCGAATGAGAAGTGGAATTATGTAAAAAATACTCATCATTGTTTCAGTTGTCTACGATCTGGTGATAGCTCCAGTAAATGCAAAAAACAGGCGTCAATGTGGTTCATCAAAATGTGGCTTAAGTCTAGTTTACGGACACTGTTCCAAAATAAATAAAAAAAAAAAATAATCGGCTCTGTTCTGTAAACTGAATCATTTAAAAAAACGAGCGATTTTCAAATCTGAAGAATTTACTATTTGGTGTTCTGCAAATCACTCGTTTTGGCAATATTTGAAATTAAGTTCGAACTTTAACTTAAACGCCAAAGTCAGCTGTTGATTGAAAAAGTAAAAAAAATTATTATTTTAAGGCAAGAATTGAAAATGCCCGGAGCATTTGTATTATTTTACAATTATCTCAGAAAATGAAAAATACGCCAATTAAATATACAAAGGAGGCAATTAAGATATTTCAAATCCTATTTTTGGGAATTGGTGAAAAATTTGCTTTTAAATTAGATTTGTTAAAATTTAATTTTTATTGTTAATTTATTTTTACAAAAGATACTTCGTATGTGCGTTTAAAACTTTTACCAAAAAAGGTTTTTTATTAATACACCTAATTTTCATCAAGCTTGAGGCAAGAAAATGGAGCAATTTAAGAGTATTTTTAAACTAAGTTTTTTATAATATAATGTATATTAAAATGTATTTAATTTAACTAGTATTATCAAAATAGACTTAAATTTTTTTATTCCAATGGTTCTTTACTTGTGTTTTCAGTAATTTTTAAGAATAAAATTGCATTCGATTAACTTTCTTTCGACCAGGTTTGTTTACTCAATTTTAAAACGAGTAAAATTGTGCGATTTCGGTTTAGAGAACTCCAAGAAAATGTGAATTCGTTTTAAAACGAGAAATTCGTTTTGCGAGCAGGGCCGAATAAAAAAACTGGTAGAGCAAAAAAAAGCAGATTTTTCACCCATAAACATAGTTTTTCGGAATACTTCATAAAACATGTTATTTTAAGGGTGTATAAGGTAATTTTAATCAACAAACGTTAACAGGTAATTTTTGGGGTATCATTGGAAAGGTGATTAAAATTTTTTTTCGGCTGTAATTTTAATATTTATTTATTTCATTTTACTTAAAATTATTTTAATATTAATTTACTTATTTCATTTTACTTGTAATATAAAGCCCAACTGGGCAAAAATAACAATATTACTTAGGAAATTACACCTGAGTACATAAACATATATGTATATATATTGGGAGTTGTAGTGCGTTTTTGTAGAAACTTTAGAAATGAATTGTTTTTTTAGTAATTTGTAATGTAGCAATCTTCATAAAGCGAAGTCGGTGTTGGTCATACCATAGAGGCCAAAGGCCGCCTATGTAGGAAATCTTTAGAAAGCCGCTGTTGGTAATACAACAGTGAAGAAAAGCTTTGCGACCGGTTGAAGGCCGGGTATGCAGGAAATCTTTAGAAAGCGAAGCCTTTGTTTGTCAACCGTAGAGGAGAAAATTTTGGCGTCCGACCGAAGGCCGTATACACAGCGATGCCACGAAAATAATTACATAAAATTTTTTGCTTAAAATTACATTGTACACTCTCTAGATAATTTTTTTATAAAGTATTCCTATTAAACTTTATGATTTTGGGCAAAGTTATGTTTAAATGAAAAAAAAAAAAAAAATCTTTTTTTGGACCTAACCAGATTTTGTTAATTTTCATGTTGTTATATTTTTTCCTGTTTAATAGGATATGCCCTTAAAGAAGGTTCTTTAATAATATTCATGTTGTTCCATTCCGCCATCGAATACGCTATATATGCCATATTATATATTTAAACTTTGGAGGCCCCGAAACTGAGGGTTGCCGTCAAAATTTTCACTTAACATTTTTTGCTTAAAATTGCATTTTGCACCACACAGGCAACTTTTTTATTTTGGAGCGCTGCCCGCCAACTAAAATGTAACAAATATCATAAACGATTATTACACGCAGATTTGTAAATAAATAAGTGCGAAAATAACAATACAATTGAACGTTAAAGTAATAACACGCATGATATTGAAAATGGTAATGCAATTAAACGTAAAAGTTGAACCACAACACATATGAAAAGTGATAACCGCTAATAAATTAGAAACAGTAAAAAAACAGCTCCGTGAATACAATTGTTGATAGTTTTTTAGATAAGATAACATTGTTTAAATATTTGTTAGTGGAATTAAAAAGTCCAAACCGTAAAATAAAAGTTTTAGCATTCATAGACGAAGGTTCAAAACCCAAATAACTTACGCTTAAGGTGGATAGGGGGTAAGACAACAAAGGAAACGTATAAAAAATTAACGTATAATTAAGTAGCATTGGTGAAAATAGTATAAGTTTTCATATGAGGAATTTATGGGTCACATTAAATTTAGAACTGCCCCCACAGACCCTGCAAATTGATAAATTCAAGGAAAAGTTTCCGGTTCTAAGCGATATTGTAATTAAAGAATATTTAGACGCTCGCCAAAAATTACTTATAGGCTTAACACATATAAGACTTGTTCACCCATCTAAGATTCTGAACCTAGACAGATGCTTCGCTGTGCATCAAGCGAGCTTAAGCAACATAATATTTGGATCAAATGAGGACTTGACAGACGCTACAGTGTGTAAAATCGATGCAGATATTCTAAGTGACATGCATAAGCAAGTTCTAGATTATTTTACTTTGGAGAATTTAGGAGTCAAGTTACTAAAATTATTTGAATCAAACAACGACAAGCGAGCCAAAGAAATTCTTTACAGTCCTACAGTTAAGAGCAGACTTTAATTTGAAACTGATCTCTTATAGAAACAAGATACATTTGAAATTAAAAAAAAAAATATTTGTAGCTTTAAAGCGTTTATATAATATGGAGGTCAAGTCAGAAACAATACAGATTTTCTTGAATGGTATAATACTAAAACAAAGGACAATATCTTTATGCTAGGAAGCTGTCGCCAGAAGAAGCCGCAGTAACAAATAATCTAACTTGTTTTGTGTATTCATTTGGCCACTTACTTTGTTGTTGGTTTTTTAGTTTTTTACCTTCTTGCTATTTGGACCTGAATTTTTTTGTTATAAATAAAATAACTTTTATTTACAATTTTTCCCGACGTTTCGTAGATCTTTTGTCTATTTTTTCAAGGGATCGTAAAATTGTGGGATATTACATTTAAACAAAATTTAAAACATAATTGTATACATTTGGACTTTTAAAATTTTTTAAAAACAAAACGAAAGACAAAAAACAACAAACACATCTTAAAATTTATTGTTATTTGCCGCATTTTGTTGTAACTAACGTAAATAAAGCAACTAACTATGTCTGTGTCTCTAACTATGTCGAATTAAGAGGATTGTGTCAAACTCGCGAGAATTTGTAATTAAGAAAATCTTGGGAATGCGATGGAGGTCAACTGATGAAAATTATTGTTTTGTTCTTAAATTTCCACGTGTTCCACAAGCCATTTTCAAAGGACAGCCAACGAAAAGTGAAGTGTTAAGTCTCACAATGATAATATTTCACCCTTTTGATTTTTTGGCGAACATAATTATTAAATCAAAAATTCTTCTTCAAGCACTGTAGAAGACCAAAGTTGACTGGGATTCACTTATGCCGGATGAAATATATTTAAGTTGGTACACTTGGTATAAAAGTTTATGTGATAGTGAAAGTTCCAAGATGTTTTGGAGCGATTTTACTTAATTCCAAAACAACAGAATGTTTTCGTGGACGCAAGCGAACTATTCTTCAGAAAAGATGGATTAATACGTCTGTCTAGCCAAATTTGTATTTGCTCCGCTAGCACCACAGCCGTGGACTATATTGGGCCATTTTCCACTTTAAAAGGTCGTCGCCGTGAAAAGAGATGGATAGCTCTCTTTACATGCCTGACAACAAGAGCTGTTCATTTGGAATCAGTGAAGGACCAGTCAACGGATGCGGTTAATTTATGTGTTAGAAACTTTATCAATCGTAGAAGGGTACCGGTTCCTGTCAGAACTAACGGAAGAAAAAAATTCATAGGCGCAAGCAAGGATAGGCTTGTTTTTGATGAGGCAAAATTAGCAGATGAAGGAGCACAACGTGGAATAAAATGGATGTTTAACACTCCAGCACATCCATCAGCGGGCAGCAGCTGGTGCGTGCAGTAAAAAATGTATTAGCTATAACTTTGAAAGACAAGGCTCCTCAGGTTGAGACATTTTATAGTCTTCTACAAAAAGCAGACTGTTAATGTCAAAGGCCCATCATGTTATTAATAAATTGTGTTGAGCAAGTTTCTCCCTTTTTCTTTCGTTTATATATTGTGATGTATTTGCACTGCAATTAGTGAGGAAAAAGTGAAGAAAACACGTACTTTCACTTCAAAAATTCAACTCATTGTCTTGCTCTTTATTTTAACATTTTCTTACAACTACAGAAAAGGCAAAAAAAAAACATGAAAACAAATAAAAGCAAAATTAAGGTTCCCATATTATTTATTTACGCGCGTGTTAAATACCTAACATGCTACCGCTTGAGCTGTTAAATAAATATACTTAATATAAACTTTATAACAAAATTTAAAAAAAATGTTCATTGTACAATCTTAGGTTAAAACTTCCGCCCTTCTCGTGGTCTTAACTCTCTCTGAGGAATATTTGTAAAAACTCATTTGTAGATTGGTCTGATTCTAAAATATTTTCAAATGACACAGTAACTTCTTGTACTTTGTTTGCATTTGGAGTTTCATTAGAGCGAATGTCCGATATTTGACCAACGTGTCTATTGATAACTTTGTCATTTCTTTTCATAATATATAAATATGATTGTGAGCCAGTACGCTTTTTGATAGTGGCTTGTGACCATTTTTCTTTATTATGATTTTGGCAATCCTTAATTAAAACTTTTGGACCTTCAGCAATTTCAACTCTACGTGTTCCCTTGTGGTAACCAACAGATTTAGCTTGGCCAGCAACAATTCTTTCCCTAGTTGTTGGTGGCTTCAAGAAGCTGAAGCGTATTTAAATATTTCTCCGTAAGAAAAGTTTTGCTGAAGTCTCTCCAGTGGTACAATGTTTTGTGGTGCAATAGTCAGCCAACATTCGGTTAATAATAGGTCGTCAGTGTGGTTTTTATGTAAATTTGCAAAAATTGGTTTTTTTAAGTTTTTACAAAGTTTCGGCTTGTCCATCTGTGGACAAATGTCCTGAAGCAGTTAGTATGTGTCGCACGTAGTTCATTTAAAAAAAACTGAAAATCTTTTGAAGTGAACTGTCGCCCATTGTCACTAACAAGGGTGTAAACAATTTCATAGCGGCAAAATAATTCTCGAATTTTATTGACTGTCAAATTTGCAGTTATATCCTTTGTCCTGAAAACTTCAACACATTTAGAACAAGAATCAATTATAGTTAACAAACATATACCACTAATGGGACCGGCAAAGTCAACGTGTATCCTGCTCCAAACAGAATCAGTCGGTGCCCAGGGTATTAGTACACTTTTTTCATTGTTTGGTAACAATTCTTGACATGAACTGCAATTCAGAATAAGGTTCTCAATTTTCTTCTCTATTCCAGGCCACCATATGTAAGAACTAGCAAGAGCTTTAATTTTCACTATTCCAAAATATGACCGATTTAGCTCTTGCAATACCTGCTTCTGCAACTTTGGTGGAATAACAGTTCGGTAGCCCCACAAAACGCAGTCATACTCAACTGAAAGCTCCTCACTTTTATCACAAAACGAATCAAATACATTATCTTTTAAGTTTTTAACTGTTCCATTATTAATAGCCTCAATTAGTTTTGAAAAAATTGGATCGCGTTTACTTTCCTTAGATATATTTTTGAAGTTTAAATGCAATAAAATTTACATAACTAAACTCAAAATGTTCTCCAACAACTTCAGATTGTGGAATACGTGACATATTGTCAGCTTCATTACTTAACCCTTATAGTCAACCTTGTAGTCAACACTAGATAATATGGTAGATCACCTTTGAATTCTAGCAGGTGCCATAATTGGCAGGCCTTTGCTTTCGCCGAAAATAGAAGCTAAGGGTTTGTGATCAGTTCTCAATAGAAAGTTATTACCTAATAAAAATTGCTTTAACTTTGTTACTGCAAAAATAATGGCAAGTGCCTCCTTTTTAAGAGTGCTATAATTCTTCTCACTTTTTGTTAATGCCCGTCATACAAAAGCAATTGGCCTAATTGTTATATCAGAAAATTTTTGTGACAAAACTCCAGCTACTGCGAAGTTGCTAGCATCTGTTATTAAAATCATGGGCAAATTCGGGTTGCCTTGTTCCGAGCCAATAACTGATTTAAAAACAGTTCTCTCATTGCTCACTCCAGTTGAATGCTTTGTTTTTTGTAAAATCTTATAAAGGGTATCACTTTTTGAAAAATTGTTTATAAATTTTGAACAATAGTTAAGCATCCCTACAAAGGCTCTTAATTCAGAAACGTTTAATGGACTCGGGGCGTTAATAATTGAAGATACTCTATCAGAGTTTTTCCTTAAACCATTTTTGTCTATGGTGAAACCTAAATAACAAATTTCGTTCCGAAAAAATTGGTATTTCTCTGAATTCAGCTTTAAACCAAAACTCCTAAGCTTATTTAATACAACTTTTGATGTTTTTATATGATCTTGTAAATTTTGCCCTGTTACCACAATAGGGTCTTGATAAACTAATACATTTTCAATTCCTTTAAACAAACTTTCAATAGTTTTCTGTAATAAAGAAGCGGCTACTTTTATTTAGCGCTTTTAGTGAGCGCTTTATCTTAACGTGCCAATGTGGGTACTCCACGCACAAAGCAATTGTGATTTTTCGTCAAGAAGAAGTTGATTATATGCACTTGCTAAATCTAATTTTGTAAATAGATGGCAGCCTTGCAAAGATGTGAAGATCTCTTCGAGGCAAGGGGTATTTAACAACGACTAGAAATTTGTTGTGATTTTTTAGTCACCACAATTCTAATGTTCTAATGCTGTTTTAACACTGGCACTAAGGCAGTACCCCATTCAGCTGTGTTCACAGGTTCTAAAATGTCTGCTGCAATAAACTTTTTTCATTTCTCTCAATCTTAGCTTTCCACGCTATTGGCAATGGTCTAGGTTTGTAATACACTGGTTTGGCGCCTTCTACTTAATCTAAGGTATTTTTAGCACCATTAAATGCACCTAATTTTTCTTCAAATATCTCATAATATTCACTTTTAATTTGTTTAGTTATAATTTCAAATTGGCTTACATCGCACACCAAATTTACCTGCACAAGTTCAAAACTAAATTCCCGTAAATATGTCCGTCGTAAAAGAGCAGGCGTCTAAGTGTTGGTTACCACGAAAGGTATTGTTCTACTAATATTATGGTAAGTAATCATAGAATTGAACTCACCAATGACCGAAATTTGGTTCCCACTATACGAAATATACGGAGTTTAACACTTCTCAAAGTCTTTCCTTTTATTTTCTCAAATACGGACATTGGCAGTAATGTACAAGGAGCACTTGTGTCACAGATGGCTTCAATATTTACGACATCTATTGCGACAAAAAGTTTGTACAAGCTTCCTGGAGATTCATTAAAGATACTGTAAATAGATTGAATTTGATTCTTTGTATTACTGACATTTTCGTTATTTGAAGAATTAGATATATAATTTATCTTTTTATTCCTACAAACTGATGAAAAGTGTCCGCTTTTTCCACATGTGTAACATTTACAATTTTTATATTTGCAACTTCTGGCTTCATGATTGCGCCAACCACAATGTATACACGGTTTTTTAATGTTGTTGTCTTTATTGGAATCGCTGTTGCCTCTGCCTCTGCTAGCGCTGCTGTTTAATATACTGCTGTTGGCACCACCGTATTGGTTTTCTTTGCCTTTAACAAAGTTGACACTATCTCTGACGTTATTTGAATTGAACTTCAACTCAGAAACTAGAGCCTTTCTCATCCTCTTCGCAAAACTTTTTAAATATTTTTGATTTCAAGCCCATTATAAATTGATTTAATACGACAACGTTTAAATTATCGTTAAACTTACTAATATTACAATTCAATGCAAGTTTTTTTACTCTGGCAAACCATGATGATATCGTTTCACCTTCTTCCTTGCATGAGTTTTTGATACACAATGACAGGCGAAGTATATTATGTTTTCAGTATATCGCATAATTCTTTGCAGGTTTTAGTTTTCGGCGACTGCGGACTGCATAAACTATGCAACACATAATAAGCTTCGATGGCAATTAATTTCAAAAGACTAGCTTTTTTTAAATTGTCGGTCGTAAACTTTATTTCGCAAAAGTGTACGTCAAGCCGCTCTTTCCATAATATCCAGTTATCTACTCTTAGCACGAATTCTGCAAGTCCAAACGTATGCATTAGTGTCATATTACCACCGGTGTTTTCTCTAATAGGTCCTTCAACATTCGGGATATCTATGCTTTCTTCTAAGTTAAGTAAGGCAAAGGCTTTCCAACAAGAGTCTAACTCCTTTGTGTTTTATATATTCTTTTCTTTCTATTTCCTACTGGGGTTTTTTTTACTTTTTTGAGCAATCAAAATAAATACAATTTCATTTTGATTGTTCAAAGCATGTTCTCGGAGATTTCATTTAGTTCCAGAAATCCATACAGCTTTCCGCCCGTTAAGCAATTCCTCATATGGTCCTTCGAGCCGGATAGGAATAACAACAAATAAATAAATGCTCTGAGATTTTATTGCAGGAGTACCAGCCGTCACCAAACATATACACGTACATACATATACACATCATTTCATCATTACTAAGGTACGTTTTGTATTTTGCTGTTAACATTCGTTAGTTGTCTTCAAAGTGCATTAAAATCAACTAGTAAAAATAATTGTGGTTCAATTCAAATAAGTTCATATTTTGCTTTGTAAAGGCCAGTCATACATAAAAGAAAAAGCAAAATTAAAAGAAAGTGATCTATCTACCTATTTCAAAAATAAAAGTGTATTAAAAGAAATAAATATTAATTATAAAAGAGCGAAAAAAGATGAGATAACGAAGATAAAAAGCTCAACAGAAGTAAGCCTAATATTACGAATAAAATTTTTGACAGGAGTGGTATAAGCGGAACTATTAAAATTCTTCTCCAGTAGCCATATTGGTCACTACCAGTAAGTCCAAAATTTTTCTTGTTCCAATTAATTTTTGTAATATTCAAACCAGTTTTTTCCCGCATTTTTTCGATTTTTTCGCGCCATTTTAAGATTTTTTGGATTTGTTTGTTTTTGATAAATATCACTCTTTAAAGTTCGGATAATTCTCTTAAGCGAAATTTTGCTTATTAATTTTTGTTTGAGTTTTCCATTGGCATTCGTTTAATCGAATGTTATTCTTTTACTTTCATTTTACTTTTATTTATTAATACTCATTACCAAAGATTCCTCACGTAATATTTGAAATATAAAAAATATTTTATATCCTATTATTGAATTAACAACTTGGCGTTCTAGTATTTTATATGGACCTTTGTACGCGCTATTTAGTTTAGTTCCTTTATGATTTCATAAATCAATTAAGTCTCCTACGTTATAATCTGCTATCTTAGATGATTTATCGTAATATTCTTTATTTCTTATTTTTGACTCAACTAAAAGTTTTTTTTGGCATTTTCATGCGCGTTTTTTAATCTTATTTGGAGCTCATTTTTAAAATCAAGAATTATAAATCGGTTTATTAACATATATATTATTCGGTTAATTCGGCAATTTACCAAATATTAATTCAAATGGCGAATATTTTGTGCTTGTGTGTGGGGTTGTGTTGTATGAGAATGTAAGCTTTAATGCAATTCTGTGTCTTCAGTGCAGCATAATAGGTATTCCTTTAAGACTCTATGATGTCTATCTATTCCACCAAAAGATTCGAGATGCTACGGTGTTGCTGTAATTTCTTCGATATTTCATAGCGTAAAGTTTTCTGAAATCGTTTGACTAACAAACTCTACACCCATATCTGTTTTCATTGTTTTAAAGAAATCATAATTTAGAACGAATTTTTCTACTATAGTCTTTGCAACATCTGATGATTCTTTAGAAGTCATCAGAAAAGCTTCGATATATTTAGTTAAATCACGTTGCAGGGTTAAGATATATTTGAAATAGTTTGATGGGCATAGTGGGCCTACTATGTCTACTTACACAATTTGAAATGGATGAGAATGGTTTTGCATTATTTTGTCATATAACCTTTTTACGTCAAGTAGTTTCATATTTTTAAATAATAAGTCTTTCTTTGAAAGAGATGTCTTATTTCTGCCATTACTTTATAGAAGTGATATTAATTTTTCCCAAACTTGGCCTGTACAGTATTGTTTATCGCCTGATTCAAACAATGTTTTTAACTATGGCAAAAGTTTGTTTTCCCCTTGGCTTTGTGCAAATTAAATACTGGCAAATTTCTGACGTCCGATAGAGATATGTATTCCCAAATGTATGGATGGCTAGTCGCATTTGCGGGGTAGGTGGTCTATTTGGACTGATCACATTTTTACTTGCACTTCTAGTTCGCAGCAATATTTGGTATAATGCTTTTTAATTCATCAGAATTTTTTGGTATTCTAAATAGCGCATCAACATTGTTGTAATTTTCCTTTTTTATATATTATCTCAAAGTCATACTCTGCTAAGTCCATGCGGACTGTAGTTATTTTTGAAGAACGGTTTTTATGTTTAAATAGTGAAATTAGTGGTCTATGGTCTATAATAATTTTAAACTTTTTTCCGTAAAGACAGGGTCTGAAATGTTTTATTGCCCAGTGAATTTCTAAGAGTTCCTTCTCAATTATTGTTTTACCCAATTCATGTTTAGATAAATATCCATTTGCGTATGTAATTAGAAGATTGGAACGTATCTTGCCTTGGGAAAATACTGAGCCAATGGCATGATTTGAGGCGTCTGTTGTAAAATGAATTTTTTTTTGCATATTTGGGTATTGCAGTATTGGAGGATTTGTTAAAGATTATTTTAAGTGTCTTAATGAAGATTCGCATTCTTTGGTTTACTTGAATTATACATTCTTTTTCAAAAGATGATTTAAAGGTTTTGATATTTGAACAAAATTTTGTATATTGTATTGGTCTAACTTCCGTCTGCGTTTTGGGGAGCTAGAAAGTTTTTTTTTACTGATTTATACTTGTCTGGATCGGTACTAACTCCGTGGTGCGTGATTTTATGACCTAATTTAAAATGTACATTTTGATGGATTAAGTTTCAAATTATACTGTTTTAATTTCGTAAAAACACGTCGAAGATTTGCATTGCGATCTGCAACGGTTATACCGAAAATGATAATATCATCTATATATATGAAACAGATATTATCTATACCAGAAAGGGCGATTACTATATTCTTTGAAAGCTGTTCGAAGCTATTTTTAAGCCAAATGATACTGTTTTGAGATGGTAGCGTCCATTGATCGTAGAAAAAGTTGTTATAGGTCTTGATTTTCTTTTTAGTGGGATTTGATGAAATGAATTTGTCATGTCTAAGGTTGAAAAATATTTAGCACCTGATAGCTTGTCAACCACATCATCTAATCTTGAAATAGGAAATTTGTCATCAACAAGTTTTTTGTTTAGCTGACGAAAATTGACAATTAATCGCCAATTCGTTTGTTCATCGATAATTTCTAATTTATATAAAGCTAGGCTCGGTGAGTGTTAGCACTTGCTCATAGAAGTTATTTACGAAAAATTTTTTATTTTTTAAATAAAATATTTCTTGAAATTGATTGCAAAGATCACTGATTAATTCTTTTGCTTAATAATTTAAGTTATTTAAGTTTAATTGTTCTCATACTTTCTACCATCGTTGTGTCGCATTTCTAATTGTTCCTTTAGGTTTTAAATTGGTAAGCAAAACTTCTTTTGATACCAAGTCAAGTGTGTTATCAATATTTTTATAGGTAAATGTGAAATTTGTATAGTCTATATTTTGTACAAAAATCTCTTTCTAATATACTACAGGATGTGATAGGAAAGGAATCTTCTACGACATTAAACTCAT
The DNA here is from genome assembly GCA_916610165.2 of Gymnosoma rotundatum. NCBI lineage: Eukaryota > Metazoa > Arthropoda > Insecta > Diptera > Tachinidae > Gymnosoma > Gymnosoma rotundatum. Next base: position 46,454,824 of record OU744340.1, on the reverse strand, counting down.
GTTTTAGAACACCATGTTCCATTTCTAATCCAAAAATACATGTTCCCAACGTCAAAATATTTTTTTTGATATACCCGTTATCGCACATGAGTAGTAGTGACTGTTAATATTAATATTTTTAAAATTATCCTTTTTTATGATAGAAATATCAGCTCCTGAGTCAATTAAAAATGAAAAAGTGTTATTTTTACATTTTATATATGTTTATTTACTATAGTCTAAATAAACGTTAAATTTAAGAATTTTTTTATTTATATTTCCCGAGTAACCTATTTTCGGCACCGGGGGCTATCAAGTTTCCCTGTGCCATTCAATATAAATACATTATGCCTATTATTGTTTTGATTGCGAGTAGCGGCTTTGATTCGTATCGATTATATGTTGGTTAATTCTGTTCCTTTTGTACATCATGAGACGAACTTCTTCTGTGTAATCAGATTCTTCTGCTATTTGAAGTGCTTCTTTGAATGTGTTTGCCTGCTTGCTGCTATAGTTTGAGTTATGTTGGGTTTTGTTATACCTCTCTTTAAAAGCGCTATGCCATCATTTTATGATAGCAGATTTTGTTGTTGTTTTCAGAGTTGAAGTTTAAATGGTATTTAGTTGTGCTATCACAACTTCTATTTTTTCGGCAAATGGAGAAATGGATATATTTGCATAGGCTTAAATATCTCTTTTAAGTAGGATATCAAACCATTGACCTCAGTAGTTCCTAATAGATCTAGTTTTATTTGTATCTTATCCGGAATTTTAATGTTGTATACTAGTGCAAAGAAAGTTGGTTTTCTGTCTGCAGGAACTTCATTACTGAAAAGTTACACCACGATTATAAATTTATGGTCTTTTCTCTTTCCGGAAAATTCTGCTATGGCCTTACTGAAATAAAGGACACTAAAGTCTTGATTTGCCATCTTCTCTATTTTGATTTTATTATATAGATGCAGGAATGAAGAAAGACACTTGGATACTGTTTTTAACGATACAAGTTTTTTATAAAGCAATGCTATAAAAATAATATTTTCAGTGCTAAAATGGTAACTGTTACTGCCAAAATAAATTGGTTATGTATAATATTTACGGTCGAATCACCCGATTGGGCTGATGGCTTTTCCCATTATAATAAAAAATTTCTGTGTTTTTTTATTATTCACCCTTATTCTGTTTGGTGACGTCAACACAAAACGACGTCGTTTTTCTTCGTTTGTTGTAAATCGGTATTCCCGTTGTCAATATTGTCTTTAACCGATGACTGTCGCTATATGTTTGGTATTTTCTAAGAACGGTTGATGTTGTCGTTTAGTTTGTCGTCGCCATTTTTGATGTTGAGTTGTGTTGTATGCAAAGGAAAATTTTAAAAACATGAAAAAGTGTACATCAATATTTTAAATAACAAAATAATAAGTATACTTATTAATAAAAAGGGAATGGAAAATACTAAAATTACCAACTTCTGCCAATTTAAAAAATTAGTGGAAGAGTTTGAAAGAATCCATCCCAATGAAAAAAAGGCAGTAAGTAAAGGCAGCATTATGTCGGATCGATAAATGGATTTGCATTTTAAAAACTTCACTTATTAATAGTTTTTATCCATTTAATATCATTATTAATAATAATTGCAATAAAAATTGGAAGTTTTTATAATACAAAGCTATTTATTAGGCAGACATAATCCTACCTTTAACTAACGACAAGTTGTAATAATGGCCCTTACACTATTTATTTTAATTTTTTGTAATAGTTTTGCTTATTTTATTGGTAATAGGTATTTTACAACACTTGCTTAACACAATAGAAAACAAATTGAATCAACTGACTCAAATATTAGATATATGTGTTTTATTTTTTTATATTATCGACAATTAGTCAACGTCGTCATGAGTTTGTTAGGGAATACCAAATTAGTATTGATGTTCTGTTAAGTTGATGTTGTCTCAAAATTGACGACGATGTTAACGACGCCAAACAGAATAAGGGTGATTATTTTTTATTTACTTCTCTGTTGACGTCTTCGCAGTACGCGCATTTGTACTCATCTATGGAACAGATCAACCCAAAAAAATAAGCATTTTTTATATATTTATAATATAAAAAAAATTATAATTGATTTATTGTGAAGAGTGCATAGCGGGCTATTTTTGGTGAGATTTGTTACCGATGCGAATAAAAAACTTATTTCATCTTTTTCCCAACGTTTCATCGGTTTTGCTTCCGACTTCTATTTGCTTTAATTATGGAAAATTGGGGATCAGTAGATACCAAGTTTGGTGGGCAGGATTCTCAAGTAATATGTGGTGTTCACAGGATATTTGGGAAAAGAGGATCTTTTGTTTTTTTTTTGCCTTGTTATTGCTAAGCGACTAAGACGCACAAATCTGTTTGGCGATAAGCGCCTAATATCTATATATTTATCCGATGAAGATACGCCAATTGGTCAGTGTCTAGCGCTTATTTACCTTCATATTTATACGGCCAAGGTCCGCCAATTGTATTTGAGCTTTCAGAAAATTCTTGTCAAACTTCTTTATTTATACAGAAAATCTTCCACTTGAAATTAAAAATAAATATTGTTAATTTAGCATTTCTTTTCATGGTCTATAACTACATTCAACTGCTGTGTAATTTAACACTTTTGTTGACAAAGAATGCAATGATCGATAGGGAAAGAACGTACCTCTGTATTATTGCAATGCATGATGTTTGCTACATTCTAAATTCATAGTATATTTAAATATGTTATAGTTTGCAAACATTTTTGGGATTATAGTTACGTACATATTGATCTTTCGTGCGATTAAAACCTGATTTAATATATTCGGAAATTTTAATCGCAAAATTTCACTTTTGATCTTTTTTGGTTTTTAGAGGTATTTTTTTAACTCCTAAAAATTTAGCACAGTTGAATAGTTGAGGTAATAACCTATCTACGGATATACAACTTGTAAACCATTTTCACTAAAACAGCAGTAAATGATGCACTCAAGTATGGTACCTCGCGCAAAAAATCTCTTGTTTTAATGTGTTCTATTAATAAGTGCTTCTACTTTTTATTAGTTTTTTCATTGCAATTAGCGATCTTTTTATCAGGTGATTTTGTTTTTCAGTCGACTGAATAGTTGAAAGTGTACCAACATCTTAATCAAATAAGCACTTTACGGGGGAGAAATCGTTAGTACTCGTTCTGAGTTTAGGCTTGTCAAGAAATATATATGATGTACTAAGCAAGGCGTTTAAAGAAAAAACGAACCCTACCAACTAATGCGAAATTTTGCCTTCTCCTGTATCAGTTTATAATAAAAGTGCAATTTTGGTTTTTCGGACCTTCTTCAAAAGAATTATTGCAAATTTTGAATAGGAAGATTTAGATGTATGCAATAATTGCGAGTTGAAATTGATACAATTGGGGATGTGATGAATCATCCGCATATTTTTAATATAAGCCAGCTTCTAAAAACGAGACTGATTTCTCTACAGTCCTTATGGCATCGTTACTGCAATAATGATTGCGATTATATAATAAAATGCAATCAATAAGTCAAAAGTTAGTAATGGTTATGTTAATTAATATTACACCAAAAATTTTTAAGTGTTCCAAAACGGTTCGAGTGCATTAAAGAAAACAGAGAAAAAACTAAAAATCTAGTTGATAATAAATTAGAATTGAAAAATCTTTTTCGATTCTCATTATATACATATTGATAAATAATAGAGTACAGAGTGAATGTTTGAACAAATATTCAAAAGTTTTCCACTGACGAGTGGGGTGACATCTACGAAATGTCGCCATATACACGGCTAGAAAGGAAAAACAATGCAACAGATTTGTATTAATGTACTTATATAGTATTAAAAACGTATATCAGCACAAAAATACAGATTCCGTTTCAGAACCGAATTGAGCTCTTTGGCATAGCTGATAAAGCATCAAGACACTAAAGTCTTGATTTGCCATCTTCTTTATTTTGATTTTATTATATAGATGCAAGAATGAAGAAAGACACTTGGATACTGTTTTTAACAATACGAGTACAAGTTTTTTATAAAGCAATGCTATAAAAAAATATTTTCAGTGTATCAGTAACTGATACTGCCAAAATAAGCTACAAAATTATTTCGTGTTGTTCTAGAGTTTGAGAATGATAGTCTTCGTTATGTATAATATTTACGGTCGCATCACCCGATTGGGCTAATGGTTTTTCCCATTATAATAAAAAATGTCTGTGTTTTTTTATTATTCACCCTTATTCTGTTTGGTGACGTCAACACAAAACGACGTCGTTTTTCTTCGTTTGTTGTAAATCGGTATTCCCGTTGTCAATGTTGTCATTAATCGATGACTGTCGCCATATGTTTGGTATTTTCTAAGAACGGTTGATGTTGCCGTTTAGTTTGTCAGCGCCATTTTTGATGTTGAGTTGTGTGTAAAGGAAAATTTTAAAAACATGAAAAAGTGTACATCAATATTTAAAATGACAAAATAAGAAATATACATAGTAACAAAAAAGGAATGGAAAATATTAAAATTACCAACTTCTGCCAATTTAAAAAATTAGTGGAAGAGTTTGAAAGAATCCATCCCAATGAAAAAAGGCAGTAAGTAAAGGCAGGATTTTATCGGACCGATAAATGGATTTGCATTATAAAAACTTCACTTATTAATATTTTTATCCATTTAATATCATTATTACTAATAATAATTGCAATAAAAATTGGAAGTTTTAATAATACAAAGCTATTTATCAGGCAGACATAATCCTACCTTTAACTAACGACAAGTTGTAATAATGGCGCTTAGACTATTTATTTTAATTGTTTGTAATAGTTTTGTTTATTTTATTGGTAATAGGTATTTTACAACACTTGCTTAACACAATAGAAAACAAATTGAATCAACTGACTCAAATATTAGAAATGTGTGTTTTATTTTCTTATATTATAGACAATTAGTCAACGTCGTCATGAGTTTGTTAGGGAATACCAAATTTGTATTGTTGTTTTAATGTGTTCTACTAATAAGTTCTTCTACTTTTTATTAGTTTCTTCATTCCAATTAGCGATTTTTTATTACGTGATTTTGTTTTTCAGTCCACTGAATAGTTGAAAGTGTACCAACATCTAAATCAAAAAAGGCAGTAAGTAAAGGCAGGATGTTGTCGGAACAATAAATGGATTTGCATTATAAAAACTTCACTTATTAATATTTTTTATCCATTTAATATCATTATTATTAATAATAATTGCAATAAAAATTGAAAGTTTTAATAATACAAAGCTATTTATCAGGCAGACATAATCCTACCTTTAACTAACGACAAGTTGTAATAATGGCCCTTAGAGTATTTATTTTAATTGTTTGTAATAGTTTTGTTTATTTTATTGGTAATAGGTATTTTACAACACTTGCTTAACACAATAGAAAACAAATTGAATCAACTGACTCAAATATTAGATATGTGTGTTTTATTTTTTTATATTATCGACAATTAGTCAACGTCGTCATGAGTTTGTTAGGGAATACCAAATTAGTATTGACGTTGTGTTAAGTTGATGTTGTATCAAAATTGACGACGATGTTAACGACGCCAAAAAGAATAAGGGCGATTATTTTTTATTTACTTCTCTGTTGACGTCTTCGCAGTACGCGCATTTGTACTCCTCTATGGAACAGATCAACCCGAAAAAATAAGCATTTTTTATATATTTAGAACAAAAAAAAAAATATAATTGTTTTATTGTGAAGAGTGCATAGCGGGCTATTTTTGGTCAGATTTGTTACCGATGCGAATAAAAAACTTATTTCATCTTTTTCCCAACGTTTCGTAGGTTTTGTTTCCGACTTCTAATTGCTTTAATTATGGAAAATTGAGGATCAGTAGATCCCAAGTTTGGTAGGCAGGATCCTCAAGTAATATGTGGTGTTCACAGGATATTGGGGAAAGAGGATCTTTTGTTTTCTTTTTTTGCCTTGTTATTGCTAACAGACTAATGCGCAAAAATCTGTTTGGCGGTGAGCGCTTAATATCTCTATATTTATCCGGTGGAGATACGCCAATTGGTCAGCGTCTAGCGTTTATTTACCTTCATATTTCTACGGCCAAGGTCCGCCAATTGTGTTTGAGCTTTTAGAAAATAAACGCAGTAAATTGCGAGCAAGGTTTTCCAAAAGCTGGAGTTTTTGTCAAGCTTCTTTCTTTATTTATACAAAAAATCTTCCGCTTGAAATTAAAAATAAATATTGCTAATTTAGCATTTCTTTTCATGGTCTATAACTACATTCAACTGCTGTGTAATTTAACACTTTTGTTGACAAAGAATGCAATGATCGATAGGGAAAGAACGTACTGTGTATTATTGCAATGCATGATGTTTGCTACATTCTAAATTCTTAGTATATTTAAATACGTAATGTATATGCTACGTTCCAAATTTTAAACATGTAATATATATGCTACAGGCGATTTAAGAAAAGATTACAAGTTTTGGGGAGAAAATTTTTTATTTACACAAAAACAAATTTATAGTTTGCAAAAAAATTTTCGATTATAGTTACGTATATATTGATCTTTCGTGCGATTAAAACCTGATTTAATATATTTTATATATTCGGAAATTTTAATCGCAAAATTTTACTTTTGATCTTTTTTGGTTTTTAGAGGTATTTTTTTAACTCCTAAAAATTTAGCACAGTTGAATAGTTGAGGTAATTACCTATCTACGGATATACAATTTGTAAACCATTTTCACTAAAACAGCAGTAAATGATGCACTCAAGTATGGTACCTCGCGCAAAAAAATCTCTTGTTTTAATGTGTTCTACTAATAAGTGCTTCTACTATTTATTAGTTTCTTCATTGCAATTAGCTATGTTTTATATCAGGTGATTTTGTTTTTCAGTCGACTGAATAGTTGAATGTGTACCAACATCTTAATCAAATAAGTACTTCACGGGGGAGGAATCGTTAGTACTCGTTCTAAGTTTAGGCTTGTCAAGACATATGTATGATGTACTAAGCAAGGCGTTTAAAGAAAAAACCAACCCTACCAACTAGTGCGCAATTTTGCCTTCTCCTGTATCAGTTTATAATAAAAGTGTAATTTAGCTTTTTCGGACCTTCTTCAAAATACATCATAAAGAATTATTGCAAATTTTGACAAGAAGGTTTAGATATATGCAATAATTGCGAGTTGACATTGATACAATTGGGGATGTGATGAATCATCCGGATTTTTTTAATATAAGCCAGCTTCTAAAAACGAGACTGATTTCTCTACAGTCCTTATGGCATCGTAACTGCCATGATGATTACGATTATATAACAAAATGCAATCAATAAGTCAAAAGTCAGTAATCGTTATGTTAATTAATATTACACCCAAAATTTTTAAGTCGTCCAAAACGTTGCGAGTACATTAAAGAAAACAGAGAAAACACTAAAAATCTGAAATCACCTGGATACTAAGTTCACCTTGTAACAAATTTTTAAAGCGCTTGTAAAATTTACTTTTACTATAGGGAACTTCCTTGTAGCGTTTTTGCAATATTTTTACGAAATCAGATACTTTGTTTTTTATTTCCAATTGCGTTTCACTGCTGATAGCAATTATGTTTAATTTTCTTTCAATATGGTTTAGAACATCTTCTTTGTTTTTGTTTTTAAAATATTCTTCGGTCAATTCATTATAGCTGAAAGTTTCCATGTTTTAATTAAGCTGAAAATAATGTATTTGTTGAAGTTCTATAAAAATAACTTCCAAAAATTTATCAACCTTTTCAAATCGAATTCTTGTCTGACAGTAAAATTTATTTCCAAATTTTTGTCCTTATATACTCAATAAAGAAATGTCAAACTTAAAGTAGATTACGTACACACAAAAAAATATTAGAGCTATTATTACCTAGGCTAGCTCAGGTATTTTTCTTTTGTATGGAATTTTTTAAGACAAAAACCAAGTTCAACTACCTAAGCTGATTTGGAAAACGTACAATAAATTTGCCTTTTTAAATCGAATACAATTTGTACTTTTGGCAGTGAATGACTTCTAAAGTAAATTTACTAGCAGTTTTGATAGAAATTTGTTTGTAAAAATGCTGAGTATTTTCATTAAAATAGAAAAAGTGTTCAACGGGCGGATCCGGGCGGGTGCAAAAGTATATATAGGTTTAAAGAGAACACTTTTGCCTTTCTTTGGGTGGTTTTGGTTTTTTGTCCTTTAGAAGTTATATACTACTAAACTTCAAACATAGCACCCTATTTACAAATTATACAGGGTTCGCATATACCATTTCTCAAAAACAACAGTTCACCCAACATAACAAAAAAAAAACCGCAGCTCAATATCGATAACAGTTTTTAAGAAATCGCAATTAATATGAGATCAAATATTACAATTTTTATTTTATTTTTTAATTAACATAAATTCTTTGCCTTTAGCAGCATGCCACGCCCACTACTGCGAATATTTTGACCCAATTTTTCGGCTACCTTAGTTTTGATCTGTTTTCTTTCTGGTGACATAAAAATTTTAAGAATCTGTGTCAACAAAAAATATAGGTTTTGGCCAATGAAAATTAATTCTGAACCACCGTGCGACGCCAAACAGAATAAGGGTGATTATTTTTTATTTACTTCTCTGTTGACGTCTTTGCAGTACGCGCATTTGTACTCATCTATGGAACAGGTCAACCCGAAAAAATAAGCATTTTTTATATATTTATAATATAAAAAAAATTTATAATTGTTTGTTTTTTTGCCTTTTTATTGCTAAGCGACTAATGCGCAAAAATCTGTTTGGCGGTGAGCGCCTAATATCTCTATATTTATCCGGTGGAGATACGCCAATTGGTCAGCGTCTAGCGTTTATTTACCTTCATATTTGTACGGCCAAGGTCCGCCAATTGTGTTTGAGCTTTTAGAAAATAAACGCAGTAAATTGCGAGCAAGGTTTTCCAAAAGTTCTTGTCAAGCTTCTTTCTTTATTTATACAAAAAATCTTCCGCTTGAAATTAAAAATAAATATTGCTAATTTAGCATTTCTTTTCATGGTCTATAACTGCATACAACTGCTGTGTAATTTAACACTTTTGTTGACAAAGAATGCAACGATCAATAGGGAAAGAACGTACCTGTGTATTATTGCAATGCATGATGTTTGCTACATTCTAGATTCTTAGTACGAGGGCTGCTCTATATATTTCTGGCCTAATAGTGGAAATGCGAATATTTATAATCAAAAATGGTTTTATTGTTTTTCAAAGTATTCTCCAGCATGATTTATACAATTTTGCATGCGCTCAAACCAGTTGTCGAAGCTCTTTTCCACTCCGATTGAGACACCTCTAAAACATGGTTTTTGAACACTTCAACAGCTTCTTCTGGCGACGAAAATCTTTGACCACGCATTTTTTTCTTGATGTGCGAAAACAAGAAGAAGTCATTAGGAGCCAAGTCAGGGCTGTACAGCGGATGACCCATTAATTCGACGTTTTAGCCGGTCAAAAACCCTCTGGTTTGAGCCGATGTGTGAGAGCTCGCATTGTTATGGTGAACCATGATTCGTCTTCTTGGTTTTTCGAATTTCTCTGATGACTTTAGGCAAACAAATTGTAGTGTACCACTCAGAAGTGACCGTCCTACGTTGCTCAAGCGGAACAGTCGCCACATGACCTGTTTTGCCGAAGAAACAGGCGACCATTTGCTTCGAAGTGCTTCTTCCACGAACAACTTTCGTTAGATTTTGTTCGTCTTTGAGAACTAACACGGTCGATTGTTGTTTCGTTTCGGGCTCATACGCATAGATCCATGATTCGTCACCTGTGACCATCTTTTAAACGTCTTTTGAAGCACAGCAATCGTATTTTTGCAACATTTCGAGTCTTTTTTGAGCGACTTTCAAATTGTGCGGGATCCAACTAGAACAAACCTTTTTTACGGCCAGGTGTTCATGCAGTATCGAATGTATGCTGGTGGAAGAAATGTCTAAGGATGTCTCTATCTCTCGGTATGTCGCATGTCGATCTTGCATTATGAGTTCACGCACGGCATTAATGTTCTCTGGCAAAACAGCCGTTTTTGGACGACCTTCACGGAATTCGTCTTTGAGCGAGCTTCGGCCACGATTAAATTCATTATAACAATTTTTCACAGTGCTATATGATGGTGCTTCATCGCCATACAAAGATTTAAGTTCATCAATGCACTCTTGTCGTGATAATCCACGTCGAAAGTTGTGAAAAATGATGGCACGAAAATGTTCACGAGTTAATTCCATTTTTTTCTATATTAATTTTTTCAAGTCACTGGAAACAACACAAATAATTGTCGTACGTCAAAACGTTTTGAGTACGATTATGCTTAAAAATGACAAACTTTCCAATGGAAATGTCAGATTGCACTTGGCGGCACTCAGTGCCAGGCCAGAAATATATATAACAGCCCTCGTATATTTAAATACGTAATGTATATGATACGTTCCAAATTTTAAACATGTAATATATATATGCTACAGGCGATTTAAGAAAAGATTACAAGTTTTGGGAAGAAAATTTTTTATTTACACAAAAACAAATTTATAGTTTGCAAAAAATTTTTTCGATTATAGTTACGTATATATTGATCTTTCGTGCGATTAAAACCTGATTTGATATATTTTATATATTCGGAAATTTTATTCGCAAAATTTTACTTTTGATCTTTTTTGGTTTTAAGAGGTATTTTTTTAACTCCTAAAAATTTAGCACAGTTGAATAGTTGAGGTAATTACCTATCTACGGATACACAATTTGTAAACCATTTTCACTAAAACAGCAGTAAATGATGCACTCAAATATGGTACCTCGCGCAAAAAATCCCTTGTTTTAATGTGTTCTACTAATAAGTGCTTCTACTTTTTATTAGTTTCTTCATTGCAATTAGCGATTTTTTTATCAGGTGATTTTGTTTTTCAGTCGACTGAATAGTTGAATGTGTACCAAGATCTAAATCACTGGGGAGGAATCGTTAGTATTCGTTCTGAGTTTAGGCTTGTCAAGAAATATATATGATGTACTAAGGAAGGCGTTTAAAGAAAAAACGAACCCTACCAACTAGTGCGCATTTTTGCTTTCTCCTGTATTGGTAATAGGTATTTTACAATTGAAAAGTCTTTTTCGATTCTCATTATTTACATATTTATAAATAATAGAATACAGAGTCAATTTTTGAACAAATATTCAAAAGTTTTCTACTGACGAGTAGGGTGACATCTATGAAATGTCGCCATATACACGGCTAGAAAGGAAGAACAAAGCAACAGATTTGTATTAATGTACCTATAAAGTATTAAAAGCGTATATCAGCACAAAAATACAGATTCCGTTTCAGAACCGAATTGAGCTCTTTGGCATGGCTGATAAAGCATCAAGACACTAAAGTCTTGACTTGCCATCTTCTTTATTTTGATTTTATTATACAAGTTTTTTATAAAGCAATGCTATAAAAATAATATTTTCAGTTCTAAAATGGTAACTGATACTGCCAAAATAAGCTACAAAATTATTTCGTGTTGTTCTAGAATTTGAGAATGATAGTCTTGGTTCCGTATAACATTTACGGTCGCATCACCCGATTGGGCTAATGGTTTTGAGATGGTTTTTCCCATTAGAATAAAAAATTTCTGTGTTTTTATTATTCAACCTTATTCTGTTTGGTTACGTCAACTCAAAACGACGTCGTTTTTCTTCGTTTGTTGTAAATCGGTATTCCCGTTGTCAATATTGTCATTAATCGATGACTGTCGCCATATGTTGGGAATTTTCTAAGAACGGTTGATGTTGCCGTTTAGTTTGTCGTCGCCATTTTTGATGTTGAGTTGTGTTGTGTGCAAAGGAAAATTTAAAAAACATGAAAAAAAGTACATCAATATTTAAAATAACAAAATAAGAAATATACATTGTAATAAAAAAGGAATGGAAAATACTAAAATTACCAACTTCTGCCAATTTAAAAAATTAGTGGAAGAGTTTGAAAGAATCCATCCCAATGAAAAAAGGCAGTAAGTAAAGGCAGGATTTTGTCGGACCGATAAATGGATTTGCATTATAAAAACTTCACTTATTAATATTTTTATCCATTTAATATCATTATTACTAATAATAATTGCAATAAAAATTGGAAGTTTTAATAATACAAAGCTATTTATCAGGCAGACATAATCCTACCTTTAACTAACGACAAGTTTTAATAATGGCCCTTAGACTATTTATTTTAATTGTTTGTAATAGTTTTGTTTATTTTATTGGTAATAGGTATTTTACAACACTTGCTTAACACAATAGAAAACAAATTGAATCAACTGACTCAAATATTAGATATGTGTGTTTTATTTTTTTATATTATCGACAATTAGTCAACGTCGTCATGAGTTTGTTAGGGAATACCAAATTAGTATTGACGTTGTGTTAAGTTGATGTTGTATCAAAATTGACGACGATGTTAACGACGCCAAACAGAACAAGGGTGATTATTATTTATTTACTTCTCTGTTGACGTCTTCGCAGTACGCGCATTTGTACTCATCTATAGAACAGGTCAACCCGAAAAAATAAGCATTTTTTATATATTCATAATATAAAAAAATTTTATAATTGTTTTATTGTGAAGAGTGCATCGCGGGCTATTTTTGGTCAGACTTGTTACCGATGCGAATAAAAAACTTATTTCATCTTTTTCCCAACGTTTCGTCGGTTTTGTTTCGGACTTCTAATTGCTTTAATTATGGAAAATTGAGGATCAGTAGATCCCAAGTTTGGTAGGCAGGATCCTCAAGTAATATGTGGTGTTCACAGGATATTTGGGAAAAGAGGATCTTTTGTTTTCTTTTTTTGCCTTGTTATTGCTAACAGACTAATGCGCAAAAATCTGTTTGGCGGTGAGCGCTTAATATCTCTATATTTATCCGGTGGAGATGCGCCAATTGGTCAGCGTCTAGCGTTTATTTTCCTTCATATTTGTACGGCCAAGGTCCGCCAATTGTGTTTGAACTTTTAGAAAATAAACGCAGTAAATTGCGAGCAAGGTTTTCCAAAAGCTGGAGTTCTTGTCAAGCTTCTTTCTTTATTTATACAAAAAATCTTCCGCTTGAAATTAAAAATAAATATTGCTAATCTAGCATTTCTTTTCATGGTCTATAACTGCATTCAACTGCTGTGTAATTTAACACTTTTGTTGACAAAGAATGCAACGATCGATAGGGAAAGAACGTACCTGTGTATTATTGCAATGCATGATGTTTGCTACATTCTAAATTCTTAGTATATTTAAATACGTAATGTATATGCTACGTTCCAAATTTTAAACATGTAATATATATATGCTACAGGCGATTTAAGAAAAGATTACAAGTTTTGGGAAGAAAATTTTTTATTTACACAAAAACAAATTTATAGTTTGCAAAAAATTTTTTCGATTATAGTTACGTATATATTGATCTTTCGTGCGATTAAAACCTGATTTAATATATTTTATATATTCGGAAATTTTAATCGCAAAATTTTACTTTTGATCTTTTTTGGTTTTTAGAGGTATTTGTTTAACTCCTAAAAATTTAGCACAGTTGAATAGTTGAGGTAATTACCTATCTACGGATATACAATTTGTAAACCATTTTCACTAAAACAGCAGTAAATGATGCACTCAAGTATGGTACCTCGCGCAAAAAAATCTCTTGTTTCAATGTGCTCTACTAATAAGTGCTTCTACTTTTTTATTAGTTTCTTCATTGCAATTAGCGATTTTTTTTATCAGGTGATTTTGTTTTTTAGTCGACTTAATAGTTGAAAGTGTACCAACATCTTAATCAAATAAGCACTTCACGGGGGAGGAATCGTTAGTACTCGTTCTGAGTTTAGGCTTGTCAGGATATATATATGATGCACTAAGCAAGGCGTTTAAAGAAAAAATGAACCCTACCAACTAGTGCGCATATTTGCCTTCTCCTGTATCAGTTTATAATAAAAGTGAAATTTAGCTTTTTTGGACCTTCTTCAAAATACATCATAAAGAATTATTGCAAATTTTGTCAAGGAAGATTTAGATATATGCAATAATTGCGAGTTGACATTGATACAATTGGGGATGTGATGAAAAACGAGACTGATTTCTCTACAGTCCTTATGGCATCGTAACTGCCATAATGATTACGATTATATAATAAAATGCAATCAATAAGTCAAAAGTCAGTAATGGTTATGTTAATTAATATTACGCCCAAAATTTTTAAGTCGTCCAAAACGTTTCGAGTCATTAAAGAAAACAGAGAAAAAACTAAAAATCTTGTTGATAATAAATGAGAATTGAAAAATCTTTTTCGATTCTCATTATTTGCATATTTATAAATAAGAGAGTACAGAGTCAATGTTTGAACAAATATTCAAAAGTTTTCTACTGACGAGTAGGGTGACATCTATGAAATGTCGCCATATACACGACTAGAAAGGAAAAACAATGCAACAGATTTGTATTAATGTACTTATAAAGTATTAAAAGCGTATATCAGCACAAAAATACAGATTCCGTTTCAGAACCGAATTGAGCTCTTTGGTATGGCTGATAAAGCATCAAGACACTAAAGTCTTAAATTTTGATTTTATTATATAGATGCAAGAATGCAGAAAGACACTTTGATACTGTTTTTAACGATACAAGTTTTTTATAAAGTAATGCTGCCAAAATAAGCTACAAAATTTTTCGTGTTGTTCTAGAATTTGAGAATGATAGTCTTGGTTATGTATAATATTTACGGTCGCATCAACCGATTGGGCTAATGGTTTTGAGATGGTTTTTCCCATTATAATAAAAAATTTCTGTGTTTTTTATTATTCACCCTTATTCTGTTTGGTGACGTCAACACAAAACGACATCGTTTTTCTTCGTTTATTGTAAATCGGTATTCCCGTTGTCAATATTGTCATTAATCGATAACGTTCGCCATATGTTTGGTATTTTCTAAGAACGGTTGATGTTGCCGTTTGGTTTGTCGTCGCCATTTTTGATGTTGAGTTGTGGTGTGTGCAAAGAAAATTTTAAAAACATGAAAAAGTACATCAATATTTAAAATAACAAATATACATAGTAACAAAAAAAGAATGGAAAATACTAAAATTACCAACTTCTGCCAATTTAAAAATTTAGTGAAAGAGTTTAAAAAAAATCCATCCCAATGAAAAAAGGCAGTGAGTAAAGGCAGGATTTTGTCGGACCGATAAATGGATTTGCATTATAAAAACTTCACTCATTAATATTTTTTATCCATTTAATATCATTATTATTAATAATAATTGCAATAAAAATTGGAAGTTTTATTAATACAAAGCTATTTATCAGGCAGACATAATCCTACCTTTATCTAACGACAAGTTGTAATAATAGCCCATAGACTATTTATTTTAATTGTTTGTAATAGTTTTGCATATTTTATTGGTAATAGGTATTTTACAACACTTGCTTAACACAATAGAAAACAAATTGAATCAACTGACTCAAATATTAGATATGTGTGTTTTAGTTTTTTATATTCACCCCTATTCTGCGTTTCGATTCAGATCGAAATTTTCTCCGTTTGGCAACTTTGGTATTATGTGTTCAGTTTCTTTTCATTTCCATTTGTTTCTTCGATTGTGTGTATTCTGCATTACGATCGTAGCTACGTTTTTCTAAGTTGTGTATGTGCTAACGGAAAATTTTTAATTATTGTTGGAGTTCTTTAAAAAAAGGGTAAAACTAAAAAAATGTAAGTATAAAATACAATAATTTTTTTTTTTGTAACCATTTTTTGTTTATTTTAAATCTTTAATTTTTAAAGGTCGAAAACAACAACATCTCAGCAGTACGAAAAACTGCTAAGCTTAATGTTACCCCAGGAAAGCTAGCCTTGGCATAAAAATCTTGTTTTGCCTGTGCCTTTTCCTCCTCAGTCTGGTCAAATTTTATCCATTGCGAGCACAGTCTCGCCTGCATTATGTCAAGGAAAAACGACAATGATTTTGACACCTTGGACTGAGCCATCCCAACGTTGTAATCTGCACCCACTCCGTGTTGGTAACTTCCTTCAGCAAAAAACATCAAAGCAGCTACAACTCGGTTCAATGGTGACAAAGATGTTAATGTCGTTGAGTGCGCTTCTGCAGCAAAAGTGTCTAACACATATTTAAATGCGTCTTTATTCAGGCGAAAGTTTTTTTGAAATCTGTAAAGCTAAAGTAATAATTTCACATATAAGTATGTATATTAACAAAAGACACAATTTATGAGTCATCTCGAATGGATAACAATTATCTCTCATCCTCTGCCTTTCAATTCTTAACTCTGCATTCTGGAGTGCGTTGTTTTCCTCTTCCAACAATAGCGTCGCTGCTATTGATTCCATTTTGTTAAGAAAAATAAATTTTTTGGCCCGCAACGATGTAAAAGAATTAAAGTATCAACTCCGGCGCGGCTGGATTCTTCAAACTGATATTCTGACCACAAATTCCACTTACTCACATATGTATGTTCTGACACTTTTTTCTTTTCTTATTTAATTGTTGTTCTTAACTTTATTTAATTATTGTTTTCACAAACTTTAGTTTTTATTTGTTTATGAATTTTATTTATTGCTTTTTTTCACTAATTTTAAAGTTTTATTACAAAATTGTTTATTTTTACTGTTTCTATCTCACACCTCTCACAACAAACAACTTATTTTAAACACACTCCGTTCTTCTTCTTTTTCTTTCGATTAGGTTTTTTCTCAGAATACCTTTTTTCGATTCGAGCGTGACTGAATGCGGGAACGTAATCGAAACGCAGAATAAGGGTGATTATCGAAAATTAGTCAACGTCGTCATGAGTTTGTTAGTGAATACCAAATTAGTATTGATGTTGTGTTAAGTTGATGTTGTCTCAAAATTGACGACGATGTTACCGACGCCAAACAGAATAAGGGTGATTATTTTTTATTTACTTCTCTGTTGACGTCTTCGCAGTACGCGCATTTGTACTCATCTATGGAACAGATCAACCCGAAAAAATAAGCATTTTTTATATATTTATAATATAAAAAAAATTTATAAAATAATAAAACGTGAAGAGTGCATCGCGGGCTATTTTTGGTCAGATTTGTTACCGATGCGAATAAAAAACTTATTTCATCTTTTTCCCAACGTTTCGTCGGTTTTGTTTCAGACTTCTAATTGCTTAAATTATGGAAAATTGAGGAACAGTAGATCCCAAGTTTGGTGGGCAGGATCCTCAAGTAATATGTGGTGTTCACAGGATATTTGGGAAAAGAGGATCTTTTGTTTTTTTTTTTTTTGCCTTATTATTGCTAAGCGACTAATGCGCAAAAATCTGTTTGGCGGTGAGCGCCTAATATCTCTATATTTATCCGGTGGAGATACGCCAATTTGTCAGCGTCTAGCGTGTATTTACCTTCATATTTGTACGGCCAAGGTCCGCCAATTGTGTTTGAGCTTTTAGAAAATAAACGCAGTAAATTGCGAGCAAGGTTTTCCAAAAGCTGGAGTTCTTGTCGAGCTTCTTTCTTTATTTATACAAAAAATCTTCCGCTTGAAATTAAAAATAAATATTGCTAACTTAGCATTTCTTTTCATGGTCTATAACTGCATTCAACTGCTGTGTAATTTAACACTTTTGTTGACCAAGAATGCAACGATCGATAGGGAAAGAACGTACCTGTGTATTATTGCAATGCATGATGTTTGCTACATTCTAAATTCTTAGTATATTTAAATACGTAATGTATATGCTACGTTTCAAATTTTAAACATGTAATATATATATATGCTACAGGCGATTTAAGAAAAGATTACAAGTTTTGGGAAGAAAATTTGTTATTTACACAAAAACAAATTTATAGTTTGCAAAAAATTTTTTCGATTATAGTTACGTATATATTGATCTTTTGTGCGATTAAAACCTGATTTAATATATTTTATATATTCGGAAATTTTAATCGCAAAATTTTTTTTTGAGGTAATTACCTATCTACGGATATACAATTTGTAAACCATTTTCACTAAAACAGCAGCAAATGATGCACTCAAGTATGGTACCTCGCGCAAAAAATCTCTTGTTTTAATGTGTTTTACTAATAAGTGCTTCTACTTTTTATTAGTTTCTTCATTGCAATTAGTGATTTTTTTTATCAGGTGATTTTGTTTTTTAGTCAACTGAATAGTTGAAAGTGTACCAACATCTTAATCAAATAAGCACTTCACGGGGGAGGAATCGTTAGTAGTTCTGAGTTTAGGCTTGTCAGGACATATATATGATGTACTAAGCAAGGCGTTTAAAGAAAAAACGAACCCTACCAACTAGTGCGCAATTTTGCCTTCTCCTGTATCAGTTTATAATAAAAGTGCAATTTAGCTTTTTCGGACCTTCTTCAAAATACATCATAAAGAATTATTGCAAATTTTGACAAGGAAGATTTAGATATATGCAATAATTGCGAGTTGACATTGATACAATTGGGGATGTGATGAATCATTCGGATTTTTTTAATATAAGCCAGCTTCTAAAAACGAGACTGATTTCTCTACAGTCCTTATGGCATCGTAACTGCCATAATGTTTACCATTATCAGGCATGTTCTGAAAATCACAAGATTTCAAATCACATATGATTTTAAAATCACAATTGTGGTTTGATAGTGTTCTGAAAACCACAAAAGTTGTTTTAGTTTGACAAATTTTTTATGTATTGAAAATTATTAGTGTTTTCTTTAAAAACGTAAATCTCGATAGCCACAAGGACATCATGCAACACTGTTGATACAGTACTTCAAAACATGTCCCTTGTAAATTTCAGCTGTCTGTCTATAACGGTTCAAAAGTCCGGCCACATCCACCATATTATATCAACTAATGGGACACCCGTTTATTTCCAAATCCAAATTTTATACTTGTTGTAATAGAGGAGTTAGTAATACAGGTTCTTTGTAAATTTTAGTTGTCTGTCTACAACTGTTTACGGTTCAAAAGAACGGCCACACATCAACTTCAATTACATCAACTAATGGAACACCCTTTAACTTCCAAATCCATATTTTATACTTGTTATTGCAGACTTACCAATTCAGGTTCGTTGCAAATTGCAAGCGTCTGTCTGTAACTGTTAAAAAGTATGGAAATATACATCAAATTAAATGAAGTATTGGCGCACCCTTTAATTTATTATTCTTAATATTAATACTTGTTACTATAACGGCCATAGCATTCGACATTCTGTCCAATTTGCAAGCGTTTGTCTATAACGGTTCAAAAAATATGCCCATATAAGTAAATTTACATCAATTATGGGGGAACCCTTTAATTTTTATATTTATTTTTGTATAATTTTTCGTTTTTGTGAGCTATAGTAATACGCAGTCATCTTAAGTTTTACAGAAGTGCCCTTTACAATTCATAAAACACGTAAAAAATATGTATGTTGTATGGGGACACCGTTAATTTTTAAGATTATGAACTGTTTTTAAAACAGGACCAATCTGCATAATCTATCATATCACCAAAAATTTTCAAAATCGGATCAGAAATGACTGAGTTCTGGAGGCACAAATAAAAAAAAACGACTTTCAGCCGAATTGTATAAACTTTTGAAGTCGGTTAAAAAACACAACTTTTAGCAATATTTTAGTACAATTTGGAAAATTTTGTAAAAAAAATACACTTGAAATTGTAAACAAAAGAGCAAAAACAGAAAACACCTGATTCAAATATTGGTTTTATTTCCAATCGAAAATAACAAAACCGACATGTTTTCATGACACCAAATGAATCCAAAATCGGATTTCAAAAGCGATAATTATCAAATTCGACTTGGATTTCATGACAACCCCGATTATTTTTATAAAAAACTAAAAAAAACTGATAACAAAAAAGTAAATGCAAAATCACAAAGCAAATAAATATATTTCTTGCGATAGAAAGTGTCTTTAATTTTTTCATAATTTTATAAATTCTTTGGTGCCAATTGCTAATTTTGCTACTAAAAGCGTATATCAGCACAAAAATACAGATTCCGTTTCAGAACCGAATTGAGCTCTTTGGCATGGCTGATAAAGCATCAAGACACTAAAGTCTTAATTTGCCATCTTCTTTATTTTGATTATTATACAAGTTTTTTGTAAAGCAATGCTATAAAAATAATATTTTCAGTTCTAAAATGGTAACTGATACTGCCAAAATAAGCTACAAAATTATTTCGTGTTGTTATAGAGTTTGAGAATGATAGCCTTGGTTATGTATAATATTTACGGTCGCATCATCCGATTGGGCTAATGGTTTTGAGATGGTTTTTCCCATTATAATAAAAAATTTCTGGTTTTTTATTATTCACCCTTATTCTGTTTGGTGACGTCAACACAAAACGACGTCCTTTTTCTTCGTTTGTTGTAAATCGGTATTCCCGTTGTCAATATTGTCATTAATCGATGACTGTCGTCATATGTTTGGAATTTTCTAAGAACTGTTGATGTTGCCGTTTTGTTTGTCGTCGCCATTTTTTATGTTGAGTTGTGTTGTGTGCAAAGGAAAATTTTAAAAACATGAAAAAGTGTACATCAATATTTAAAATAACAAAATAAGAAATATACATAGTAACAAAAAAGGAATGGAAAATACTAAAATTACCAACTTCTGCCAATTTAAAAAATTAGTGGAAGAGTTTGAAAGAATCCATCCCAATGAAAAAAGGCAGTAAGTAAAGGCAGGATTTTGTCGGACCGATAAATGGATTTGCATTATAAAAACTTCACTTTTTAATATTTTTATCCATTTAATATCATTATTACTAATAATAATTGCAATAAAAATTGGAAGTGTTCATAAAACAAAGCTATTTATCAGGCAGACATAATCCTACCTTTAACTAACGACAAGTTTTAATAATGGCCCTTAGACTATTTATTTTAATTGTTTGTAATAGTTTTGTTTATTTTATTGGTAATAGGTATTTTACAACACTTGCTTAACACAATAGAAAACAAATTGAATCAACTGACTCAAATATTAGATATATGTGTTTTATTTTTTTATATTATCGACAATTAGTCAACGTCGTCATGAGTTTGTTAGGGAATACCAAATTAGTATTGATGTTGTGTTAAGTTGATGTTGTCTCAAAATTGACGACGATGTTAACGACGCCAAACAGAATAAGGGTGATTATTTTTTATTTACTTCTCTGTTGACGTCTTCGCAGTACGCGCATTTGTACTCCTCTATGGAACAGATCAACCCGAAAAAATAAGCATTTTTTTATATATTTAGAATAAGAAAAAAATTATAATTGTTTTATTGTGAAGAGTGCATAGCGGGCTATTTTTGGTCAGATTTGTTACCGATGCAAATAAAAAACTTATTTCATCTTTTTCCCAACGTTTCGTAGGTTTTGTTTCCGACTTCTAATTGCTTTAATTATGGAAAATTGAGGATCAGTAGATCCCAAGTTTGGTAGGCAGGATCCTCAAGTAATATGTGGTGTTCACAGGATATTGGGGAAAGAGGATTTTTTGTTTTTTTTTTTTGCCTTGTTATTGCTAAGCGACTAAGACGCACAAATCTGTTTGGCGGTGAGCGCCTAATATCTCTATATTTATCCGGTGGAGATACGCCAATTTGTCAGCGTCTAGCGTGTATTTACCTTCATATTTGTACGGCCAAGGTCCGCCAATTGTGTTTGAGCTTTTAGAAAATAAACGCAGTAAATTGCGAGCAAGGTTTTCCAAAAGTTCTTGTCAAGCTTCTTTCTTTATTTATACAAAAAATCTTCCGCTTGAAATTAAAAATAAATATTGCTAATTTAGCACTTCTTTTCATGGTCTATAACTGCATTCAACTGCTGTGTAATTTAACACTTTTGTTGACAAAGAATGCAATGATCGATAGGGAAAGCACGTACCTGTGTATTATTGCAATGCATGTTGTTTGCTACATTCTAAATTCATTGAATATTTAAATACGTAATGTATATGCTACGTTCTAAATTTATAGTGTATTTAAACATGTAATATATATGCTACAGGCGATTTAAAAAAAAAAAAATTACAAGTTTTGGGAAGAAAATTTTTTATTTACACAAAAACGAATTTATAGTTTGCAAAAAATGTTTTTGATTACGAGGGCTGCTATATATATTTCTGGCCTGGCGACACTGAGTGCTGCCAAGTGCAATCTGACATTTCCATTGGAAAGTTTGTCATTTTTAAGCATAATCGTACTCAAAACGTTTTGACGTACGACCATTATTTGTGTTGTTTACAGTGACTTGAAAAAATTAATATAGAAAAAAATGGAATTAACTCGTGAACATTTTAGTGCCATCATTTTTCACAATTTTCAACGTGGATTATCACGACAAGAGTGCATTGATGAACTTAAATCTTTGTATGGCGATGAAGCACCATCCAATAGCACAGTGAAAAATTGGTATAATGAATTTAATCGTGGCCGAAGCTCGCTCAAAGACGAATTCCGTGAAGGTCGTCCAAAAACGGCTGTTGTGCCAGAGAACATTGATGCCGTGCGTGAACTCATAATGCAAGATCGACATGCGTCATACCGAGAGATAGAGACATCCTTGGACATTTCTTCCACCAGCATACATTCGATACTGCATGAACAGCTGGCCGTAAAAAAGGTTTGTTCTCGTTGGATCCCGCACAATTTGAAAGTCGCTCAAAAAAAGGCTCAAGTGGATTGGTGCAAAGAAATGTTGCAAAAATACGATTGTGGTGCTTCAAAAGACGTTTATAAGACCGTCACAGCTGACGAATCATGGATCTATGCGTATGAGCCCGAAACGAAATAACAATCGACCGTGTGGGTCTTCAGATTTGACTTTTGGTCAGATTTGTTACCGATGCGAATAAAAAACTTATTTCATCTTTTTCCCAACGTTTCGTAGGTTTTGTTTTCGACTTCTAATTGCTTTAATTATGGAAAATTGAGGATCAGTAGATCCCAAGTTTGGTAGGCAGGATCCTCAAGTAATATGTATTGTTTACAGGATATTGGGGAAAAGAGGATCTTTTGTTTTTTTTTTTTGCCTTGTTATTGCTTAGCGACTAAGACGCACAAATCTGTTTGGCGGTGAGCGTCTAATATCTCTATATTTATCCGGTGGAGGTACGCCCAAGGTCCGCCAATTGTGTTTGAGCTTTTAGAAAATAAACGCAGTAAATTGCGAGCAAGGTTTTCCAAAAGCTAGAGTTCTTGTCAAGCTTCTTTCTTTATTTATACAAAAAATCTTCCGCTTGAAATTAAAAATAAATATTGCTAATTTAGCATTTCTTTTCATGGTCTATAACTGTATTCAACTGCTGTGTAATTTAACACTTTTGTTGACAAAGAATGCAATGATCGATAGGGAAAGCACGTACCTGTGTATTATTGCAATGCATGATGTTTGCTACATTCTAAATTCATTGAATATTTAAATACGTAATGTATATGCTACGTTCTAAATTTATAGTGTATTTAAACATGTAATATATATGCTACAGGCGATTTAAAAAAAAAAAAATTACAAGTTTTGGGAAGAAAATTTTTTATTTACACAAAAACAAATTTATAGTTTGCAAAAAATTTGTTTGATTACGAGGGCTGCTATATATTTCTGGCCTGGCGACACTGAGTGCTGCCAAGTGCAATCTGACATTTCCATTGGAAAGTTTGTCATTTTTAAGCTTAATCGTACTCAAAACGTTTTGACGTACGACCATTATTTTTGTTGTTTACAGTGACTTGAAAAAATTAATATAGAAAAAAATGGAATTAACTCGTGAACATTTTCGTGCCATCATTTTTCACAATTTTCAACGTGGATTATCACGACAAGAGTGCATTGATGAACTTAAATCTTTGTATGGCGATGAAGCACCATCCTATAGCACAGTGAAAAATTGGTATAATGAATTTAATCGTGGCCGAAGCTCGCTCAAAGACGAATTCCGTGAAGGTCGTCCAAAAACGGCTGTTGTGCCAGAGAACATTGATGCCGTGCGTGAACTCATAATGCAAGATCGACATGCGTCATACCGAGAGATAGAGACATCCTTGGACATTTCTTCCACCAGCATACATTCGATACTGCATGAACAGCTGGCCGTAAAAAAGGTTTGTTCTCGTTGGATCCCGCACAATTTGAAAGTCGCTCAAAAAAAGGCTCAAGTGGATTGGTGCAAAGAAATGTTGGAATCTATGCGTATGAGCCCGAAACGAAATAACAATCGACCGTGTGGGTCTACAAAGACGAGCAAAATCCAACGAAAGTTATTCGTGGAAGAAGCACTTCGAAGCAAATGGTCGCCTGTTTCTTCGGCAAAACTGGTCATGTGGCGGCTGTTCCGCTTGAGCAACGTAGGACGGTCACTTCTGAGTGGTACACTACAATTTGTTTGCCTGAAATCATCGGAGAATTTCGAAAAACCAACAAGAGAAGACGAATCATTGTTCACCATGGCATGCGAGCTCTCACACATCGGCTCAAACCGGAGCGTTTTTGACCGGCCAAAACGTCGAATTAATGGGTCATCCGCCGTACAGCCCTGACTTGGCACCTAATGACTTCTTCTTGTTTCCGCACATCAAGAAAAAAATGCGTGGTCAACGATTTTCGTCGCCAGAAGAGGATGTTGAAGTGTTCAAAAACCATGTTTTAGAGGTGTCTCCATCGGAGTGGAAAAAGTGCTTCGACAACTGGTTTGAGCGCATGCAAAAGTGTATAAATCATGCTGGAGAATACTTTGAAAAACAATAAAACCATTTTTGATTATAAATATTCGCATTTTCACTATTAGGCCAGAAATATATAGAGCAGCCCTCGTATAGTTACGTATATATTGATCTTTCGTGCGATTAAAACCTGATTTAATATATTTTATATATTCGGAAATTTTAATCGCAAAATTTCTATTTTGATCTTTTTTTGGTTTTTAGAGGTATTTTTTAACTCCTAAAAATTTACCACAGTTGAATAGTTGAGTTAATTCCCTATCTACGGATATACAATTTGTAAACGATTTTCACTAAAACAGCTGTAAATGGTGCACTCAAGTATAGTACCTCGCGCAAAAAATCTCTTGTTTCAATGTGTTCTACTAATAAGTGTTTCTGCTTTTTATCAGTTTCTTCATTGCAACGAGCGATTTTTTTTTTATCAGGTGATTTTGTTTTTTCGTCAACTGAATAGTTGAAAGTGTACCAACATCTTAATCAAATAAGCACTTTACGAGAGAGGAATCGTTAGTACTCGTTCTGAGTTTAGGCTTGTCAGGCCATATATATGATGTACTAAGCAAGGCGTTTAAAGAAAAAACGAACCCTACCAACTAGTGCGCAATCTTACCTTCTCCTGTATCAGTTTATAATAAAAGTGCAATTTAGCTTTTTCGGACCTTCTTAAAAATACATCATAAAGGACAAGGAAGATTTAGATATATGCAATAATTGCGAGTTGCCATTGATACAATTGTGGATGTTATGAATCATTCGGATTTTTTTAATATAAGCCAGCTTCTAAAAACGAGACTGATTTTTCTACAGTCCTTATGGCATCGTAACTGCCATAATGATTACCATTATATAATAAAATGCAATCAAAAAGTCAAAAGTCAGTAATGTGTTATGTTAATTAATATTACACCCAAAATTTTTAAGTCGTCCAAAACGTTTCGAGTACATTAAAGAAAGCAGAGAAAAAACTAAAAATCTTGTTGATAATAAATGAGAATTGAAAAATCTTTTGCAATATTTCAAGTATTAGATATGTGTGTTTTATTTTTTTATATTATGGACAATTAGTCAACGTCGTCATGAGTTTGTTAGGGAATACCAAATTAGTATTGATGTTGTGTTAAGTTGATGTTGTCTCAAAATTGACGACGATGTTAACGACGCAAAACAGAATAAGGGTGATTATTTTTTATTTACTTCTCTGTTGACGTCTTCGCAGTACGCGCATTTGTACTCCTCTATGGAACAGATTAACCCGAAAAAATAAGCATTTTTTATATATTTAGAATAAAGAAAAAATTATAATTGTTTTATTGTGAAGAGTGCATAGCGGGCTATTTTTGGTCAGATTTGTTACCGATGCGAATAAAAGACTTATTTAATCTTTTTCCCAACGTTTCGTAGGTTTTGTTTCCGACTTCTAATTGCTTTAATTATGGAAAATTGAGGATCAGTAGATCCCAAGTTTGGTAGGCAGGATCCTCAAGTAATATGTGGTGTTTACAGGATATTGGGGAGAAGAGGATCTTTTGTTTTTTTTTTTGCCTTGTTATTGCTTAGCGACTAAGACGCACAAATCTGTTTGGCGGTGAGCGCCTAATATCTCTATATTTATCCGGTGGAGGTACGGCCAAGTTCCGCCAATTGTGTTTGAGCTTTTAGAAAATAAACGCAGTAAATTGCGAGCAAGGTTTTCCAAAAGCTGGAGTTCTTGTCAAGCTTCTTTCTTTATTTATACAAAAAATCTTCCGCTTGAAATTAAAAATAAATATTGCTAATTTAGCATTTCTTTTCATGGTCTATAACTGCCTTCAACTGCTGTGTAATTTAACACTTTCGTTGACAAAGAATGCAATGATCGATAGGGAAAGCACGTACCTGTGTATTATTGCAATGCATGATGTTTGCTACATTCTAAATTCATTGAATATTTAAATACGTAATGTATATGCTACGTTCTAAATTTATAGTGTATTTAAACATGTAACATATATGCTACAGGCGATTTAAGAAAAAAATTACAAGTTTTGGGAAGAAATTTTTTTATTTACACAAAAACAAATTTATAGTTTGCAAAAAATTTGTTTGATTACGAGGGCTGCTATATATATTTCTGGCCTGGCGACACTGAGTGCTGCCAAGTGCAATCTGACATTTCCATTGGAAAGTTTGTCATTTTTAAGCTTAATCCTACTCAAAACGTTTTGACGTACGACCATTATTTTTGTTGTTTACAGTGACTTG
This sequence comes from Gymnosoma rotundatum, assembly GCA_916610165.2. Lineage (NCBI taxonomy): Eukaryota > Metazoa > Arthropoda > Insecta > Diptera > Tachinidae > Gymnosoma > Gymnosoma rotundatum. The sequence goes on along the minus strand of OU744340.1, from coordinate 46,427,811 downwards.
AAAAAATTAATATAGAAAAAAAATGGAATTAACTCGTGAACATTTTCGTGCCATCATTTTTCACAATTTTCAACGTGGATTATCACGACAAGAGTGCATTGATGAACTTAAATCTTTGTATGGCGATGAAGCACCATCCTATAGCACAGTGAAAAATTGGTATAATGAATTTAATCGTGGCCGAAGCTCGCTCAAAGACGAATTCCGTGAAGGTCGTCCAAAAACGGCTGTTGTGCCAGAGAACATTGATGCCGTGCGTGAACTCATAATGCAAGATCGACATGCGTCATACCGAGAGATAGAGACATCCTTGGACATTTCTTCCACCAGCATACATTCGATACTGCATGAACAGCTGGTCGTAAAAAAGGTTTGTTCTCATTAGATCCCGCACAATTTGAAAGTCGCTCAAAAAAAGGCTCAAGTGGATTGGTGCAAAGAAATGTTGGCGGTGAGCGCCTAATATCTCTATATTTATCCGGTGGAGATACGCCAACGTCTAGCGTTTATTTACCTACATATTTGTACGGCCAAGGTCCGCCAATTGTGTTTGACCTTTTAGAAAATAAACGCAGTAAATTGCGAGCAAGGTTTTCCAAAAGCAGGAGTTCTTGTCAAGCTTCTTTCTTTATTTATACAAAAAATCTTCCACTTGAAATTAAAAATAAATATTGCTAATTTAGCATTTCTTTTCATGGTCTATAACTGTATTCAACTGCTGTGTAATTTAACACTTTTGTTGACAAAGAATGCAATGATCGATAGGGAAAGCACATACCTGTGTATTATTGCAATGCATGATGTTTGCTACATTCTAAATTCATTGAATATTTAAATACGTAATGTATATGCTACGTTCCAAATTTATAGTGTATTTAAACATGTAATATATATGCTACAGGCGATTTAAGAAAAAAAATTACAAGTTGTGGGAGGAAAATTTTTTATTTACACAAAAACAAATTCATAGTTTGCAAAAAATTTTTTTGATTATACATAGTTACGTATATATTGATCTTTCGTGCGATTAAAACCTGATTTAATATATTTTATATATTCGGCAATTTTAATCGCAAAATTTCACTTTTGATCTTTTTTGGTTTTTAGAGGTATTTTTTTAACTCCTAAAAATTTAGCACAGTTGAATAGTTGAGGTAATTCCCTATCTTTGGATATACAATTTGTAAACCATTTTCACTAAAACAGCTGTAAATGATGCACTCAAGTATAGTACCTCGCGCAAAAAATCTCTTGTTTTAATGTGTTTTACAAATAAGTGCTTCTGCTTTTTATTAGTTTCTTCATTGCAACTAGCGATTTTTTTTATCAGGTGATTTTGTTTTTTCGTCAACTGAATAGTCGAAAGTGTACCAACATCTTAATCAAATAAGCACTTCAAGGGGGAGGAATCGTTAGTACTCGTTCTGAGTTTAGGCTTGTCAGGACATATATATGATGTACTAAGCAAGGCGTTTAAAGAAAAAACGAACCATACCAACTAGTGCGCAATCTTGCCTTCTCCTGTATCAGTTTATAATAAAAGTGCAATTTAGCTTTTTCGGACCTTCTTCAAAATACATCATAAAGAATTATTGCAAATTTTGACAAGGAAGATTTAGATATATGCAATAATTGCGAGTTGACATTGATACAATTGGGGATGTTATGAATCATTCGGATTTTTTTAATATAAGCCAGCTTCTAAAAACGAGACTGATTTTTCTACAGTCCTTATGGCATCGTAACTGCCATAATGATTACCATTATATAATAAAATGCAATCAAAAAGTCAAAACTCAGTAATGTGTTATGTTAATTAATATTACACCCAAACTTTTTAAGTCCTCCAAAACGTTTCGAGTACATTAAAGAAAACAGAGAAAAAACTAAAAATCTTGTTGATAATAAATGAGAATTGAAAAATCTTTTGCAATATTTCAAGTATTAGATATGTGTGTTTTATTTTTTTATATTATGGACAATTAGTCAACGTCGTCATGAGTTTGTTAGGGAATACCAAATTAGTATTGATGTTGTGTTAAGTTGATGTTGTCTCAAAATTGACGACGATGTTAACGACGCCAAACAGAATAAGGGTGATTATTTTTTATTTACTTCTCTAGTGACGTCTTCGCAGTACGCGCATTTGTACTCCTCTATGGAACAGATTAACCCGAAATAATAAGCATTTTTTATATATTTAGAATAAAAAAGAAATTATAAATGTTTTATTGTGAAGAGTGCATAGCGGGCTATTTTTGGTCAGATTTGTTACCGATGCGAATAAAAAACTTATTTCATCTTTTTCCCAACGTTTCATAGGTTTTGTTTCCGACTTCTAATTGCTTTAATTATGGAAAATTGAGGATCAGTAGATCCCAAGTTTGGTAGGCAGGATCCTCAAGTAATATGTGGTGTTCACAGGATATTGGGGAAAAGAGGATCTTTTGTTTTTTTTTTTTTGCCTTGTTATTGCTTAGCGACTAAGACGCACAAATCTGTTTGGCGGTGAGCGCCTAATATCTCTATATTTATCCGGTGGAGATACGCCAATTGGTCAGCGTTTATTTACCTACATATTTGTACGGCCAAGGTCCGCCAATTGTGTTTCGAGCTTTTAGAAAATAAACGCAGTAAATTGCGAGCAAGGTTTTCCAAAAGCTGGAGTTCTTGTCAAGCTTCTTTCTTTATTTATACAAAAAATCTTCCGCTTGAAATTAAAAATAAATATTGCTAATTTAGCATTTCTTTTCATGGTCTATAACTGCATTCAACTGCTGTGTAATTTAACACTTTTGTTGACAAAGCATGCAATGATCGATAGGGAAAGCACGTACCTGTGTATTATTGCAATGCATATGTTTGCTACATTCTAAATTCATTGAATATTTAAATACGTAATGTATATGCTACGTTCTAAATTTATAGTGTATTTAAACATGTAATATATATGCTACAGGCGATTTAAGAAAAAAATTACAAGTTTTGGGAAGAAAATTTTTTATTTACACAAAAACAAATTTATAGTTTGCAAAAAATTTTTGATTATAGTTACGTATATATTGATCTTTCTTGCGATTAAAACCTGATTTAATATAATTTATATATTCGGGAATTTTAATCGCAAAATTTCACTTTTGATCTTTATTGGTTTTTAGAGGTATTTTTTTAACTCCTAAAAATTTAGCACCTCCTTGTTTTAATGTGTTCTACTAAATTTGCACGATTTCTTTATTATTCCAAAAATTCATTATACATATGTTTCTTAAACTACATTTCTTATAAATATTTCTTTACGTATTAGAACTTTTCTAAGACTAATTTGCACTTAATTAATTACATTACATTTCCAAAAAAAAGGGATAAAAAGGAAAACACTCATTTGTTTTTAAAAAATTTTACCTAAAACTAAAAACTTAAACTACCCTACAAACTAAATAACACTTAATATTTAAAACAAATAAAATAAGCGATATATAATATCTATCACAAAGTCCTTCTAAAAACTACTGTTCGAGGTTGTACACCAAGTCAGTTATGTCAAGGGTTTTCACCCTTCTGTGATAAAATAAGAGGCCTGCATCCCCAAAGAGAAGAGCCTTACTTTGGTACTTAGACCACCCCTGCGGCGTAAAATCCTATGGTATAAGAAATAAACCTTTTTAGCACGTTCTATTATGAAATCTAGATGTCTATAGAATTCAAAGTTCTCATGGAATACTACCCCTAAATACTTCATCCTATCACAGGTACTGATACGTTCGCCAGCAATACTTAGGCTTGGCACAAAACTTCTTGCATTTGGGTAGAGATTACCACGCCTACCCTTAATCATTACCCCATCGGTCTTTTGAATATTTAATTTCAGGCCCCATTTCATGAAATATTCATGAAGAATGTTCAGGTAATTGTTGACCCTGTTATTCAAGTTTTTCGCCCTAGGACCACTAGCAGCAATCAATATATCATCAGCATACAATGGCAAAAGATCCCCCGCAGGTGGCTGCGGAATATCAGAAACAAAAATATTGTACAAAACCGGCCCCAATAAGGAGCCTTGAGGAACACCTGCCACCACTGTTCTAATATCTGATAATTCAGTTCCTACTTTTACTTTAAAAGAACGATCCTTAAGAAAATCAGCTACCATCCTACATGTAGATTTCTTATTTGATCTTAATTTTAAAGCACATCCTACATCGTAAGATGTAATTAAATTAGGCCCTGTTTGAAAACCGCCATCCATTAACCTGCCATCAGCCATGATTTCCTGCCCGAAAGTCAGGGATGGCAAGTAATCTGTCAATGCGGATACTTCTTCTGAAACCATACTCTCAAAAGAAGGCGATCGTAAGTTATCGCCTCCTCTGTGAACTTCACAGAAGTGATTAGCCAAGATATTGGCTTTATCACAATCTTCTGTAATAAAAGAGTCCCCAGCAGCCCTCAAACTAGAAATAGGCATCCGTCTCTTAAGACCGGCACCACATTTTACTTTCTGGAATGTCCTACTATTAAGGCGAATATTTTGCAGAAAATCGGTCCAATAAAGTTCCTCAAATTTTGCGATGGCCCCTTGAATAATTCTGTCTAAGTTTATAATATCGGCTTTTAAAATTGAGCACCTACTAGGATCAACAGTACGCCACAGAATTCTTCTCAGTCTCTTTTTCTCAGAGATAAAATGTAGGATATTATCCGGAAGTCTTAGTAGTCCCCTATTACTCGCAGGGATTTTTGGTATCGCTCCATTCATAGCATTTGAAAATGCTATGCTCATAGATTCTATACAGTCATCTATTTCATGGGATGACACATTGCGGTCAACTGGAAGTTGACTATGCAAAAGGTCCCGGGCCAATAATCTGTTAAAGCTATTAATATTCAAACGTCTAAAGTCAAAAAATTCAGGCAGTATTCTTCTTTGCACGTTTCCTATCTCAACAACAATTTCTACTGCAAGATGATCAGACTGGAAATCCAGTGTTTTTAGTCCTGCAACTGCTACCGGTAAGATATCAGTTGATGACATAACTATGTCTATGTATATCTTCATACTTCCAGAAACTCGTGGGGTGTATAGTTATATCAGGGCACGTCAGCAGAAACTCACGAAGGGTGTTACCTTTAGGGTTACATACGTTTCCCCCCCATTATGAATGCTTAGCATTTAAATCAGCGCCTATTAAAAGCTCCTCCCCATTAGATAAGTCCATTAATGGATCTAAATTTGCAAGTGTGAATGTACTCTGTGGGGGTGAGTACATCGAAACCACAATCATCCTACTGCCATCAGTCTTGTTTATCCTGACAGCTGTATTCTCAATAGGGCCTAAGTCGACAGTAACCCTATTACAACACACACTACCCTTTACAAAAATGGCAGTTCCGCCGCCACGTCCATTTAGCCGATCCTGCCTAAAGATCTTATAACCCCTAAAATCCAAAACATGTCTTGGTGAAAGTTTATGCTCTACTATCAGGAGAACATCCGGCCGATGTTCTCTAAGAAATAAGTCCAAATAATGTCTCTTATGCCTAGAGACAATGGAATTCACATTAATAAATATGCATTTTAACAAGTTAGTCATCATGCTGTAAAGATATTAACATCCCTAGCAGCGCTCGAGATTTTTCGCCATCATTATTAAGTGCCCTGTATTCACGAGCAAAACCTTTCATTTTTCCTAGACAGCTAAGAAGATCACCGCCGAAAAAGCGCTTGCAATCTTTATCGAGAACATCGAAACCAGCCATTGCAGACTTAACAGATATGCCAGCGCTCGGAGTGCTAGTGACTTTTGGTTGGTGAGTTTTAGTCACTGCTGTTTTAGCAGCAGCAGCATACGATACTCCACTTATGGTTTTAGAAGGGACAATCGGAGTGGGACGTCTTACTGGGGCCTTTGTGCCCTTTTCCGCAGTCTTCCTTCGAAGTATTTCTAAGCGTTTTGGACATTCCTTTGAGCTGGCGGCATGTCCCTCTTTTTCACAATTAACGCACTTAACGGGTAAGCCAACCTTTACCACTGCCTGACCTGTGACTGGATCAGTCATACGCGTCCAAATATTGTTCTCACCTTTAGGGTGAACCTGACAATTTTTCGGGCCATGAGAAGCCCCGCACTTAACGCATCTAAATCGCATGTTGCAGTTAATTGCGACATGACCAAAACGTTGGCAATTGTAGCACTGAACTAAATCTTTTCTTTTGTGTTTTTCCATGCGCACTCTACAATGGAGAATATAACGTATATTCTTAAAACCTCTTAAGTCTGATTCCTTACTTAACTGGAATAGCCATCTGTTTCTACCTATTTTGTAGAGTCCCATAATCTTTACATTAATATTTAAACTCTGCATGTACTCAAGCACCTCGCTTGAGTCAAAAGTGTCAGAGAGACCACTTACTAGAACTGAAAAAGGTCTTTCAGATTTTGGAGTGTGGGTAGAGTAATTCACCCCTTCTTGTTTCAAAAATTCCTTCAATTTGGAAAAATCCTCTAAGGTTCAGACCCCTATATTTGTAACATTTCTCTTTCCATTTTCCATTTTGCTTTTATCGCGCAGAAAAACAATTCTGTTCTAAGCAGGTAGTAGCGGTTCCCTTGCTGATACACAAGTACCAACACTTTTGCCTGTTAGACAGGTAGAAACGCACACACAATTTCTTTCTTTTTTTTGGTTTTTAACACTTTTTAATCACTTTTTTCCGACAACACGTACTTTACTGCACCACAGTCAAAGAATCAATGTTGATGTGTTCTACTAATAAGTGCTTCTGCTTTTTATTAGTTTCTTCATTGCAATTAGCGATTTTTTTTTATCAGGTGATTTTGTTTTTTCTTCAACTGAATAGTTGAAAGTGTACCAACATCTTAATCAAATAAGCACTTCACGGGGGAGGAATCGTTAGTACTCGTTCTGAGTTTAGGCTTGTCAGGACATATATATGATGTACTAAGCAAGGCGTTTAAAGAAAAAACGAACCCTACCAACTAGTGCGCAATTTTGCGTTCTCCTGTATCAGTTTATAATAAAAGTGCAATTTAGCTTTTTCGGACCTTCTTCAAAATACATCATAAAGAATTATTGAAAATTTTGACAAGGAAGATTTAGATATATGCAATAATTGCGAGTTGACATTGATACAATTGGGGATGTTATGAATCATTCGGATTTTTTTAATATAAGCCAGCTTCTAAAAACGAGACTGATTTTTCTACAGTCCTTATGGCATCGTAACTGCCATAATGATTACCATTATATAAAAAAATGCAATCAAAAAGTCAAAAGTCAGTAATGTGTTATGTTAATTAATATTACACCCAAAATTTTTAAGTCGTCCAAAACGTTTCGAGTACATTAAAGAAAACAGAGAAAAAACTAAAAATCTTGTTGATAATAAATGAGAATTGAAAATCTTTTTCAATATTTCAAGTATTAGATATGTGTGTTTTATTTTTTTATATTATGGACAATTAGTCAACGTCGTCATGAGTTTGTTAGGGAATACCAAATTAGTATTGATGTTGTGTTAAGTTGATGTTGTCTCAAAATTGACGACGATGTTAACGACGCCAAACAGAATAAGGGCGATTATTTTTTATTTACTTCTCTGTTGACGTCTTCGCAGTACGCGCATTTGTACTCCTCTATGGAACAGATCAACCCGAAAAAATAAGCATTTTTTATATATTTAGAATAAAAAAAAATATAATTGTTTTATTGTGCAGAGTGCATAGCGGGCTATTTTTGGTCAGATTTGTTACCGATGCGAATAAAGAACTTATTTCATCTTTTTCCCAACGTTTCGTAGGTTTTGTTTCCGACTTCTAATTGCTTTAATTATGAAAATTGAGGATCAGTAGATCCCAAGTTTGGTAGGCAGGATCCTCAAGTAATATGTGGTGTTCACAGGATATTGGGGAAAAGAGGTTCTTTTGTTTTTTTTTTTTTTGCCTTGTTATTGCTTAGCGACTAAGACGCGCAAATCTGTTTGGCGGTGAGCGCCTAATATCTCTATATTTATCCGGTGGAGATACGCCAATTGGTCAGCGTCTAGCGTTTATTTACCTACATATTTGTACGGCCAAGGTCCGCCAATTGTGTTTGAGCTTTTAGAAAATAACCCAGTAAATTGCGAGCAAGGTTTTCCAAAAGCTGGAGTTCTTGTCAAGCTTCTTTCTTTATTTATACAAAAAATCTTCCGCTTGAAATTAAAAATAAATATTGCTAATTTAGCATTTCTTTTCATGGTCTATAACTGCATTCAACTGCTGTGTAATTTAACACTTTTGTTGACAAAGAATGCAATGATCGATAGGGAAAGCACGTACCTGTGTATTATTGCAATGCATGTTGTTTGCTACATTCTAAATTCATTGAATATTTAAATACGTAATGTATATGCTACGTTCTAAATTTATAGTGTATTTAAACATGTAATATATATGCTACAGGCGATTTAAGAAAAAAATTACAAGTTTTGGGAAGAAAATTTTTTATTTACACAAAAACAAATTTATAGTTTGCAAAAAATTTTTTTTAATAAAATATAGTTACGTATATATTGATCTTTCGTGCGATTAAAACCTGATTTAATATATTTTATATATTCGGAAATTTTAATCGCAAAATTTTACTTTTGATCTATTTTGGTTTTTAGAGGTATTTTTTTAACTCCTAAAAATTTACCACAGTTGAATAGTTGAGGTAGTTCCCTATCTACGGATATACAATTTGTAAACCATTTTCACTAAAACAGCTGTAAATGATGCACTCAAGTATAGTACCTCGCGCAAAAAATCTCTTGTTTTAATGTGTTCTACTAATAAGTGTTTCTGCTTTTTATTAGTTTCTTCATTGCAACTAGCGATTTTTTTTATCAGGTGATTTTGTTTTTTCGTCAACTGAATAGTTGAAAGTGTACCAACATCTTAATCAAAAAAGCACTTCACGGGGGAGGAATCGTTAGTACTTGTTTTGAGTTTAGGCTTGTCAGGACATATATATGATGTACTAAGCAAGGCGTTTAAAGAAAAAACGAACCCTACCAACTAGTGCGCAATCTTGCCTTCTCCTGTATCAGTTTATAATAAAAGTGCAATTTAGCTTTTTCGGACCTTCTTCAAAATACATCATAAAGAATTATTGCAAATTTTGACAAGGAAGATTTAGATATATGCAATAATTGCGAGTTGACATTGATACAATTGGGGATGTTATGAATCATTCGGATTTTTTTAATATAAGCCAGCTTCTAAAAACGAGACTGATTTTTCTACAGTCCTTATGGCATCGTAACTGCCATAATGATTACCATTATATAAAAAAATGCAATCAAAAAGTCAAAAGTCAGTAATGTGTTATGTTAATTAATATTACACTCAAAATTTTTAAGTCGTCCAAAACGTTTCGAGTACATTAAAGAAAACAGAGAAAAAACTAAAAATCTTGTTGATAATAAATGAGAATTGAAAAATCTTTTTCAATATTTCAAGTATTAGATATGTGTGTTTTATTTTTTTATATTATGGACAATTAGTCAACGTCGTCATGAGTTTGTTAGGGAATACCAAATTAGTATTGATGTTGTGTTAAGTTGATGTTGTCTCAAAATTGACGACGATGTTAACGACGCCAAACAGAATAAGGGCGATTATTTTTTATTTACTTCTCTGTTGACGTCTTCGCAGTACGCGCATTTGTACTCCTCTATGGAACAGATCAACCCGAAAAAATAAGCATTTTTTATATATTTAGAACAAAAAAAAAAATATAATTGTTTTATTGTGAAGAGTGCATAGCGGGCTATTTTTGGTCAGATTTGTTACCGATGCGAATAAAAAACTTATTTCATCTTTTTCCCAACGTTTCGTAGGTTTTGTTTCCGACTTCTAATTGCTTTAATTATGGAAAATTGAGGATCAGTAGATCCCAAGTTTGGTAGGCAGGATCCTCAAGTAATATGTGGTGTTCAGAGGATATTGGGGAAAAGAGGATCTTTTGTTTTTTTTTTTTTTGCCTTGTTATTGCTTAGCGACTAAGACGCACAAATCTGTTTGGCGGTGAGCGCCTAATATCTCTATATTTATCCGGTGGTGATACGCCAATTGGTCAGCGTTTATTTACCTACATATTTGTACGGCCAAGGTCCGCCAATTGTGTTTGAGCTTTTAGAAAATAAACGCAGTAAATTGCGAGCAAGGTTTTCCAAAAGCTGGAGTTCTTGTCAAGCTTCTTTCTTTATTTATACAAAAAATCTTCCGCTTGAAATTAAAAATAAATATTGCTAATTTAGCATTTATTTTCATGGTCTATAACTGCATTCAACTGCTGTGTAATTTAACACTTTTGTTGACAAAGAATGCAATGATCGATAGGGAAAGCACGTACCTGTGTATTATTGCAATGCATGATGTTTGCTACATTCTAAATTCATTGAATATTTAAATACGTAATGTATATGCTACGTTCTAAATTTATAGTGTATTTAAACATGTAATATATATGCTACAGGCGATTTAAGAAAAAAATTATAAGTTTTGGGAAGAACATTTTTTATTTACACAAAAACAAATTTATAGTTTGCAAAAAATTTTTTTGATTATAGTATATATTGATCTTTCGTGCGATTAAAAACTGATTTAATATATTTTATATATTCGGAAATTTTAATCGCAAAATTTCACTTTTGATCTTTTTTGGTTTTTAGAGGTATTTTTTTAACTCCTAAAAATTTAGCACAGTTGAATAGTTGAGGTAATTCCCTATCTACGGCTATACAATTTGTAAACCATTTTCACTAAAACAGCTGTAAATGATGCACTCAAGTATAGTACCTCGCGCAAAAAATCTCTTGTTTTAATGTGTTCTACTAATAAGGTGATTTTGTTTTTTCGTCAACTGAATAGTTGAAAGTGTACCAACATCTTAATCAAATAAGCACTTCACGGGGGAGGAATCGTTAGTACTCGCACTGAGTTTAGGCTTGTCAGGACATATATATGATGTACTAAGCAAGGCGTTTAAAGAAAAAACGAACCCTACCAACTAGTGCGCAATTTTGCCTTCTCCTGTATCAGTTTGTAATAAAAGTGCAATTTAGCTTTTTCGGATCTTCTTCAAAATACATCATAAAGAATTATTGCAAATTTTGGCAAGGAAGATTTAAATATAAGCCAGCTTCTAAAAACGAGACTGATTTCTCTAAAGTCCTTATGGCATGGTTACTGCCATAATTATTGCGATTATATAATAAAATTAATAATACACCCAAAATTTTTAAGTAGTCCAAAACGTTTCGAGTACATTAAAGAAAACAGAGAAAAAACTGAAAATCTTGTTGATAATAAATGAGAATTGAAAAATTTTTTCGATTCTCATTATTTACATATTTATATATAACAGAATACAGAGTCAATGTTTGAACAAATAATCAAAAGTTTTCCACTGACGAGTAGGGTGACATCTACGAAATGTCGCCATATACACGGCTAGAAAGGAAACACAAAACAACAGATTTGTATTAATGTACTTATAAAGTATTAATAGCGTCTATCAGCAGAAAAATACAGATTCCGTTTCAGAACCGAATTGAGCTCTGTGGCATGACTGATAAAGCATATTATAAAAATTGGATCAAAAAGAAGTTTCAAAATTGATCCGTTTTATATAATTCCTTTTCTTTACGCCTGTTTCCCGCTGCTTATTCATATATTCGAAAAGCAGTAGCATGATTTTGGAAGAGACTTCATCTCTAAGGTTTTTATTTCGCTCATGCCGGATGAAATGAAGCTGATTAAAGCTTCGTTGAAGTTAGATGCTTTTTCATCTGCAGCCATTTTTTTAGAAAATTAAAAGCTGCTTTTAGCGCTTCATCAGTCTCATCGAAATTTTTTTTTCTCTTTTGAAGGTATTGTATCGTCCGATTCCGTTACTGATCCGCCACTATCAACCTAAGTAAATGAAAAAAATTGTAAAAAAAACTGAAATTATGAAAAATATTTTCTTATATGAAATAACCCACAAATACATACATTTACCGCACTTCGCTTTGATGAGAATGATTGCTCATCTATTTTCGAAAATGAAGTACATATCTTCTAAATTATGTGAATAATAATAGGCTGTAATAACTGTGCATGTATGTACATGTATGAAACTTAAAGTATCTCACCTGATAAAGGTTCGATTTCCCTTTTCGAACACGTACAAAATCTTTTATGATATGCAAATGCTCGTCCAAATACGCCGAAGGAACATATTTTTCGTCTGTTCCTATCCCACTTCTTTTCGACTCCGCTTGCCGCAATATTTCTCGTGTATATTGCCACCGCAGATATTTAAGTTTTGTCTAAAATAATATGTAGGTTGATTATAAAGAAAATATTATGTGTACAAATTAAGAAGACCTTTCGGCAGTTCTGTTTTTAAATGAATAGAAATTATTTTTGTTGATGTTTATTCATTGAATTTATTCTTAAGACTGATTTCAAATATAATATTAACGAACATTATTAGAATGAATGTGTAAAAAGGAAAATAGGAGAACGTACATGTTGCAATTATAAGGGTTACCATATCTTAACACTCCTCCTCAACACAATAAGGATAATAATAAAATTACGACAAATTCATTAAATTCATAAAATACATGTGTTTTACTCTAGGTAGATTCTTCGTCAGTATATCAGCTACCATCTCTTGCGTTGGGCAATACTGCAAAATAACATCTTGATTGCGGACTACTTCACGAACATGATCGACGTGTTTTGTACGGTTGTGGTAAACTGGGTTCGTGGCTAACTTCATCGCACCCTGATTATCCACTTTCAAAGCTATCGGTTGACCATCATAAAAACCAATTTCTGTCAACAAACGTTTTAGATATACGGCTTCCTTACAAGCACTGGACATAGCCATATATTCTGCTTCGGTTGAACTAAGAGCTACCGTTGGTTGCTTACAAAAAATGTATCCCGTATATGATTTACGATCCAATATACTACTTCCCCAATCAGCATCAGTGTATCCTTTAACGCACATATCACTACGTTCATAAATAAGACCAACGTCCATAGTTCCTTTAAGATATCTCAATATATGCCTCACTGCAACCATATCTTCTGCATGTGGATCTTGATTGTGTTGCGCCAACTTTGACACTGAATGTTGAATATCAGGTCTGGATGTTATCGCCAAATAAGTTTGTGCTCCAATTATCGACTGATATTCTTCTTTACTAACTCGTTCACAATCATTATTACAATGTGTTTGAAAACCTGCATCGAGCGGTGTACTTACAGATTTACAATCCTCCAACCCATATTGTGTTAGTATATTTTTAACATATTGTCCTTGACACAATTTAATAGAACCAACTTCACCATCACGTTTGATGTTCATTCCAAGAAAATTGCTGAGAACACCCTTATCAGTCACTTGGAAAACTTTTGCCAGGTTCGACTTAAACTTTAAAACCTCCTCCTTGTTCTTGCAAGCGATTATGATGTCATCGACATATACTGCTACTAACATCACTTCCGCGTCAATGGTAGATTTGTATAAACAAGGTTCATTTTCGCAAGATGAAAAACCCATTTCTTGTAAAACGCTGTCTAGCGTTTTGTTCTAATTTCTTCCGGCTTGCTTCAACCAGTACAGGGATTTTTTCAATTTAAGGACTTTATTTGGTTCTATTCTATTTACAAAACCTTCCGGTTGCTGCAAGTATATCTCATCATTAAGATCGCTGTTTAAATACGCAGTACTTACATCGACCTGATGCAAATGCCAGTAGACACCATGTTTTGTTTTTCTCTTAGGCTTTTAGTTCTGCTCTCATAGCCGCCTTCCATTCACTACTTTCTTCACACGAGATTGCTTCTTCAAAATTTTGTGGTATAAATTCATTATATGCAACCATCAAATTTTTTACCTTACGAGGTCTACCAGGCTTACCAGTCCTTACTATTCGAGGTCTGCCAGGACCAGGTTTAAAACATAAATTAAAACATAGATTAAAACATCATTAGAGTTGACTTCCTCAACGTCTCCAATAGTTTTTGGGAATTTTGTTTTATCAAAGATGACGTCACGACGTTCAACAATACTGTGAGATTTCATATCATACAATCGATAAGCTTTAGATACCAATGAGTAACCGACCATCAAGTACTCATCACCACGGGCTTCAAATTTAGATCTGTGAGGTTTCTTAAGTGCCACGGCTAAACAGCCAAACGTCCTTAAATGACTTACGTTGGGGCGTTTACCATGCCATATCTCATATGGAGTTTTGTCATTTAAGTTACGAGTGGGACCACGATTTCGTATATATACAGAAGTACATATAGCCTCAGCCCATAAATCACCAGGAACGCAGGCGTGGATTATCATCGATCGCGCCATTTCAACCAATGTACGGTTCATTCGTTCAGCAACACCGTTCTGTTGTGGCGTGTGGGGTACAGTCAAATGACGTTCTATTCCACACTCTTTCAAATAATTATCAAATTCTTTGCTTGTGTACTCACCCCCGTTATCGCTACGAATGGCCTTAATTTTCTTTCCCGTCTGTCGTTCAACTTGTGCCTTAAACATTTTGAACTTCTCCAACACCTTAGACTTACTTTTCAAAAAATAAACAAAAGTCCTTCTAGACTTATCATCGATAAATGTTAAGAAGTACCTTGAGCCTCCAATAGAATTCACGTTTATTGGTCCACAAACATCTGTGTGCACCACCTATAACAATTCTTTGGACATAGTTGTTGATTCTTGAGGAAATGGGGAAACATGTACTTTGTTCAACATACATGCTTTACATTTTGCGATTTTCTCATGCCCCTTTAAATTCAAACCTGTAACTATTTCATTTTTCACTAACATATCAAGGCTTTTGTTGTTTAGATGGCCATAACGGTCATGCCAATTAAAATTTGTAGCATACAACTTTTCGTTAACATCCTCACACATAACAATGAACAAATTATTTCTTTTAACAGCTTTAATAACGTTGTTATTATATTTGTCGCTTATATAGGCTGCATCATTCTTAAATGTTGCAATATATCCACGTTCCACAGATTTACTAATTGAGATAAAACTTGCCTGTAACTCAGAACAGTACAAAACATTTCTCAAAGTAACATCAATGTTGCATGATCTAATGTTGACATCACCTCTACCCGTTGCCATTATATGCTTGTTGCCAGCTAACGATATTTTCTCCTCATGATGCTCAAACGTTGTAAACATGTTGCGATTATTACACATATGCGCGGTTGCGCCGCTATCAACATACCATTTGTTTTGTTGTAACGTATCAGCTACTGCTAAAATAGAAAATGATTGTTGTTGTTGCTGCTGCTTTTGTTTTTTCATGTCACACTTATTTGCGTAGTGGCCGGCTTTACCACAAGAAAAACATCTTCCCTTTAACTTTGGCTTGTTGTTGTAATTACGCGGTTCTTTCTCGTTTCTTCTTTCACACTTTGCACGTATACTAAATGCTTCTTGGTTTGTAACGATTTCTTTATCGTTTTTTCTTCTTTCCCCTTCTTCTAGAAGCTTCAAGTTCAGGGAATTAAATTTTGGCAAACTGTCTCTAGTTTCCATGGCTATAACGAAATTTTCATAATCGTGTGGTAAACTTGATAACAAAATTATGGACAGAAGCTCCTCTTGCATAGAAATACCAATTTCTTCTAACTTTTCAGCAATTTCTGTGAACATATTTATCTGATTCACCATATCTCCATCTGATGCCATAGACAGATTTAACAATTTCTTATACAGCGTCACCTTTTTATAGGTCCTTGCGGCCTGTATACGTCTTGTAATATTTCCACGCTTCATGTGACAACTTACAATTTTTTACATAATTAAGCTGTGACGGTTTTACACTGGGACAAATAGTGGCCAGAGCCTTCTCATCGTCAGACTTTATCTTTTCTACTTCGGCTTTATTTCTTCCATCCTCCGCCTTTAGCTCACCGCTAACCAGCTTCCAATATCCACTGTGCACCAGCACACTTCGCATTTGGATAGACCATGAGTCGAAATTATTTCCGTCCAACTTCTCAATTTGGTAAATTGACGAGCTCATTTTATTAATTTTTTTTAGTCTTATACCCTTATACTTTTTAGTCTTATACAAGCGTTACTGCGATCACTGGGCCCATAACCTGTTGATGTTTATTCATTTAATTTATTCTTAAGACTGATTATTACAAAGTTTCAAATATAATATTAACGAACATTATTAGAATGAATGTGTAAAAAGGAAAATAGGAGAACGTACATGTTGCAATTATAAGGGTTACACGAATGCAAATTTGTTTTTAATCATTCTTACTTGTTTACACATAACATTATAGATGCTTTTCCAGTATCATTTTGATTGTTATGATGTAAGCATGAATGCTCGCTGTGCCTTGCGTGCTTATAATTTAATTTTTGAATTATTTTTTGAACTGTGAATATTATAAATGAACAGAAATTATTGTGGCTTAAGTTCATTTCTTTTTAATTTCTAAAATTTTTTCCAAAGAAAACAAGAAAAATTTTGTCTAACCAAATTAATGTTGATATGAATTATGAGTATCTCGTATTCTTATTTACAAAGTTAGTTGGTTAAATAGATGATGTTTATAAAATACACAACTAAGGTAGATGTATGCGAAGAATGCTGATGAAGGTCGCAGCGGTCCAGAAAGTGCAGCATTTCATTCTGCTAGCGTCTAATTTTTCTTAAAGAACCGCTTGTGAGCTCCACTCAGGCTAAAAAAAATTTCATTACCAGATTCAGCTACACACATATTTAACACATGAATTATTTCATAATGGCTCATGTACATAGGTAAAATTTATGAATGAATGTACTTACCTTAATAAGAGCAGCAACGAGCTCTTCGAACTTCTAAATATATTTATACAAGCGCGGGTACGGATGATAAAAAATATGTAAATTTATGTATTTAGTTTTACAATTTTTTATTTTTTATGCCAGGAAAAACTATACATATGTCAAAAACAAAACACCTATTCAATGAAAATGTCTGTGCTATTCGTTGACTAGCGGCGCACTGTGGTCAATATTTTGAGATAGCGGCCAAAACTCCGTTTGGTTTTTGTTCTCCGATTTTAAAGTTATTAGACTCACATGTAAGTAGACAGTAGTAAACCTCGGGAGCCAAAAAATTAGAACTCTACTTCAACTATTTCAGAATTTAGTAAATTTATGATATTTTTAGTTAATTTTTAAAGTTTAAATGATCATAACTTTTTTGTTTTTCAAGATTTTTGGACGAAATAAATTTGGTGTTATAACTTAACTTATTTCCTATTACTGTTAAAAATTGAAGCTCTACTGTTTGCAGAACAATATAAATATTTTTTTTAAAAAAAGGTCAAATTTCTCGGAAATTTCCTACTTCATAGAGCACAACTCCTGTGAGTCAAGCTGAGTCAAAACACAAATTTACTATTTTGTAGTCCTAACTCTCCCCTACATTCCTATTCATGCATCGGGACTGCACTTTTTGAGCTACAGAAATTTTTCTGACCCAAGGTAAGATATTCGGTACAAATGCATGTCATATGTTTTGAGAAGTTATTTGTATGTGAAAGTGGCTATTATGCATATATTTTGATGAAATTTTGTACAAGAGTTCTTATTGGCCCAAAAAATAATTCTGTTGAAATTAGGAGAAGTTGGCCCATATTTGGACCTAGTCCACATAGAAGGATGTATCAAAATTTTGACAAAAATTAAAATAGAACTCTCAAATTATGCGGTATCTGGCAATTCATTTGGAAAAGGTTAAAAATGGCAATAATGCCATCTAATATTACATAACTTAAATACCTGAAAATTGCAAATAAATTTAAAACCAATGGAAATAACTGGTAAAACCAAGTACCTGTTATATTATGTTTCAAAGAGGAAAACAGATCATGTTGAAACTTCGAGCAATAGTATATTAATCCATTCTTCAAAATATGCAACAGACAAGAAATTAAAATTCATAACTTAAAAATAAAAAAACTTTTTAAATACTTTAAGAAAATGGTACAATCAATGTTCCAGAAACAAGAAATTGTTTTACTCACGCAACCAAGAATGGCTAAGAAATAAACTTATTTTTAAAAAGCCATCAGTAACTATCACGGAAACTGGAAAAAGTGGTCGACCAGCAAAGCCAATTGATAATTGTAGTAAATGATCACGAAGACGCAAGCTTAAACATATCAATGAAGAAGTTTCTTGTAGCATTATAAAGGATTCACTTCTGCATCAAATTCAACCATCGAAAACTAAAAAGAGTTAAATTGCTATCATTAAAAAAATAGTGGAAGCAAGCCCCAGACGCACAAAAAGGATTTTAGAAACTATGCCGACACCAACTGAAGAAAATAAATTTACTCCATAAGAAGCATTTGCACTATTTTTGGATTTGAAAATTACTAAAAACCAATATACAGAATTGCGGAAGCGAACCAATGAAAAAAATTGTGGAATTTTTCCATCATATCGAGATATAGTTTCTGCCAAAAAAGATTGCTTACCTTCACCAACTGCTATTAGTGTAACTTCAAGTTCAGCAGAAATAAAATTGCAGGATCTTCTTGAACACACTGCAGAACGATTATTAAAGACATTTGATGCTGACTATTAAAAGAAGTTTAAAAATTGCAGCATGACTTTAATTTCTAAATGGGGATGTGATGGGTCCTCTGGCCAGAAACAATACAAACAATGTAATGCGGAAAATTCATCAGATGCCAATTTATTCATGATTTCTTTCGTTCCATTACGTTTAACAAAAACTTATATTGGTTCAGAGCCGTCAATTAGTAGAGCTGCAGAGATTGATGTATGGAAGAATGAAATTCCCTCGTCAACAAAATTTTGTAGACCATAAAGTTTGCTTACAAAAAAGAAACTAAAGATGTTTAACTGAAGAAGTTGGCAAAATAAGAGATGAAATTAAAGAACTTCAACCAGTGATATTTGAATTTAATGAATTTAATTTAATTCTTTCGCGAGCACAATACAAGAAAAATTTGCAGATATTGTACTAATGAAGATCTTATATTTTGTTGTGCACATCAGACCCATATATGTCTAGTATTCGACAAAAATCGAAATCAACCTCATTAGATTTAGATGAAGAAGCTAAACAACTACTGCAAAATGAAAATCAAAGCTATTTGGAAGAAATTTTTACTAATATTGTTTAACTAATACTAGTTTAAAGATTATAATTTGTTTCCAATTTTAGTATAAATTTTTATTAATACAATTAAATAAAATATATGTGCACTTTAAATCAATAGGAAAGGTTTACTTAAAATTTTATCGATGTTGTGTTCTGTATATAATATATCCAAATGGTATTGATATTGTTGGAAATTTCAGTGTTATTTTTCAGTTTAATCCTCACAAGAATTAGCTTTCTTCCAAAAAAAACCAACCTTTGGCCCCTGTGAATATTTAGACCAAAATAAATGTCAGGGGCCAAATGTTGGCATTTTCTGACCAAAATTAAGCTTAGGAATAATAAATAAGTATTGGTTGTAAAATACGATTGAAGAAAATAGGAAATTATAAAAAAATACCTATTTAAAATGTCAAAATATTCAACTTTTACATGGAAACTCAACAAAAAAATGCATTTTTAACTCCACATTACTTACGTTCCTATCAGTCGATTTTTACGTTTGAACACGCAAATTGAAGCTTAAAGTCCCTCCTATTAAACAAAATAAATTGCGTAAAAAAATACCAATCCGGTCAAAAGTTATAGAGTTTTGACCGCTATCTCGCGAAATTGACCACTGTGCGGCGGCGAGCCGGCCTTTTAAGACATTCAGCAGTAAAAGTAATCGCTTTTTATATGACTACGAAATTAAATAAATAAAATGATATTAACTTTTAAAAATGGCATAAAGAAAATAGTTTTCTTTAAATTAAGCCTACTTGTGTGACAAAGACAAATTCGAATAGCGACGGCACGTCGTCGGAGGCGTATCAATGGACTGGAAAAATTTTGCTTTTATAAATATGCCACCCCGATCCAATAAAAAATTAACGTTTTGAGAAAAATCGAAAAACGAGAAAGTCTTATGGGATGTCAAATTTTTATCGTATTATTGTGCAATTTTTGTGATGTTTTCTGTTCAGCGATTTAATGGAGATAATTGAAAAAGTAGCACAAAGTTTTTTTTTTGAAAATTAAATAATTTAATACTATTCCCGTATCTTTAGTTTAATAATTTGCAAGGTGCCTGTGCATAGAAATAAATTATCGTAGGGTTGGTATTTTACTTTTCATACTCTTTCAACTGTATAAAAGAGCCGAAAACAAGTCAGCCGTATACAGTGGAGAAAGAAAAATAGAACTATCGTTGTTGTTTTTGCTTGAACTTTAAATTTTGTCTTAATTGTTTGGACAAAGATTTTTAGTTTATTTAAAATATTTGTCAGAAGTTTCCTGAACAGCGAACTAAGTTGTTAGAACAATTAGGCCAAAGTTGGTCTTTTATTTCATTTCTTTTTGTTTTCTGTCTTTGATCTACGCGTTTCTTTAGCGTAAACTAAGATTGTATAAGTGTGTTTGCACGTATAAAAACTCATTTATATACAAACAAAAAACTAAAATGAAAAACCTTCAAGTTACAACCGCATGGGTTCGTTAAACTTGTTCGAACATACATTTCGAGTCGTGAATAACTTATTTGTATTTACAACAACAAAAGCAAGCAAGAAATTAATAAAGGAATTTTCTGAGTTTTTCGGAAAATTAAAAATTTTTTTCCTGCAAACCATCTTCTGAAAATCAGCCAAATCGCTCCAGACACAACGTCTGCAACATACACAAGCAAGTCAGTAAAGGTGTAGTTTTAAGTTAACTTTAGGAAAATAATTCACTTGTAATTTTGCCGTAAAACAATAAAGAAAGTTGTGTGTCTAAACAACACATAGAAAAACAATTTTTTTAAGAAATTAAACTCGCGTGAATTTGATTGGCGCCCTAGCAAGGACCCGTACACAACAGGTCCTTCGGTAAAATCAATTCAAGCCTTGACGAGGTCCCATAGTAGTACTTAAAGGACAAACCGGTTTGTGCGTATGGCAAGGCCTGTTAAGCCCGGTAACAAGAAGAATATTGGTTAAGATAAAATAAAACTTAATAGGTAGCAAGCAGTGAACAAATTTAAAAAAAAAAAAAAAAAACGAAAAGCAAATAAAATTACACTAAACAAGTAAAATAATAAATAAATAAATTTCAAAAAAAGTAACAATAAATAAAAACTTATAAAAGTACATTGAAAAACATAATAAAACCAAAAAATTATTGTAAACACATTTTAAAAAAGGCAAGCAAACAAAACATATAAAATTACGTTAAACAAGTAAAACAAAACTAAACAGTTAACAGTGAATCATTAAAAAAAAGAAAAAATTAAAGCAAAATAAATAAAAACTAAAAAGAATATCTAAAAATAAAAAAACTAAATCATTAATATTAGAACAAATTTAAAAAAACAATAAATATGCATAAAAGTGAAATTGAAATAAAATTAAGAACAAGCTGACACAATAAAACTAAAAAAGGACATTAAAATTATTTTTTATATATCAATGACATTGTAATAAAAATAAGGGAAAACTGACACAAAATAAATAAAACTATATGGTTAAATAGTGAAAAACTTTCAAAATAAAAAAATAATAAAAAATGGAACTAATTAAAGTACATTAAAAAATTTTTTTTCTGTATATAAAAGTGACATTCTAGAAAAGTTAAATATAAATATTAGTAAAAGTAAGAGGTAAAAATAGAAAAAAAAATGCGCAATAACAAGTTGGCTCTTTGCGCAAAGGAGCTGCTCTGCGCATTTACTTACTCTGCACTTAACAGTATCAACAGCAACGCACAGATGACGCCAACCATTTTTCTGCAAGCTTAATTTAAGTATTTCATTTATAATTGTTTATTTTTTTGTACTTATAAAAACTATAATTTATAAATTGTTAAGAGAAAACAAAACAGAAAATGAAGATAACTCATAATTAACGTTGATTCCAAACTTCCCTTTTGAACTAAATTTATGAATTTTGTGTAACTAATTATTCTAAAATTATTTGTTCAGTAAAATGCCTGACGAGACAATAGATGAATTAACTAACAGACTTAGCTAAACACGCACAGTGCGTGGGACAACAATTAGTAGACTGGGATTTAGTAAACATCAAAGAAGTCAAATATTGCAAATAGTCCAGGAGGTTTTGAGAAAACCTCCGGACCATCACTCCGACGAAGGCGCAGTCACGACAAAGCTAGAAGAGATAGATAGGGTACCTGATCTGGTTAAAACCTTAAGGGAATTCTCTGGTACCGTTAGCAAATTTAATTCTTGGAGGAAGTCAGTAGATGTGGTTCTAGAATTATACGAATGGCTAAAGGGAACAGGGCGGTATTACGCTGTTCTTCACACAGTTTGTACCAAGATCATTGGTGATGCGGATACCGCAATGGAGTCCTACAGGACTTCACTAAATTGGAGTTCGATTAAGAGGTGTCTCATGGTGCACTACTCTGATAAGCGGGACATTTGGACGTTAGAATATCAAATGACGGTGATTCGTCAGGGGAACTGAACGATAACCGAATTTTACCAACCAGTTTACCAACAACTTTCTCTAATATTGGACAAAGTCTCCTGCTTGGAATTAGACGAGAACGTCCTCAGGGCAATGATCAATACCTATAGAGAGAAAGCGTTAGATACCTTCATTAAAAGTCTGGTAGCATCCCGAGACTACTACTGTCCGTGAACCTACTTCACTGCCTCAGGCATCATCCCACCAATATGAGCTTGCTCATATTCGTCAATTTAAACTGAACTAGTTTTTCAAAAGATCTGCTGGAACTTCTTATCAAGGACCAGCTAATAAAATGCAAAGGAATTTCCACTACGACTACGTACCAGAGGATGAGTGGTATGGATGGGCATGTCACCCATCTAAAGGAAATGACGTTGATGTCCTACCAGCAAATAATGAAGCAGACTACGTTCAGGAATATTTACAAAATTTTCCAGAAGAAAGTGATGTTGCAGCAGAAATTCTGCAGCATCAACCAGACGACATTCAAGTCGCCGTTAATTTTATAGATTAAAGTGTTCCTTGTTACCCTATTTTAATGCGAAGACGAGGAACGGAAAAGTACTGACATTTTTATTAGACACTGGGAGTAAAAAAAAGTACATTAAACCCAATTTAGTAAAAAAAAACTCTGTACTTAATACGGAAATATTTGGAGCAAAATCTGTGGCTGGCGATATAAAGATAACACATCACACATTTTTTAAAATTTTGGGATTGACGATGTCCCGATAAAATTTTTCCTCTTGCCTGGGTTACTCTCGTTTGACGGAATTTTAGGAAACGATATCCTAAAGGAACTTTCTGCTATCATTCATGCTACTGAAGATTCATTCACGGTTAGAGAAGGAAAGAAAATTCATACTAAGCAGTGCTTAGCCCATAATGTAAATAATATCGAACTAAGGGCAGTCCACCTATCTGAATGTCAAAGAGCTTTTTTAGAAAATATAGTGACAAACATCTTTGGCTTTTTGCGCATCCAGACGAAAATTGACATATACCACTACGGTAACAGGAGAGATACGCACAGAAAATACTTCACCGATATATGCCAGAAACTATTCCTATCCAATGGCTCTGAAAGGTGTTGTAGGGAAAGAAGTAGACCGTCTTCTACTTGACGGTATCATAAGGCCATCCAGATCCCCTTATAATTTACCTATATAGGTTGTACCGAAAAAGGAAGACTTTTCTAGGCAGAAGAGTATTATACTTGTAGTTGATTTGAGACGGCTAAATGCTGTAACTGTGGCTGATAGGTATCCTGTTCCAGAAATTAATGATGTTCTATCCAATCTAGGGAATCAATACTTTACAGTGCTGGACCTCAAAAGTCTTTCACCAGATACCATTAACGGAAGAGGATATGGAGAAAACTGAATTTTCGGTGAATAATGGAAAATACGAGTACATTAGATTACCGTTCGGTTTGAAGAATGCTCCATCAATGTTTCAAAATGCACTAGATGACATCTTAAGGGAATTTATCGGAAAAATATGCTTCGTGTATGTTGACGATATTATAATTTTTAGCAAAGACGAGGAATCTCATTTGGAACGTGTTGAGAAGGTATTTAAAACTTTGGAACTGGCAAATATGAAAATTCAACTGGATAAATGTGAGTTTTTTAAATCGAAAGTATAATTCCTAAGGTTTGTAGTGTCAAAGGAAGGCATCACGATTAATCCGAAAAAAGTTGATTTATTATTATACTAAAAAAATTGCTTCTGAGTGTCGACAGTACATCTTCATACCAATTCAAAATTGTGTTCCCAGGAATACACTAATTAGCGAACCCCAATATGACGAACAAAATCTTCTTAATATTTTTAAAAGGTATCTAAATCCGTCAGTCATTAATAAAGTCATTATTAAAAAAATCTCCGGAATAGGTACTGGGAAAAATTAAAATATTATACCCTTATCACTTTTTAAATTATAAATGTCGTTTTACACAACTACTGGTCGAGGATATAACTATGATAATAGAAACTCATAACAGAGCACATCGGAACGACAAAGAAAATAAAAAACAGATGTTGGAAGAGTGCTTCTTCCCTTGTATGTCAAGTAAAATAAAGTGATTCAAGAAAATATGTAATACATATATGCAAAAAAGGAAAATATGAAAGACATCCAAATAATCTGGAACTCAGAGAAACACCAATACCAACGCATCCGGGACATAATGTATACATAGATATTTTTTCAACAGATAAGAAATGAGTTTTAACGTCAGTGGAAAAATTTTGTAAATATGCGAAAGTGAAACTATTGAAAGGAAGCCTATGAGAAAACCCCTTAGGGAACTTTTTTTTTCATGTGGAGTCCCAGAAAATGTAGTTATGGATAACGAACCTTCTTTAAACTCCACTTCCATCTTTTTATTTTCTTTTATTGCAGATTATTCGTTGGGGCCGCATTGGCGGACTTCAATATTCTCGACTATTCTAATGCCAGGCTGATAACCATTCAGAATGGCGTGGCAAAAAGGAAAAATGGTACATTTAAAGTCATACATTCGATTGATCTTGATCAGTATCGAACCTTGATAGAAGAACTCGGATCCATTATGGATGCGAATATTAAATGCAGTTATCCGCTGCGTCCGTTTTTAACACAGAGGGTCATAGATATAAAAGGCCTTCTTAGGCACCAGAAGATAGGAAATCTCTTAGAGAACAATAACAGACAAATCATAAACGAACTTCTGCTGACAGAACACGGGAAATTTCAAACATTACTAACAAATAGATTAGAACATAAACTAATTTTAATAGAAAAAAATTACAGAACATTGAATATGCTATCCAAAGTCAATACTGTAAATTTATTTATGTTCTCAAGAACTGAAATCGAAATCTTGAATAATGTTCTTACTACTTATAACATACCATTGTTTAAAGGAGACGAGTTACTGTCTTTCGCTAATGTAAAAATTGTAACAAATAATAAAGAAATTCTGTACTTTTAAGTATCCAAATTACTCAAAATGATCTCTGTAAAACTTATAAATTAAAATTCTAAGTTTAATAATATTCTGTTTGCTATCAAAGAAAAATGCAGAATTATAATGAATTAGAGATGGCTATTGTATAACAAACCTTTTTAAAAACAAAAAAAGCAGCTACACCCAGGTTAACAACGATCACATACCCACCACTGAAGAAATTGGAAGTGACCTTTCTCTTTTTGAATCAATATGTCGGAATAACCAAGGTAAACAATGAAAAAATAGAACGTACTTGATCGAGAATTTTTTTCGAAAGAAATAATTGTCAGTAAACCCCTACTAGCCTCCCTACAACTAAAAGAATACAAAAGATAAAAGAATACAAAAGACAAATATGGGTAACATATAACGGCTTGAAGTATTAGCAAATAAAAACAATGCATTAATAACACGCATAATAATTATATGTGCAGTTTTTTGCACTGCTATCTGAATTTAAAAAATAAATTTTTTAAGAAATTAATGTAATGTACTAAATTATATTACTACTAAATATATGGGCATTTCTCTCAGAAGATCTACCCAGACGCAAAATTTTGTAAGAAAAACAACCAAATTAAATAAATTTTCATTTATTGCATGCATTTATTCGTTACTCATACACAACTCGAGATATTCAAGTCCCAAGTAAAGCAAATGATATTTTTTATTTCCATTTTTTTTTAATTTTAAGAAGTTTTGTTTTCAAAAAATATTCTTAGCGCTAGTTGTTATAAATTAAGTTTTTCTCACTTGGATCTTTGTAAGGATATCAAGAGTTAGAAAATAATGCATAAAATTCGATATGAATTAAAATAACCATAAAATTTTGCTTTGCATTATTCGTTAATTCAATGAAAAATACCAATATTTTTAAATTTAATTGCGAACTACGCAGCCATGCAAAATTTGTTTCGTACGATATCGCTAGTGTAAAATATATAAGTATAAAAAATTTTTTTCATATATAATTAATTATTTTTGGAAGAGAAATTCTATATTTCAATTATTTAAATCGAGGTGAATAAAAACTGCGAGAATTGAAAACGGAACAAGGAAAAATTAAAAGAAAATAGAAGTAAATTGCAAAACTGTAAATTAAAAAGCCGAGAAAGATCGCGTAATGCTAGGAAAAAGTCAAAAGCTTTAGCTAAAGCAAATAAAGAAGTTTTTAAAGAAAAAAAAAGCGGTATGAACGTATACTCGTACGTAAAATACAAAACCAGGAGAAGCTTAAAGAAATTCAAAATAAAAATACAAGCGCAGGACGAGCCATACAAATGCAAGCAAACATTTGCAATAGCTTTAGGAAAAGCATTGGGGAAAGAACACTATAAAAAATTTAAAGTGCTCCAAACGTTGATTAAAAATTACAAACAGCCCGCATAACACTTGCAAGCAAAAAGAGTGGTAAGTTCCATCACTGAATTTAATAATAGTGATAACATAAGTATGCAAGCTTCGGGGACACAATTTGGTTCGAAGGGCAAATAATTGCTAAGCGCTTCATGATAATGGTAGTGTTTGAAGCGTTTGAGCTCTTTAAAGAATAAAAAATGCAATTATCGGAAAATCTACTTATGGAATATGGAAGACGAAGTAATGTGGCAACAATGGCGGAAAATAGAGGGTCAAATAGTACTAACCAATACCTTTACAACTTTATCTGACTTAACCCTTTGATGTGTGGTGTACATTATAATGTACGACGATTTTATCAACCCGTCACTGGTTGAAATTTTAGCATTTATACATGCAATTAATTTGCAGTGACAGGTTCGTTGTGATGTTGTTTTTTAAATTTTAAAGAGGCTGTAAAATTTCAAGAAAAGTAGAGATTAGTTTTATATATTTTGTCTAATCATCATCGACGCAGTCCCTTATATATGAAAGTTTTTTTTAAACTCAGGTGGATTTTTTCGCTTATTTTTTTATGAATTTTTAATGTTTCTTGTATTTATGTAAATATCTATATTAAGAAATTTAAAATCAATAAAAAAATAAAATAAAGTGATAGTTTTTAGATTGAAGCAGATTTTACATTAAAATGTACATATTTAAAACCCACTTTAGAATAAAAATTTGTCCCAATAAACTTTTACATATGATCTTTGAAGCCTTTTTAAGCTATAAACACTATATATAGAATTTTTTAACAGTCGAAATTAAATCCCGCTCTAAGGGTTTAATAGTTGAAATGAAAACTTTTCTCGGTTAAATCAATTGTATTTTGTAAAAAGGTCCCAGCAGAAGTATTTTGAGGATATCAAACGAAATATAAAGTGTACTGAGTGAGCAAGCCATTCAAAAGGATTTTGCCGAAAATTATAGGCTGACAACCCAAAATGAAATCCAAAGTGCTTATTTCAACTATTACTTGTGTGGCTTTGTTGGAGGGGGTAACAAAGCCTTGTGCGGTCATAAGTGAAAAGTTAACGCATAGCAAACATGATGTTTTTATTTTTTTAATAATTCTCTTAACTGTTATTAAGAAAACTAACGGAGGATTTTCAAAAATATCTATCTTTTCTGATGGGTTTAGTTTAAAAATAAATTCATTTTGTTAAGACTAAACGACTTTAAAATTGAATGTTGTAGTGTCGAATGAAATTTTTTCGCTAGCTCACATGGAAAGCCTAGCAAATGATTAAATCAAAATACATTATTTTACTCGATGTATTTTCTTTCTATCAATATTAAATATTTTTCGTAGTATTTTAAACTCAATTAAGACTAATTCACACACTTCTTGAAACTGGATTTTATTTAAAAATTGTAGTTCTTGTGATTTTTATTGCTCATTTTATATGTAAAAACTAAAATGTGTATAAACACATTTTGTTAGCAGTTTGTATTTTTCAGTTTGATACACATTTTTGGTTTTTACATATAAAATAAGCAAACAAAATCACGCGGAGGCCAGGTTTAGGAAGCTCCTCTAGCTTATATATATATATATATATATATATATATTCGATATACATGTAAGTAGTATCTAGATTAATAATATTGTAATTATTTTTTTTCGCGCTACATTTTCAAAAACTGAAAAAATGTTAGGGTGGTTTTTTGAAAAATTAAATATAGACTTAAAATTGGCACAAAATCATGGAGCTATTCCTACAAAATTTTGAAGTTATATAGCTAAACGAGTTTTTAATAAAATGGAGAAATAGAATTAAAATTTTTTTTATTTTACTATATAAATTCCCGGAACGGGGAAAATATCCCAAAAAATTGTTTTTTTTTTTTTTTTTATAAAAAAAGCTACCCTCCCTTAATTTATCACGGGGATGTCAACTCCTTTTTTGGGTATGTAGCCAAAATTCGGGGTCTTTAAAGCCCTTTTTTTACCTTTATTTCGGTGCTTTGCACTCAGAGGAATCTTACAACAATTTTTAAATTTTGTTCCAAAATTGGCAATGTTGGAAAGGGCCGAAGGGAGAACCATTATAGTTGTTGACCGTTCATATATTATATTCGCATTTGCTAATCTTGTCTTTAAAATGGTTTAAACAATTTTGCTAGTAATTAAAAATACAAAAAAAAAAGAACATCACCTTTTTGGAGAAAGTAAAAAAAAACGTAATTTTACATTTTCTCAACTCAGAGGGTGAGTTCCAAAACGTCAAAACACATTGCAGTGATGCGGTTTTGCTACTGTTTTAATAAAAAGTAACCAACTATGTTGTTCAATTTGTAACAAATAACTTTGCAATTTTATTACATTTAGAAACGCTTATTTGCAATCAGTTTTTTTTTTTTAAGATGGCGATGTCAACAATAAAAATTATAATCTTTGAAAACTAGATGGGATTATTGGACGAAACGCCTAAAAGCAATTATAAAATTGTACAAAAATACATAAAAAGTCCGAGTCAATGGTTTTAATTTCCCGGAGCACCTTTTCCCATTAAACAAATTTTTTCTTTTTCTTAGAGGCAAAATCGCTTTCATTTTGCAAACGTGTTGTTAACAAAAGCTGCTTCCACTCAAAAGTCCAATTCTTGTGCCTGAAGAAATAAATAAATTCTGTTTAAATAATAATTAAATTTAAAAGAAAATTTTCTTACTTTTCTTCCGCCATGATTGATGTGCTTGTAATTTATTTTGCAGTAAATATCAAAAAAGCAGTAACAAAATTAGTGATGCACAGTTTGCTTTTGTTTGCGTATCAATTACTTTTACTATACATTTAGGGATGCGTAACATTGTCAATGTTTTAATGGTTGCGTTTATCAATGCATGACTTTGTTAAGTTGTATTGCAAATGACGTTTTGGAACTCACCCAGGCTTGTAACTTTTTAACGAAAAATACATTAAACTTAATAAATTAAAATTTTATTAAGAATATAGTAAATGTCTTAAAGTAATAATCCGATAAGCCAAAATTAACAAAAAAAAAAATGTAAGCCAATTTTCTCCTTGCATATTTAAAAAAATGTAAGCCAATTTTCTCCTTGCATATTTAAGCACATATTTATAGATATTTTTATAAGATAGCGAATTTTATCCAAAAATATAATCGTTTTCAAACCACTGTGCGTCAGTTGATTTGACATCTGAAAATATATTTTACAAAAACAAAATAAATTTGGTTTACTTATTGTTGTAGTTGTTTTAGAACTGCTATTACCTGTAATATTAATGTGCCTTTCAGCGAGTAAACCGATAACGGTCTTTAAATATTGTTTGCACACTTTTCACCTAATAATAAGTTTATGACGAATTTAAAACTCTCACTCGTTTCTAGAAACTTGTAACAGCGCTACTCAAAAAAAGGTAATCAATATTAATATACATATATAACTAAAGAACAATAAAGGTTTTAATAATCTTTAAAATTCTTGTGCTTTTATTTCTATGAATTTTTTCCCATCGGATATACGTCGAAACAAAGGAATTGAAATGTTTTTCATACCATCCAATGATATTGTAATATTAAAATCTCAATACACTTTGTTTTTAGTTTTATATACAGATCAACTGAAGAGCTGTTTATTATTTAGAGATCAATGTAGAGCTCCTTGGAAGGTTGTATTATTAACAAAACAAAAAATTGTAAGTCAATTTTCTCCTTGCATATTTAAGCACATTTTTATAGATATTTTTATAAGATAGCGAATTTTATCCAAAAAAATAATCGTTTTTAAACCAATGTGCGTCAGTTGATTTGACATCTGAAAATATATTTTACAAAAACAAAAAATAAATTTGGTTTACTTATTGTTGTAGTTGTTTTAGAACTGCTATTACCTGTAATATTAATGTGCATTTCAGCGAGTAAGCCGATAACGGTCTTTAAATATTGTTTGCACACTTTTCACCTAATAATAAGTTTATGACGAATTTAAAACTCTCACTCGTTTCTAGAAACTTGTAACAGCGCTACACAAAAAAGGTAATCAATATTTATATACATATATAACTAAAGAACAATAAAGGTTTTAATAATCTTTAAAATTCTTGTGCTTTTATTTCTATGAATTTTATCCCATCGGATATACGTCGAAACAAAGGAATTGAAATGTTTTTCATACCATCCAATGATATTGTTATATTAAAATCTCAGTACACTTTGTTTTTAGTTTTATATACAGCTCAACTAAAAGCTGTTTATTATTCAGAGATCAATGTAGAGCTTCTTGGAAGGTTGTATTATTAATTAAATTATTTTACAGAAATGCGTGTCTTATATACTACTTATGAGAATTTGGAAAAGTAATTTTAACATAAACTTTAAACAATATTGTGGGGGAATATTTTAGGTTGAAATTAAATTTATTGCTTAAAATTAGTACAAGAATATTAAGGAAAATTTATGTGCAGTATGATTACACTTAAAATAATCAAGGTTGGTGCATTATTCGATTCTTTAAATTGTACGTGCAGACGTTTTGGACAATGCAATCGTATTGTGTAAAAGAATGAAATCATGCTACACCTCCACTATTCGCCAGAATGTTCATACAAAGTTAGTTTTATGGGCATTCTTTTTCATACATAAATGTCGATTTTATTTTTAACAAATTTTTTTTTTAATTTTTAGACAATCTAAGTGGCAAATAATTAATTTAAAATATGTTATTTAATTTTTAATTCTTATAAAATATTCGTTGCTTGTTAAATGTACGATTCAAGTGTTAAGTGATCTTTAAAAATTTATTTAAATTCCGTTTTGGACCATATGACTTCCATTTTATAATTAACAAAACTGATTACTTACAACGTAAGTAACCTTTTCATTAAAGATGCTAAATGCAATATCACTAATAGAAAATCCATTTGTCGCCAAAATCTTTCTTGGCTTGCGTTATTTTTTCAAATTAATAAATATACATTGAATTGAAGTATCCATTGATCTTTTTTAACTGCATGTTTTTTAAGAAATGAAACTAAGCAAGACAGCTGCAGGCATTTTGTTGTAGTGTTCTTTTGTTTATTTATGTTTTACACAGTAAAATCATGTTTTTTTCGAACATAAGTTTGAAAAAGGGCAAATCGCAAGCAAAACGCGTGAGTTTCAGAACATGTAAAACAAAAGTTGGCGTTTTTAAAATCACATGCGATTTCACAAACATGCGAGTGTCAGAACATGCCTGTTTATTTTGATTGCAAAATAATTCGCAGCGTTTCGTGGGTCCCAGACAAAATTTGTAAAACGAGCTACAATGCTCTTAACATGTGGATCTAAGGGAAACGCAGTCCACTTCGTTTTGGTGTACCAATGATTTGGACTGATCCAGGAGAGCACAATTCCGACAACTGTTGCGCTTGCACAAACAAAATATGTGGAGTAAATCGTTAAGGCCCTAAACGAAGGGTTTACATATTCGATAAAAGTGCACAAATACCAATTCCACCGCTTTAAAGTCTTAACAGAGAAAATTCTTCTTCTATTGAAATAATGGATCAATAGGATTTCACCTATAAACCAACACCAGAAGCCGGCCCATCAAACAAAATAGTTCCAATATCACAAGCAAGAATGGACAAGATTGTGGCAGAATTAAACCTTTCTCATCTTTTGAAAGAAGGCAACAATTTGGAGCCTAATGTCAAAGTCACCGGATATCGAAGACAACAATTACTATTCCAACGGTACTGTCACGATATAAAGGGACTGATGGAGGCGATGGCCATTAATAATGTCGCAGCTGATTGGCGAATATTCATCGATTCTTCGAAATCAAGCCTGAAAGTCGTTTTGCTACATAAATATAATAAAAAATCAAGCATTCCCATTGGCTACAGCACGGACTTGGGCGAAAAATACGATTGCATGAAAATAATTTTGGAAAGTCGTGGCGATGCTAAGAGGTCTCCAAGGAGGCTATACGAAAAACGTGTGTTTCTTGTGTCTTTGGGATACCCGATTTAAAGGAAACCAATACGAATTGCATGACTGCTCGGGATCCAACGGATCCCACCTGGCCTAAGCTAAGTAATAATAATAAACAGAGTTTTTCTGAACAAATTATAAATGAATTTAAAAGAAAAAAAAAATAATGTTTTAGTTATTCGATAGGGCTACAAAGGTAGGTATCGAGTGGTGAAAACGATAAAGGGGCAGTATAAAGAAACATTTACACTATACTGCCATGGTTAGGGCTGGGATAAGGGTATAACATCTATCTTCACTGGGAATATCGCAATTTTTTTTTATCGCTGGCACAACATGATAGTACCTGTCGATCAAATAAACTTTTTGACACTGCAACGTACCACCGCCCAAGCCCGACGAGCCTTAGCCGTGCACAAGCTACAAGTTGTCAGTGATGCTGTGACAAAAGGGCGAAAACAAATGTGATCAGAATCGGTTCGCTGATTTGAAACGTGACAATCCACAGGTGCCAATTGAGAACGTCCTCATGCCCTTTCTCCATATCAAACTGGGAATCGTAAAGAATTTCATCAAGGCCATTGTGAAGCAACCGAAAATGCTTGATTGTTTGAAAAATATTTTCCCACGAATCAGCGAAGCAAAATTGACCCAGCGAAACGCCGGGACACGTATAACTTCTTTTTTACCGATATAACATTTCCCGTTGGTTTCATCCCATCCCGATTTTGACTGTCGCATAATGTAATTAACGTACCCAATCCTGTTTGCATTTAATTTTGCACATTTTGTGAAATACATTTCCTTTATGTTAAAATAAACACATTGAATACTTCTATTTTATTTATTTTTTTTTTTTAATTTTTTATTTATAATTTCGCAAAAAAAAGCATCAGAAAATATTTTAACATCATGATGGAAAAATACAATTAAAATTAAATAATTTTTTACTAAAAACCTGTTCATTTTAACAAAAATTGACTCACCTCGTTCTAAAATTAGTTACATTATTTATTATTTCAGGTTTTGCTGAAATATGCCTTTTAATTGTTTGCTTTAAAACTTATTCCTTTTTTGTCTCCTACCACAGTTTTAGTTCTTTGCAATTATCTTTAAAACTAAAAATAGGTTGGGCCTGTTTGTAAATGCATCACTGCGCTGATAGAGCACCATCAGTAGATCTAATAAGGGGCCATAAGTTAGGCGTTAGCTGCGCACGACTGCTCCGTACAACAGTATGGAATTGCCCATGTATATATATATATACAGGGTGTTTTTTATAGACGTATAGAACTTCGAATTGAAATAAAACACAAGAAAATCGTTTTAATGTCCATCAATTTGGCTTTATTGGAAGGATAATTTTATGCCATTAATGTTTAAATATGATTTCGGGCATGTGGCCGCCGCGGCTGGCTCGAATAAAGTCAATTCTACAGGTCCAATTTTCAACCACTTTTTTGAGCATGTGGGACCGTATGTTGGTAATAACGCCACGAATGTTGGCTTCCAAGTCCCCTAACGTTTCTGGTTTGTTGGCGTAGACGAGCGACTTCACATATTCCCAAAGAAAATAATCCAATGGTGTCAAATCGCACGATCTTGGTGGCCAATTGACAGGTCCATTCCGCGAAATTATGCGCTCATCGAATGTTTCCTTCAATAAATCGATTGTAACGTGCGCTGTGTGGCATGTAGCGCCGTCTTGTTGGAACCACAACTCATGCACATTCATGCCATCCAATTGGGGAACAAAATAGTCGGTTATCATGGCTCTATACCGGTCTCCATTAACGGTAACTGACTCTCCAGCATTATTTCGGAAGAAGTATGGCCCAATGACTCCACCAGCCCATAGAGCACACCAAACAGTCAGTTTTTGTGCATGTAATGGCGTTTCAAGGGTCTCATGTGGATTCCCTTCACTCCAAATGCGGCAATTTTGCTTGTTGACGTAGCCATTCAACCAAAAATGAGCCTCATCACTGAACAAAATTTTGCTATGAAAATCAGCATCGAGATCAATCTCATTTTCGGCCCATACACCAAAATCACGACGCATTGCATGGTCTCGCGGCTTTAATTCTTGCACAAGCTGGATCTTGCAAGGTCGCAAGCCAAGATCTTTGCGCAAAATCTTCCATAAAGTTGATGAACAAAGCTCTAATTGCTGTGCACGGTGGCGAATCGATTCATTCGGGTCCTCTTCAACACTTTGCTCTACAGCGGCAATTGTTTCTTCGGTGCGCACTGTTCGACGTCTCTGCGGATGCGTATTATCACATAGAGTAAACGTAGTGCGAAAACGATCCATGGTTAACCGAATTAATTGCTCTGATGGCCTATTATGTCGACCATAAAATGGACGAAGCTTGCGGTAAACTTCGCGAACTGAACCATTATTTTCGAAATAAATTTGCACGATTTGCAAGCGTTGTTCTTTTGTCAACCTATTCATGATGAAATGGCAAACCAAACTAAATATTAATCACTTGACAGCTGACAAAATGGCCGCCAGTTAAAAAAGTGATGCCAACTTAAAGTTCTATACGTCTATAAAAAACACCCTTTATATATATATATATATATATATATATATATATGACTTTCAAAATTGTTCATAAAGTTTTTTTGGAATAATTTTTTTACTAACACAACATATATAGAGTTCAAACACACGTCTTTTTTGTGAAAAATTATATGTTCATGACAGTTCTCCAAATTCTGCTCTGGAACGAGTTTCAGCACACCTTGGGGTTATTAATGAATTCTATAAAGGTTGGGGGATAAAAATTAACCCCAGTAAATCTGAGGCTATTTGTTTGAGGAATCCATCAGGAAAGTGTCCGTATGATGTTGTTCCGCAAAGTAAATTGTTAAAATTAACTTTAGATGGCATTGAGATTCCCTTTAGGGATGAAATTAAGTATCTAGGTGTTACTTTTAGTAAGCTTTTAAAATTTAATAAACATGCGCGAATGGCAAAAACGAAGGCACAGAAAATTAAAAATATGTTCACGAAACTGTTGACTAACAATCACCTAAGTCGGGAGTCAAAGCTTTTGATATACAAGGTAAGCATAAGGCCTGTACTGCTATATGGATTCTTGGTTTGGTTTACCATTTCTCCTACGGTAGCTAAGGAACTTGAGATTGTTGAACGTGGTGTTCTTAGATTATGTATTAATCGTAATTTTCAGTCATTTAATAAAAGATTTTCTAATAAATTCATTTATGAGGAGTCCAATGTCACTCCCTTATGCTTTTATGCCCTGAATCTGTTGCAAACATTTTCTCAGAAACTTCAACATCATTACAATTCTCTAGTTTCTGATATTTTCGATCGGGAAATTTGTTTAAGCTGGTCAGATTGTTTATATTTATCACCAATTGGAGTCCTTAATGAGGATATTAATATGTCGAATCTTCCACTCTTACCTAAATTTTATAGACAGAGCAACCATGTTTGCCAACGTGGTTAGTTGTGAATTTGGTTTAAAACTGTCTTGTTCTTGTGCATTTTAAATTCACTCCTTGTAAATATTGTTTTTTTTTAGTAATAAGTAGTTTAAGATTACATGTGATAAGTTGTTGAAAGAGCTTTAGTTATGCCTGTGAACCTGACCATGCATAATTGTTGACTCTTTCAATCTCATATCTTTAGCTTTTGTTTTCTTTCTCGTTTTCCGTATTGTTGTTTCTGTTAAAATTAACGTTGTTATTATAGTAATTATTTTTTGTTTGTTTTTTAACAGCCTTCAGATAAGAATCAGCCGCTTGGTTGGAACCAAACTATTGATAGTTCCAGTTTAAAGTCGATGCAAGGATTGTCAAAGTACTAATCATCTATTAAAATGCGCCAGGAAGCTTAGCTTTCCTGTTCCTTATCTGTATCTTCTATGAAAGAAGATATACTGCAGGATGATATCCGGGAATTTATTACGGTTAGAACCAAAAAAAGGAAGAGCAATGACCCAATTCAGTTGGATCTGACAAACCTAGAAGCTCCAAGTGTTAATAATAAAAACCGTTTCCAAATTTTGGGTGAAATCGAAATGGATAGAACTAGTAATGATTTTAAAAATGAACATAAAGGAGGAAAACCACTAAAAATAAAAAAATTATATAAACAAAAATTTAGATGGCAAAAAGAACTCCGACGGATTTTTAGGAGAACTTTAGATAGGAAACGATCAGATTATATTTTGTTGTCAAAACAGATTTATCTGTTAAAAATTATTATAAAGGAGTTGGTTGAAATTGAGCAAGCCGAAATTTTCAGAAATCGTCTTGCAAATATTAAACCTGGCCCTACGGCATTCAGGAAAATTTATAATATTTTAGGTGGGTCAAAAAAATTCACCTTTACGAAAATAATTCCAAATGGTACAGGGATAACGGATAATAATCAAAAGTTATATCTTCACAGTTATTTTTCAGCTATTTATTCTCGTACAGTTCCTAATCGGGATGTTTCAGATATTTAAAGCCTAATAGAATCAAATTTGTCTCAGACACCAAACCCTCAGTTTAATTTCGATTAACCATTTTCCATCAACTAATATTCAAAATAATTCTTTGTTAATTAGCATTGATCAGATTTTGTCTATTTCTAAAACATTAAATAATAAAAAATCGTCTGGTTTGGATTGTATTTCAAATTACATTATACGAAAGCTTCCTACCATAGCTTTTGATTATTTAGGGATTATTTTCAATAACTGCATTAGCAATGGATATTTTCTAAATTATTGGAAAGTAGCAAAAATTGTACCGATTTTATAAAAGCCTAATAATTTTGAATTAGACAATGTTAGACCAATTTCACTTCTATCCAACTTAGGCAAACTTTTTGAAAAAGCTATCCGGTGTAAAATGGACTTAAATTTAGGCACTTCTTATATTCCAAATTTTCAGTTTGGTTTCAAAAGATTTCACTCTACAAGACATGATTTACTAAAATTTCAAAATGATGTTGAAAACAATTTAAGAGATCAGCGTTGCACGATAGCAGTTTCTCTTGATGTTGGAAAGGCTTTTGATCGTGCCTATCATGATGGCATTATATTCAAAATGATAAATATCGGTTTCAGTCCTTACATAATTAAGCTTATTTATAATTTTTTTAAAAATAGAAAATTTTGCGTCCAATTACAATGTGTGCTTTTGGCAATGTGTGTTGTGGGTTCCGCAATTTTGGCGCGACATTTGTACAGCATTTTTATCAATGACTTTCCACATCAGTTTGACGGTTCAACTGGTATCCTTTACGCAGAAGATTCACTGATTTACTCGCATGGAATTTCTCCTATTGATACATTGATGTCTATTTCGAGATATTTAAATGAGGTTAATAATTTTTATAAATATTGGGACATAAAGATAAATACAACAAAAAGTAAAGCCATTTGTTTAAGAAATGCTTCCGGGAAGTGCAAATACTTTGTTGTTCCTGAAAGTAAGAATCTTAATTTGTATCTTGATGGTCAAAAAGTTTCTTTTGTAGAAAATCTTAAATATTTGGGGATTAATTTCAACAAGCTTCTAAAATTTAACCATCACGCTAGAGTTTTGCTAAACAAAGTTAAAAGGATTAAAATTACTTTTGGAAGATTGTAAGTATTTGCAAGATAAAACAAAATTGTTGATTTATAAAGTATGCATAAGGCCAATTCTTTTATACGGCTTCCCGATATGGTTTACAATTTCGCCTTCGGTTAAAGAAAGAAATGCAAGTTTTTGAGCGCAAAGTTCTGAGACTGTGTGTTAAAAACATTTTGAACAAAGTTATAAAAAATTTTCTAATGAATATATATATACAATTTGGCAAAAGTTAAACCTTTAGCTACGTATGCTTTTGATTTAATGAAACGTTTTATTGATTCCTTACCTAATCTGGATAATATTTTGATACGGAATGTTTTGAGCGAACAAAGTGGTCTAAATTGGCTCAATACCAAATACTACTCACCCTTAGGTTATGTAGAACTTGAAACTAATTGTGTAAGTAACGTTTTACCAAAATTTTACTTGCTAAAAATTCCAGGTGCCCATAGGGGATAATTTCCTAATAAATTGTATTTAGATTTAGTATAGTTTAGTTTTTAAGTACACTTTTTATATATTTTACTTTTCCAATAATGTTGTGCCGGGAGCAAGCACTACGAACTAACGTTTTAATTCTTCTGCAATTAAGCGATAAGTTTGTTACTGTTATACAATAATATTTATTAAAACAAAACATTATAGTTTTAAGTTTTCTGTGTAATTTTTCTTAGTATTATTCTTTTTATGTATTCTGTTTTAAAGTCTCAAATAAACTTTATAAACCTTATAAAACTAACACAACATATGTTGATGCTTATTTTAAAAATTAAATTATTATATACTAATACATAAAAAATTGACAACAAAACAAACTTTCAGTTTTTAATATTGACTAAAATTAACACTTCATTACTTAATTTATATGAACATTTTTATGACCTTGGGGATTTTTTGTAGAATCAGATTTTTTAAAAGTGTATATCAGTTTTTAATCTGACCGCCTTTAGTTTTAATGACAAGTTGAAGCCTGTTTTTCACGCTATTGATTAAATTTCGCAAAATAAGTGGGTCAATTTTACACCATTATTCATTTACTATAGCCCAAAGGTCTTTTATGGTTTTTGGACTTTCGCTTTTAGTTATAATTCTTTTTTTCAATACATTCCATAGGTTCCCAATTGAATTGAGATCCGGTGATTGTGGTTGCCAAGCAATACATTTGATATTGTGGTCTTCTAGCCATTTCATAGTTACCCTAGCCTTATGCTTAGGGTCATCCAAAAATTTCTAAGCTGGGTAGATATGAATCACACAAAATGTCTATATTATTTTCTGCTCTCATTATTCCGTCGATTTTTCGCAAAACCAAAAGCTTTTCTCCTTGAAAACAACCCCAAATCATCAGGGAACCTTCACCAAATTTAAGCGTGCTTTTGGATCATACCAGGACAAAATGCGACCATCAGACCCCAAACGGTTAATTCTAGTTTCGTCGGACCATGTTACCAATTTCCACTGCTCGGAAGTCCAGAGTATATGCTCCTTTGGAAACTTCAAACGGGCTGCACGATGTTTGGATGACAAAAGTGACTTTTTAATTTTTGTTTTAGCTCTCATACCACACTCTTTAAGACATCTCTGTACTGATTTCACACGTTTATTTGGAGAGACTCCCGAAGCACTATGTTGGCCTCTCCAGCGTTATCAGTAGCTCCTGAAACTATTAGGCGTAGAACCAACCTTTTGGTTTGGGGATTTAGATTCGCTTTTCGACCACATTTCTTAAATTCAGGCACTCCATCGAGTAAACTTCGGAGCTTTGACACAAACCAAAAAAATACATTAAGCTTTTTTGCAATTTTACGAAAAGGTGCGCCATTTAAAATATAGTTTCCAACGTTTTTTTAATCACAGTTAAATTAACTTTTGGCATAATTATTTTTATAAAAATTGAATCACTAATTACACTAATGGAATCAAAATTGATTGAAATCACTTCTATAATTTTAATTTTATTTTTTAAGATTTTTTTAAAGATTTTTTAATTTTTTAGAAACACTTGCAGTCATGAAAAAACTTAAATGCAATAGAGTTACAAAAATGTTTATAAAAATTCAAACATAACGGGAGTTATCATTAAAAAACGAAAACATTGTTTTTGTAAATAATACTAAATAAAAGAATTGCATGCAACAACAAATATAAAAAAATAAGATAAAAAATTATTTATAATAAAGAGAGGTATAAACCATATTATAAAAAAGTATGTTCTTATGAAAAATTTTGGAAGTCACTGTGTATTATTTTTTTGATACAATTGTTTTAGTTTATTTTTCGATTTTAATTTTTTATCAAGAGTTTTTCCAAACACATGAATAAGTATTTTCTAATATGCATGTACGGACTATGACAATAAGAAAATCATAATTGTTTTGGTTGTAGAGTTGCGATTATATCTTTTTAAATACGGTCATAATGTTTATTTCCGATTTTTTAACAAGAAATTTATTTTTAAAATGAGCGTATATCTACTAAGCTAAACAAGTATGTTTAATTCAATCAAAATGAAAACAAATTTGTATGTTCTGTGTCTACGCTTATATGAAAGTATGTACATAAACACATGTTGGACGTCGTTTATTTTGCCGTCAGATTTAACAACGAAAAAATTATAATTGATGTCTTAACGATGATCAACTTGCTAACTATGTATATAAGCTGGTTTTCAGCAAATAGGTAAAAGTGTGACTGAATAGCAAAATCGACAATTTTGTTGTTAAGTCAAATTAAATAACCGATAATCGTGAAGAGTAGTAAATCGTAGTACTGTTCTTTAGAAACCGTTATAATTACGATTATATTTGTTCAATAAAATAAAACATCGTATGTTATATCTCAATACTTAAAAAATTTTTTAATCTACATATCGCTGGTCTCATGTAGAAACTGTATTTATCACAATGTAATATTAAAAATGCAAATGCTTAGAAACCCGTTATTTTTGATTCTATTGCATTAAAATTTTGTGACAAGGTGTATCTTTCTACATGAGACCAGCGATATGTAATTCTTTTTTTCTCTTTTTGGAAAAACCAGTTTTATTATGAATTTCAAATTATTTGTTTTAGGTTTAGTTAAATATATTAATAATTTTTTATAGTGTATAAGCTAATGTAAAAATGTAAAAAATGTAAAGTAAGTATATTTCGAACATAATTTAATATTTTGTTGAACCTTGACTTATTTTGCGCATATATAATATAGGCGAAAGCTCAAAAACAGAGGCAATAAATGACGTACACACAGAACAAAAATGCAATTGTTTAAACTAATTTAGAAAATATCTATATCCAATTTACCCAAAACAGTATCAAAGGCATATACGGAGGATGTAAATATATATGGCTTATTGCGAATGACGCCATAATCAGGTTCCAGGCTGGGTAAGGCACGACTAGGAAAGTGTTGTTGTTGATGCTGTAGAAAACCTCGTGCAGATGATGATGAAGATAAAGTTGTTATTGTTCCTACTGGTTTGCGTACATTTTGTTTCATTTTTTCCTTGCGATCTAGAAGTTTTTTAGTTTCCCGCACCATGTAAATGGCATCGGTAGTTGTCATGTAATCATGTATAACCTACAACAATAAACAATATATGCATATAGTCTTTTTTAAAATTATTATACAAATAAAAAAAATACGAATGGAGCTATGTAATACACCTAAGTATAATTTAATTTACCTTACACTTAACTGGACAATGCGCAAACACCCATATTAGTGTGCAAAGTGTATTAAAAATTTCACAATCCTTATCGCACCAGCGCAACAGCATTTGGGCAATAGTAACAAGACCACCTTTCTGGAATGTGTTAGCGGTTGTACTGTTATACCGTGCCAAATTTAATATTATGCGACTGCAGTACATGATCAATTGTTTGTCAACTTCAGAACGTATAGCTTGAGCCATTATGCCATAACAAAAAGTTGATATGAAATTCGAGCGACACATAAGTAAATGCGGCACAGTACGTGAAATGCGATCTGAAAATTATAAAGTTTAGAATTGTTGCTTTAATATGCTAATTCGTTACTTCTTTTGTTATAAATATAATTACTTTTTATTGTTTAATATTAATTCATTAAATTAAATTAAAAACAATTCTGAGACTATACCGCGAGAATAAACACATACTGTTTAAATGAAAGTTAACTTAATGTAAATTTTATAAGTATTTTTCGGAGTATTTGGAAGTCAATTAAGACTACCTTTAATTTACACCCTTGTTGGAAATCTGCTTTTTTGTACTTTCAACGAGTAAACCGATAACGGTTTTTAAATGTTGTTTGCAACTTTTCACTTCATTATAAGTTTCTGACGAGTTTAAACTCACTCGTTTCTTGGAACTTATACTAGCGCTACGAAAAAGGTATTAAATTTTTTATATATAAATAAAAAAATATAAATCCTTTTATTGTATTGATAATTTTTGTGTTTTTATTTTTATGAATTTTTGCCTATCGGTTATACGCCGAACCATTGGTCCATACGAACCGGATCGCAGAGGAATTTTCAATCGCCTTCTAAAAGGAAGAAATACAGTAAAACCTTGTACGAGGAAGAATAATTTATCAACCCCCATTTTTCAATTGTAAACAAGGTTGGTAAACTGATTTAAAAAGTGAATTTAAGTAAAGTGAGAAATAACATAAGTATATGTATACATACACAC
The DNA here is from genome assembly GCA_916610165.2 of Gymnosoma rotundatum. NCBI lineage: Eukaryota > Metazoa > Arthropoda > Insecta > Diptera > Tachinidae > Gymnosoma > Gymnosoma rotundatum. The sequence goes on along the minus strand of OU744340.1, from coordinate 46,384,511 downwards.
ATACTTACGTGTTGTGCACAAAAAAAACTTTGGTTATACAAAAATAAATAAAACAAATAGATCAGTACCTTTTGACTGCTATGTCAATTTATGACATTTCTACGCAGAATTGGAACCCGATTATAGTGTTTATTTGTATTCAACGATTACCAAATGTAACCGTTACATTATGGGAGCAAAGTATTAAGGACAAAACTGCCTTATCGTTGTGTAGAAATTTAGATATGTTCTTAACGGAACGCATTTAAACTTTAGATTGTACACGCGATCTAACAAGTTTAGAAACTGATAAGAAAATATCAGAACGTAAGATAAAATCTCATGTGTCTAATACAGGATCCACAAATGCATATATTATATGCCAATATCAGTCTCATTTGCTCCGATTTTGTCGTCGATTTAAGAACATGTCTGCATCTGAGCGTTTTTCTACTTTATTGCTGCGTTAACTGCCTATTAAAATCCCATGAGTTCAAAGATTGTAAAAGCGAACATAACTGTTTTATTTGTAATCAATGAATGTAGAACAGAAGATGCCTTCGACATCGGCCGCAGCTTGTGTTAATTCACATCGACAAGTTTTTCACATTTCACAGAATTCGTCTGTTTTATTAGGAACTGCAATGGTTTCTATTATTTGCCATTATACTACGTATGCAGCTAGGGCCTTAATTGACCCCGCATCAGAAGCTTCATTTATTTCAGAACGTTTGCGAAATCAGTTGCGAATAACGTCACATTCTACGAATGTCAAGATTTCCGGCGTGAATAAAGAATCTTTTGCAACCTCTAGAAAAATTTGTACGATTCGAGTAAGATCTCCATTGGACGAACATATTCAGCCCAATTATGAATTTCTTTCCCACGGAAAAAATTTTTCTCAAGAAAAGATTCCTCCAATTATGAATTCCGTAGGAAAAAAATTATAAAAAAGTGGCATCATCGCAATTTGAAGGGAGTTTTTTTTGTTTATTTTCATATAATTTTTATTTTATAATTTAGAATACCTACTTTTTTCCCCCGGATTTTTTTCACTTTCCGCAGTCAATCAAAACGGGAAAAGCTTATAATTAGAGTAAAGGGAAAAGTGAAAGAACTCGCACGGAATTTTTGTTTATAATTGGGCTGATTGAATTGGAAACTCTGCACTTGTGTTTCCATCAATTTCAGGTAATTTACCTTCGTTTATTTGTCCTTTGACTATTAGGAGTGAATTACCCGATATACAGTTGGCGGATATGAATTTTTTCAAATGTAGGTCAGTTTGTATTATGCTTGGTGCCGATTTATACCCAAAAATAATTCTTGGTGAGGTTCGCAGAAATGTTGTTGGGTCTCTTATGGCTCAGAAAACTATCTTTGGATGGATTCTGACGGGTCCCATTGATGTTTCAGTTAATGATTCTATTAACGTTTTTCTGACTGCTGTTACCTTTACTGATGATGATAATTTAAACCAAAATCGTTTGAGATTTTGGGAAATTGAACAGACTCAAAAAAGGAAAATTATTTCTCCTTCAGATAAATTTTGTAGAGATTTATCGGATCACCACTATCTGTGATACTACAGGGATATATAATGTTTCGTTACCTTTTAAACCAGAATTTCGTAGTGAAATTAATTGGGGAATATCAAGGTCTAACGCTATAAAACAATTTATTAGAATGGATTAAAGTTAGTAGCGGAGCTGTCATAGATTCTTGCTATTAACCGCATCATTCCGTAATTAAACTGGAGAGAAAAATGGCAAAGTTAAGATTCGTTTTAAATGCATCAAATAACCCATCCAATGGCAACAGTTTAAATGATTGTCTTTTTGTAGGGCCTACACTTCAAGATGATTTGGTAAATTTAACTTTACGGTGGCGTACATACGAGTTTGTATTTAACTGGGATATTTCGAAAATGTATAGGCAAATTCGTGTTCATTCGTGCCATACGCGTTTTCAGTGGATTCTTTATAGATCGTCAACTGACAGACTACGAATTAGAAACGGTAACGTTTGGGTTAAATTGTGCCCCTTATTTGGCAATTAGAACTTTATTGCAATTGACTAATGATTGCGAAGAAGAAGGATTTTGAGGAAAAATATGTATGTTGGTGATGTGTTGGCAGGAGCACATGATATTTGTAGTGCTTTGTTGGCCAGAGATTAGTTGAAAGATGCGTTGTTATCAGCTGGTTTCGAATTAAGAAAATGGTCATCAAATAAAAAATCGATTTTGAATGAATTATCTCCAGATCATTTAGTGGATACAAAAGTTTGTCATTCGAAGAGGCTAGTTGTTCAAAAACTTTGGGGATTTTTTGGAATGCCCAGTTAGATTACTTTTTTTTTCATAGTTAGTCCGCTAAAGATAAAATCTGAATATACTAAAAGGAAAGTACTGTCGATTATGCCAAATTTTTTGATCCGGTGTGCTGGTTGAGCCCAGTAATTACTATAGCTAAAATAATAATGCGACGTATTTGGCTGGATAATATCGGTTGGGATGATTTACTCACACCCTCTACAATAAAGGAATGGCTAAAATTGGTTGAAGTTTTTTATGAGGTGAACTTTATTCAAGTGCCAAGATGGGTAAATTATTACAGATCCTCGTCTGTTGAACTGCATGTTTTCTGAGATGCTTCTGAATAAGCATATGCTGGGATAGTTTATATTCGAATTGAAACACCAAATGGAGATGCAAATGTTCACTTGTTATCCTCTAAGACAAAGGTCGCACTTCTTAAATCTGTTTCATTTCCCCGCCTGGAGTTGTGCGGAGCGGTTTCGGCATCGGAATTATTGAAGGGTATCCTTAGCGAAATTGAGATTACGATCGGACGTGATTATTGTTGGACTTTTTCAACAATTGTATTGGCTTGGCTATGGAAACCACCTTGTACGTGGACCACTTTTGTTGCTAATAGGGTTTGTCGTATTCAGAAAAATACTGGAAATCACAATTGGTTTCACGTTTGCTCAGAAGACAATCCTGCTGATCGTGGCAGGATGGGGGGGGGTAAACCAACTCACCTTATCGCAAAGTGAATTGTGGTGGCACGGGCCAACTTGGTTGAGGGGAAAAAAGGAACATTGGCACGTACACACCATGACAAATATCCATACTGACATGGAAAGTCGAAAAGTGAAGGGTCAGGCTTCCTTTTTTTCAGAATTTGAGGACATTTTAGAGAGATTTTCTTCTTTAGACAGGGCCATGAGAGTTTTGCTTACATATTTCGGTTTTTCCATTCCAAGCACTTGGCTCATAAAGGTCGCTTCAAATATGAAAACTGTTTAGTGATGTAGTCACCATAGTAAAAGTACGATTGGCTGTGGTTGCTCAGAAGGTCTTTTATGCCGATGAATATAAATGTCTCGTTGATAAAATGCCATTGCCATCAAAGAGTTCGTTAATATCCCTATCATATCGTGAACAGTATCCGATTATTTTGCCTTATGGCCTCCGGTTCACGAGGTTAATGGCGGAATTTATACATTTACTTACGATTCATGGAGGGAATCAATTAATGTTGCGAATCTACCGATGTGAGTATTGGGTACCTCCATTACGGACATTGGTCCGCTCTATCATTCGTCGATGCCAACGTTGTATAGTTAATAGACAACGATCGTGTAGTCGAATAATGGCTGCTCTTCCCCCTGAACGTACCACTTTAGATAGACTATTTACGACAACAGTCGTTGATTTTGCTGGACCATTTGACGTGAAAACTTATAATGGTAGATCGTGTAAGATTACGAAAGGGTACGTTTGTACTTTTGTCTGCTTTTCTACGAAAGCAATACACCTATAAGCTGTGTCCGAATTATCTACTGACACATTTTTAGCGGCTTTCAATCGTTTTATTGCTAGAAGAGGATGTCCTCAGACCATATTTTCAGACAATGGTACAAATTTCGTTGGCGCGTCTAATGAGATTTCAACAGAATTTAAAACTTTCCTCAAAGAATGTCAAGCTAGAATGTGTTCCACTCTTGGTCATAACGGTGTAACATGGCGATTTATACCGGCTGGAAATTTCAAGCTTCATTTCATTAAGGAGGTGCAATCTTGTTCCTTCACCTTTAAAAGGAAATTCTCGTCCTGGATATTTCTTGATTATATCGGCGATACTGGCTCCGCCAGAACCGACACTGTATGAAATGATAGTTACTCGATATGGCAAGTTTGATTCATCAATTTTGTAAAAGATGGAAGAAAGAATATCTCGTAGGTCTACACAAACGCTATAAATGGCAACATCCCCAAAGGGAGGTTTCGGTAAACGATTTAGTCTTAGTAAAAAATGAGCAGTTACCTGCAACTTCATGGAAATTAGGCATAACAGTTAAAATATATACTGGTAGTGAAGTTATGTGCGTGTTGTCGATACTTGTACTCAAGACAGTATAATCAGTCGTCGTATAATCAAACTTGTTGTTTTGACTGCATCATAAAATTACACCACTTTTTCTATCAATCATTTACTAACCTTTCTTTTTCCTAGTAAAATGAACTCCCCTACTCCAGCCATGCAAACCGACTTCTTCGATGTTGGTTTATTGGTGTATGTGCAAGCAATGGAAACAAACAATTCTATCGCTATATCAAATGTTGCTTCTGGCGATCCCTCCATAAAAACCAATTCTATGATTATAGAAGACGAGGTTTCGTGTTTGGAAATGGTAGCGGCGCCATCGTTTGTCCAGCCAGATGTGGCTATCATGGTACCGCCTCTAGATAACCCAACCGTCGCCCAACTGGGATCGATTCGTGATACGTCACAGCGAATTTTTGTCACAGCACGTTTGAACAAAATGAATGGTGTAAAAACCCCGCCCGTATCCGTCGTTGATTCTATTTTGCCGAATTGTCATCACTCGGGTAGTGTCGCGTTGGTGTTGGGTCCTGAAGTAATACCACTTATAATAAAGGGCAGAATTCAGAGCACTCCACGACTTCCGCTTGCCCAGTACACGGTATTTGGACGGATTATCTCCGGTGTTTCGCCGTATTAGAATTTATGAACAAAATTAGTTTATTTCCTACAGTCCACAGGAGTCGTTAATGGCTCAATAATAATAGAATATATATAGATAATCAGCAGGAGTCCTTACTTGCTCATCTGTTTGATTAAAAACTTATTTATTTGCAACACTATTATTGTTGCAAGGTGGCCGGCAAAGTTTAAATACCAGTTAACTTAATGTAAATTTTATAATTATTTTTCGGAGTATTTTAAAGTCAATTAAGACTACCTTTAATTTACACCTTGGTTGGAAATCTTCTTTTTTGTACATTCAACGAGTTAACCGATGACGGTTTTTACTTAACTATAAGTTGCTGACGAGTTTAAAACTCACTCAATTTTTGGAACTTGTACTAGCGCTACGCAAAAGGGAATCAATTTTTATATATAAATAATGAAATATAAATTCTTTTATTGTATTGAAAATTCTTGTGTTTATATTTTTATGAATTTTTTTCTCATCAGATGTACGCCGAACCACATACCATAACGATATCTATTATCTTGCATAAATTTTGCTATGCTAAAAAACACACCATCTGAATTAAAAAGCAGTAAAGCGAAATACTTCGACACACCAGTAGATATTTTTGTGCGGTGTTTGGGTTAAATAAAATTGAAAAACGAAATGCACAACGAATACAAAGGAATGACGAGTGCACATTTTTGCATAATCTACATCATAAAAAGAAAACTCTTGTTCTAAAATTTCGGTTTTTTTTTAATTCCTCGAAAATTAATGCAATAGCACCAAAAATAACAAATTTACACTCATTTACATTTCGATAGTTACAGTTTCTATTATATTCTTACATCCTACTGTAAAGTTTAAATTAATACTTTCTTTACAACAATCATTATGATACTGCAACAGCATATACTGTGATACGAAAAAAAAAAAAATTAAAAATAAAATTACATTCGTTGCTAAACCGCAGGTTACCAAAAACAAGTACATATATATAAAAGGAACGAAGAAAAAGCCTTAGGGTGAGTATTAGACTTCATTTATTCATTTAACAATATTAATATTGAATATTGCTTGTATCAAAAACTTTAAATTTATTATGATGTTGCACTCTGAACATTTAATGCCCCTCAACTCAAATCATGGTTGACTTTTTAGTTGTGGTCACTGCTTTTGTGGTATTCTCATTCGCAACTGCGCACAAGTTTGGTTGACAAAAACGATTAATAAACAGACCTGCATATTAAGCTGTGTTTAAATGACGTGTACAAGTCATATGGAATGTCATGACTTGTACTTGTACTTGTGCTATCCATATGTAATTTGGTGTGTATGTCAAAATCAGTGTTTAACATACAATTTAGAGTTTTCAAGTTTAAACTTGCATATATTACGTACATATGATATTACCTCTCTTTGTTGAAAAGAAAACTTATATGCTTTATACAGTGATGACAACTATTAATTTTTTAGTAAAACTATTTAAAAAGAACAAAGACAAGCACAATACTGCCTTTTCTTATTATTAATTATATCAAAATTGCTATATTTTAAATTGACTATAATATAAAATTGCACTCAGCTGTGTTCGTTATAAGAACACGTCAAAAGATAAAAACTGCATGTTTAATTCATGTACTTTGCGTATTTCGCATGAAGTACAACTTAAAATTAAGGTAGTTGTTCGGCATATTTGTTGTTCAGTTTTACATTTGAAGTTGTTAGTTGCCTTAACAAAGCAATTAACATACAAGTCTTACTTATTGTACATGCAAAATAATAATATGTATTCAAGTGTTATTTATAAGTTGTAAAAAAGAAAGATATTTTTAAAAATTTCCATTGAAGAAAAAATTGTAAGCAAATCTGTTTGTGCGGTATTTTTTTCGTTACCTGAAAGGAGCACACATGGCTTTATCTTTAGAAAACACTAGCAAACTGGAACAATTTAAGCTCTTTTAAAATTCACATATATTTATTACAAACTCATATAAACTAATTGTAAACGTCAAAGCAAAGTGAAGTCCACAGATAATTTTCCTGCTGTAACCTACCGAAGTGGTTGCTTGCGAAAACAAAAATATCAGAAAAAATCACTTTGTTAATTTATATGAAAGGATTGACCTTTATTGTGGTTGTTTGGTATATTTTCTCAAAAAAATCGATTATCGACAAAAATAAAAATGACTAGTGCTTCTTGTGCAATTTTGCAACGAACAATAACGACCCAAAGCAAACATAAAGAAGCATAAAAAGCGTAAGACCGACTTCAGCGCCTCTGAGATGTCAATCACTCTTTGATGTAATTCGGGCACCACACATAAACCAGGGATGGAAAACTATATGGGTTCAGACATAAACATCCCGGCCGCCTTGCTGTACAGCAATCAAGGACCCGATCCATGCCTAGCTAAGAAATTTATAGATCCAGTAGAAGAAATTAAAGTATAAAAAGTAATTGTGTCTAAAACCAAAATATTAGAATCCATTTATTTTTGGTATAATCTATAATAATTAAAAAAAAAAACTATGACTGCTGCAAAGAATGCCTCCAAAATTCCACAAGACACCAACCATATGTAACAAAATTGACACTAAAAATAAAAAATAATAATTACTTCATTTATCATTATGCAAATTATCGAAGCACAAAAATATACGATATTAAGGTCGTATACTGTCTGAAACCCCAAGGGGAACACGATCCAGAAACAATGTATCCAAATTTTGAAAATTGTGCCACCGGTTTACCAAAAGAACCACCGTACACGCCACTCCTTATAATCCGGCTGTACACATCACCACCTAAGAGGATGTGAACTGAAGCAGAAACATTAAATTGGGGATCCGCTAATTGTAGTCCTGGAAACTCGTCCAGAATTCTGCTGTCAATTGATTTGACCGGCGCACAGTGGTTCAGAAACGATTTTCATTGGCCAAAACTCTGTAACTTTTTAACTAATAAAGATTTTTTAGTAGTTCTTTTTTTAGTCAATAGACAACATCTTAAGCTTTTACCGAGTTTGGGCCTTATTAAAATCGGTTTAGCGGTTGCTGAGAAATTCAAGCCTAAAGTTGAACTTTCGATTTGCTTTTCCTAATTCTTGTTTGAAATTCCGTTTCAAATGTGCCAACTCATTTTTGACCCACTTTTCCTTACACAATGTGGCTCAAATTTGGTCCACGGGTCAATCTTGGATGACAATACAATATTTTGCTATCCTTAGGGTGGCCCCTATTTTCACTGAGGTATTTTCCGTATTTTCATTAGGATTGTCCAAATTTCAACTTTATGCCTAACAATACTTACATATTTCCTAGTTTTTGGTCAATTTTAAAACAAAACAGTGTAATTTAATTTTTCTTTAATTACACTGTACAACAAAATCGAATTTTTTCAAAAATTACAAGGTCCGGGCTATAAATTCTGATAGAGGAGACAAAAAAAAGATATACGTGTATCGGCGTTTTGAAAGTTTACATCTGGATTTCATTTGAGAGGGGGTTAAAGTTTTCCAGCTCTGGCACATTCTTATTGTTAAACGGCATAAGAAACCATGTGACCCTTACATTTTAGGCAAAAAATGTGTTCAGCAAATTTATGTAAAATGTTACGGAGAACATTTTTGTAGAAATGTTAACCCTCTAACTCCTCAAGATATGGGTCTTTTTTGTCCTTCTTTTAAAAAATAGCAAAAAAAACCATTAAAACAGGGTTTTAGAGGGTTAAAATGTTCCACAAAAATGTTACCCGTTAAATTTTACTATAAGTCCCTGAATACACCAAAAAGGAAAATTCAACCATAAAGTCAGAAATAAGACGCAACAAAAGAGAGCTTAGGGTTAATTTCGCATTTATTAAGAATTTTGTTTTAAATCAAATTTGGATAGCATTAATTACATTTTTTTTTAGCTCTAGGCAATTCCAGTTCATTATCATACAATGTCCAGCATATTTCAGCGATAAGCGAATGAATGCTTTCACCTTTATCTTACGAAATTGTTATTACTTACTGCCCTTTTATATACCTTTTATTACGAGTGAAAAGGGATAATAATTGTGGTTTTAAAAAATCTGTTTTAGAAAAAAACAATTCGAGAATGTCCATAGACCAAAAAAAAAAAAACAGGTAAATAAATATATAAAAAAATTTCAATTGAAAACTAAAAGGAAAATGTTTCATTTAGAATAACAAATTTGAAAAAGCAATTAAATTTTATGATAAATCAGGGGTGGAATCGTTACATCCGTGTTCGTATCGACAATCGTACGAAAAAAAATTACGTGATACGTTAATCGTATGAACTAAATGGCATTATGACATACGATTGTAAACGGATCGTAATTTTTTAAATGAGTCACAATAGTTTTGAAATTAAAATATTCTAAAGCTAAAGAAAGAGTATTGAGGCTGGTCAGTTTATCAAATTTTGTTGTTTCCAAAGGTCAAAACCGATTTTTTGCCTATAGCGCTCGATTCAAGGACTGCTGCTTCAATTAACACTTCTTCACTTGGCACCAGCAGCTTTTCTTCATAAAGGCTTCTTTCATTCTGGTTTTTCAATTAAAAAAAAGCTTTTTTCTTTGCTTGATACCTATTTTTGATCAGCCAAAATTAAAAATATAAATATTTTCTTGCAAAAATATAAATTGCGAATTTCCTATTTTAAAATTATAACATCATTAACTGGTGGTACTAGTGCGTCCATTCATTTGGAAAGCTCATCCCATAGTCTGTTAGCATCAGATTTTAATATGCCCAATTAGGAAGCATGTTTTTTGCCAAATTTTTGTGTTCATTCATGAATCTTAGGTTTAACTTATTGTAATAATAACTTTATCATAAACTAAAATTAAATTTGTTTAATTCGCACTTTTTTTTAGCGAATTTGTTGCATTTTTCATCTTATTCGAACTAAGTTTTGTTAACGTATGACAGTTCGTAAAAAATGTACGTTCATGTATACGATAACGTATGTTATAATCTGCGTTATTGTTAATTACCATCCGTTAACGTATGTCATAATCCGAAAAACGTATTTTTACGATACGTGTTGTACGTTCACGGATGTAACGATTCCATCCCAGGTCAATTTGGATGTACAAAATAATGTAATTAGTAATTGTGGTTGTTAAAATTCCACAAATTTGGAAATGTCCCTAAACAAAACCAGGTACTAGAATAACAAACTGTTAAACCATATTTACAAGTCATATTTTAAATACTTGAAAAAGCTTTAAAATATTTTCTATAAATTATTTTAGTGTTTCATCAACGGGGCTATTCCTTCCATGATTGGCAACTAGAACGATTAACGATGGTGTTAACCATATTATGCAAAGGCTTATTTTACTAACAGATTAGTAATGATAATTTCTACATACAATTTACATTTAAAACAAAAACCAAAAAAATTTGTTTTTAGTTCCCGTTTTGGATATAAATTATGTGAAGAATACTTAATTCTATGAAGTAGTGGTCCTAGGAATTTATTATATGAGTATTCCCCTTGAATCTGTATTTTTTATAATCGTAAAATAATTGTTTTCAGCCAGAATAATGATAAAACAACACCTTATTGAGGCCATAAATACATTTTCAATTACTTCGCAAAATTATTTCACCCCTTAAAGATTGTAAATAACAAGTTAGAGCGCTATATTCGGCTATGCCGAATCTTATATACCCTTCACTATATAGTAAATGTAAATCTAGTTCAGAGAAGTAATTCCAATAAAAAAGCAAAAATTGGGGTGACAGAGATTTAAAAAAAATTGGTACTGCATATATATTATTTTACATAAAAATTTCATCAGCTCTTAATGCTATTTCCTTAAAGATCTTTTCAAAAGCTTTAAAATGATATCCATATTGATATTTCAAAAAATTGGAAAATTTCTAAGCTGCGTACCTCGGAAGATATGGGCGAGCTCCAATTTTTTCACTTGATGTTTTTTTTCTTATTTTTTAAAAATGCAGTTTGGTATTCCTTTGCGGTGGTTAGATCCAGGTGAACATTATGACGCTACGTGCTATGTGTGCCAAAATATTTCCATATTAAAATTGAATAGATATAGGCGAAAGAGTTTTGTATTCAAAACTGTGCAATCAGCCATGCTGCGATTTCCGCATTCTGACGAACTCCCAGTACCTGTGCTACAACTTCGAAGTCCTAGTCATTATGTTGATGGAACCATCGCTGAAACAGGAACCTTTTATTGCGTTCATATGTCAACAAAAATTCTTTTTTTAAATTCCCATATGGATTACTTTGAGAACCAGTTGTCAACAGAATCTGATGAGCATGGTGAAAAATTTCATCAGACATGCGCACCCATTGAAGAACGCTATAAAGGTAAAAGCATTCATTCGCTTATCGCTGAAATATGCTGGACATTGTATGATAATGAACTGGAATTGCCTAGAGCTAAAAAAAAAATGTAATTAATGCTATCCAAATTTGATTTAAAACAAAATTCTTAATAAATGCGAAATTAACCCTAAGCTCTCTTTTGTTGCGTCTTATTTCTGACTTTATGGTTGAATTTTCCTTTTTGGTGTATTCAGGGACTTATAGTAAAATTTAACGGGTAACATTTTTGTGGAACATTTTAACCCTCTAAAACCCTGTTTTAATGGTGTTTTTTGCTATTTTTTAAAAGAAGGACAAAAAAGACCCATATCTTGAGGAGTTAGAGGGTTAACATTTCTACAAAAATGTTCTCCGTAACATTTTACATAAATTTGCTGAACACATTTTTTACCTAAAATGTAAGGGTCACATGGTTTCTTATGCCGTTTAACAATAAGAATGTGCCAGAGCTGGGAAACTTTAACCCCCTCTCAAATGAAATCCAGATGTAAACTTTCAAAACGCCGATACACGTATATCTTTTTTTTGCCTACTCTATCAGAATTTATAGCCCGGACCTTGTAATTTTTTGGTGTGTTGTACAGTGTTATAAACATATTTATTTATAGTTATAAATAGATTCTAGGTAATTAAAATAACATTTAATATTAATGTCTGTATACTTTATTTTATTCAAATACTAAATTCAAATTATAATTATTATTCATTTGGCTGGAATATTTCCTGTAAATATTCTATATTCTGCTCTGTATAACCTGTGTCCTGTAGCAGTGCCTTAGCTTCGGCATTTAGTTCCGAATGATTCCATTTCCATTGACTTCGAATGCTAGAGATGAAGGGATCTGAAGTTGCCAATAATATATTAAATAAATCTTCATTTGTAGAAATTCGTTCGCTGTAAAACCTGTAATCCTTGTTTCTTTTTTCCTGGGCTTCCTCTGACAAATCTCCAATTGGTAATAAATGGTGCTTAATGACCTCTTCTCCATGATAAAGAACTTTATGCATTGTTGCTGACATATTTCTATATTTGTATTTGGATGTATATATAGCAGCGGTTTCCTTGGCGTAATCACCAAATTTTTTAGCATTAATTAGTTCATTGCACGCAAGTACTTCAGTAATTGTTTTAAATATTGAAATAACATCTATATCAACACCTGTTATATCAGATGTAGTTTCGGGATCCAAAAAAAATCTTCTTGCGGTGTTGCCATCGTTTGTGTTACCTGATCCTTGTTTTGGTTGATCTATAATAAACCCATGCTTGAGAAATGCATCTTGAACTTGTTTCTTTTTCAATTTTCTTATCTCTTTGTTGGTATCATTATTTCTTACTGATCCTGAAGCTCCGAAGTCCAAATCATAGCTTATTTTCAGTATGTGTTCCATAAATCTTATCCTCGTATGTAGCGGTGATAATCCAAATTCAAATGCATTAATACTATCCTCCGACTTTGTCGGTTCTTGGTTTAACTGACTTGATGTTGCTTTACATATAATACAGCTGGATGAAGCTTTTGTATCAGTCAAAACCTGGGCAGTTTTTCCGTCTATCATAGATAGTATTAATTGGTAATTCAATTTAATAGCCTGTTCCTCTATCTCTAACTCTAATGGCCTTAGTGTTGAAATTTGAGCTCTAATGTCACTTACTTTATTCTTAATAGTATCATGAGTTTCCTTTTTAAATTCAAATTTTATTGGTCTGCAGTATTTTGTAGACGATGGAGTTTGGTTTTTCCAAATATAACTTGTTTTCACTGTGCTAGACGAAGGTTCCGAGTCCTCTAAGTTTTTTATCAATCGCAATGGTACAAATGACACCATGAACATATCTGTGTCAGAAATATCCTCACATAAAAATTGTTTATTGTCTTTGTCCAGAAGACCCATCGCATCCCCATTTACAAAAAAGAGTTAAATTGCAGTTTCCATATTTTTTCAACTCACTTACTTTAAGTGATTTAAGCAACCTTTCGGCTGTATGATCAAGTACAGCTTGCAGTTGTACCTGTGCCGAAATTGGTGTGATTTTGATAGATTCCTTTGGAGGATAACACTCCTTTTTAGCTGCAATTATGTGACGATATGACGGGTATAAATTTGAGCCTTATACTGGATTTTAAGGAAATTTTACCAAAAATTGTTTTGTGTACTAAAACTCTAAATTTTCGAATAAAATTAACTTTTTAGTTAGATTCCTCTCTTTCCCCTTACGTTTTGCTATCTGCAATTTGTACTTTTGGCAGTGAATGACTTCTAAAGTAAATTTACTAGCAGTTTTGATAGAAATTTTTTTTGGAAAAATGCTGAGTATTTTCATTAAAATAGAAAAAGTGTTCTACGGGCGGATCCGGGCGGGTGCAAAAGTATATATAGGCTTAAAGAGAACACTTTTGCCTTTCTTTGGGTGGTTTTGGTTTTTTGTCCTTTTTTGTCCTTTAGAAGTTATATACTACTAAACTTAAAACTTTGCGAATATATGGAGGTTTCAAATTTTAAGCATAACACCCTATTTACAAATTATACAGGGTACGCATATACCATTTCTTAAAAACAACAGTTCACCCAACATAACAAAAAAAAAACCGCAGCTCAATATCGATAACAGTTTTTAAGAAATCGCAATTAATATGAGATCAAATATTACAATTTTTATTTTATTTTTAAATTAACATAAATTCTTTGCATTTAGCAGCATGCCACACCCACTACTGCGAATATTTTGACCCAATTTTTCGGTTACCTTAGTTTTGATCTGTTTTCTTTCTGGTGACATAAAAATTTTAAGAATCTGTCTCAACAAAAAATATAGGTTTTGGCCAATGAAAATTAATTCTGAACCACCGTGCGGCGTTATAATATGGTATTTTCGCCTTACTTAAGCGTAACATTCAATCACAGCATTACTGCCGTGTTGACCAGATATTTTAAGGCAACACCTCTCACTATTGCCAACACGCAACTTGCGGGCTAAAATTCGATGAAGCGCTTCTGACGATATAATCGAACGTTCGGAACTCGGATCAATTACAGCTCGTTCACTTATAAAACGCCAATTTGATTCCAACCTTATAATAGCAACTAGGTCACCAATTGCCATATCCTCCCTTAAAAGTTTCCATTTATGGCGTTTGTGAAGATCCTTTAAATAATGGTATTTCCACCTTTGGTCGGCTAATTTCAAACCCTATGGTAAAGAGGTCTGTAAAACAACCGTCTAAGTGGGTAAATTTCCCGTTAATGTAGGCAAAACCAAGCCTTCTACTTTTATCTTAAATCGGCTATCTAAGGTTGAGGCTAACTCGAAAGAACACAACTAGCTGAAGCATCATTTAAACCAGAAACTCTAGCTCTTATTTTTACAAACCTTTCACCCGGATTTAACCCTAAAAATTTCGGGCAATTCTCAACAAGTGCAAGTCCTTCTTTCAGTTGTTAATATCCCATTGCAACCGTTTATTTTCAGCAGCTGATTACGATTCAACCTCCACTATATTAAATAAAATTTTTAGTTGGATATTAACTAAAATCCGTTTATTCTCATAACGGTCCTTCAAATTTGTCCATGCCGTCTAAAAGCCCTCATTGGTAATCTCTAAGGTCTCATCTCTGGTGTTCTCTCTGAGATAAAATAGTTTTTCAACCGCTGACAAATAGCTACAGTTAATATAGACCGCCACGAACATGTCCCTAAGCGCTGGCCACGACTGATAGTCTCCATAAAAAGGCTCAGAGGTACATGGCGGGAAGGCTTGCTAGCAAATGATTGCGACAATTTGCCCATCAAAGCCCCGCAAGTAATGTATGCCAATCTGCACTCTGCTGAATCAACATTATCACCATTAATTGCGAAGGTTTCATAAGCTACCCTAACTCTCTCCCACAAAGCTTTAAATTCTTCCTTTTCAAGTTCAATAGTGAAAAGAGTCTGATTCGCTTTATGTGCCCCATTGAAATCGTGCTCAAATTCGAGAAATAGTCCAGCATATTTCTCAAACTTTAGTAAATTACTTGATTTAACAAAATTGAAAGTCAAATATATTTTATCCGAATAATAAAAATACTGTTTCAATAACTTAGCACTTTACAATACAAAGCTTTATACAAATCAAAGTCCCAAAAAAATAAAATTATAATTATCGAATAGTGAATCGCTATTCCCCCAGCAAGTCGACACTACGACACTAGGTATATGAAAAAATTATACAAAAAACTATATTCCTGTAAAAAGAATGTAATAAATCACAATAATATTTGAATATTCAAATCCAAAAAATTCAATTGTTTACTGTAGTTTCAATATTGACACAATATTGTATTATTAATTTAAAAGTAAATCTTGCACTACCCTAATGTGCAAACAACCACCAAGTGTTCTGTAATAAAAAATACAGAAATCCACTATACAACAATAATAAAAAATATATGTTTTAGAAATATGTTCCCAAGTATACACTGGCTCCAATTAATTGCCTCAAACTATGCCAAATATTGTTCTCAAACAATGCAGTTGGCAGCAGATAAGATCAAGTGATCTCGTTGTGTACCACAAGAAGAGTCTTGTGTTAGTTAATTACAATAATTTACTTTAATTGCGCTTGATTCCTTCAAATATAAATATTTCACGATATTTTCATGGAATATTTATTTTTCTAAACTAAACTTGCCATTTCGCTACTGCTCATATACAGCTTATCAGTGGATTCTACCCAAATTTTGTAAAGAAAACCTCAGAGTCTTATACTTAAAACCAAATTAATTAAATGAGAACTCCATTGAATCAATAAGGCAAAAACCTATAAAAAACTCCAAAAATTTTAATACAAAAAACACAGTAACCATTGAGTAAATATTTTTATTTTTTCTCTTATTTTTCTACATAAGGGTTGCCATTGGAAACCATTAATATGCATTTGAAAGATTTAATGAAAAAATAAAAATTGTAAACAATTTTTTAAAAATAAGCAACGTGCACACTCAAATACTTTAATAAAAAAATATATTATTTGGAATCTTTTTTATAATAATTTACTTTAATTGCGCGTGATTCCTTTAAATATAAATATTTCATGATATTCTCATGAAATATTTATTTTTTAAACTAAACTAAAAAATGAAATGTATTAAAATTTTTTTAGTTTTTTATGGCTTTTTGCCTTATTGAATCAATGGAGTTCTCATTTAATCAATTTGGCTTTAAGTGTAAGACTCTGAGGTTTTCCTTACAAAATTTGGGTAGAAATATGCTTTCCCCGCAGTAATACATTTCATTTTTAAGTTTAGTTTAAAAAAATAAATATTTCATGAGAATATCATGAAATATTTATATTTGAAGGAATCACGCACAATTAAAGTAAATTATTATAAAAAAGATTCCAAATAATAAATTATCTTAATAAAGTTAATTTATTACCATAAAAAAAAAAAAAAAAACAAAAATAACTACATACATATATCAGTTTCTTTTATTTTATTAAAGTTTACTGATTCCCCTTTATCAAGAGATTAAAAATTACTCAACGTAATATATATAATAAAAGGTATTAATAATAAAAGATTTTATAATAAGTGTACTTATACACAAATAGGTACATACTTATGTATAAAAGTAAATATCAAAATGCAAAAGATGAAAAACACTTGTTATTAAAAAAATGTAAGCACATATGTATGTTCATTCATACATACAATTTTGGAATTAGATTTGTTATAAAACACTAATTATGATCTAATCGTTGAGTATGAAACCCAATTAAAAAAGCAATAGTTTATTTATTTAGTCATTTGTATGGACTATAACCGCAATTTTTTCTGTATTATAAATTATCACTTAAAATTTATAGAGTTTTTTTTAATTTTTAACAAAACACTTTAATCTTGCAATTTTATATTTTACTAAAAGAGAGCAAATGGCAAAGTTAGACAGAGTTGTTAACACGTTAACTGCCGTGTCACCCGTATTCGGGTGACAGCAAAAGTTCTCATCAGGCCACGTCACCCGTATTCGGGTGACAGCAAGAGTTCTCATCAGGCCACGTCGCACAATGGCGCCCGTAGAGCAAACGAGGTTGCAAAAACCAAAATTTTTATGAGCGCCCACGAAGTTTGGAAGAAACCCATGTTATAGGAAACCTTTCAACGATTTCAAATATGCCACTCTTAATAATATCACATTTTTAGTTTAGAAGATATAACCGTTCAAAGGTGAACGACTTTCGTTTTTCAAAAAAACACAAAATTTTTAGTCAATTTGTTGCGATTTCAGGTATAATATCACGAAAAATAGGTAACGAATCGCCATATTTTTTTGTTTGTATTGATTAATGTATTTATTAAATGTATAATGATAAAAAAATACCTGTTTGCTTTGTGTTTCTCCTGGTAAATCACTATTTAAAAACTATCCGATTTTTCACTATTTTTCAACTTTGACGGAAAATAACAAAAATCTATATTTTTCTATATTTGCCATATTCGCAAAACCTGTTCTTTGATTACTTCTTTACATAATTCAAAAGGTTTTATCTGCCCGTACGTGCCCGTTTGGCTTCTAGAGGTAAAAAAGGTTAAAAAGACATGGTTGCAGAAATTGTATGGCGTCCATCCCTTATATGTTTTGACTGACAGTAGTTTTTTTTTAGTAGTAAATTTTTGTTTAAATTTTTTTTGTAGTAGCAAATTTTCAGGCATGGTAGCATAAGCCTATATATTGCAAAATAAGCACATTGCCTGGATTAGTCTACGACTCAAAGTTGGCGCAACAATTACTGAAACCATTAAATAATTTAAGTACTGAAAACATGGCGTTGAACAATTTAAAATTATTTGAACTGTTTAGAAAGTCAACCACACCAAAGTTTTTCACGGAAGCTGCTTTAGAAGAACTTGATAGCTTATACGGAAATATTGAGAGAAGCGAAATTATAAAAAATAATTTTTATCTGATATATGCAAATATTAAGGCAAAATGGGTAAAATCTAATTGAACCATTCAGAACTTCAACTCCAAATACGAGGACTGGCTTAATGAAGACACCATCAAGCAGAGGAGCAAAAGGAAGGCCAAAAAAAGTATTGAGGAGTGTTCAATTTTCACAAGAAAGCGGAAAGTTGCCGATGCCACCAATGACTTGACCAAGGAGCATTTATTGGACGCGCTAGCTATTAAATATACAAAGGATAGTGAAAGAGCTAGGTCTCAGATAACCAAATCTGTTGCTGATGCAAGCCCACTGCGACTATAAAGGATTAAGGAAAGCATTCCCACGCCCACAAACGTACACATTAAAAAGTATGGTTCCGAAGAAGTCTTGGCCTTGTTTATGGACTCTGAACTTTCCAAAGAGAATATGAGAAACTACGGGCATCTTTAACGCGACACGGCGCTGACGTTTTCCCGGATACAAGCATATTACGCAAGCCAAAATAAATTCTCGACCACTGCATGCGGAGTTTACGGAAGTCTCTGCGAAAGCCAATCTGCAGGATCTCATGGGCCATACAGTGAAACGGTTGTTGGAGAGTCTTCCTGAAAATGAGGTGAAAATTCTTCCTGAAAAGTTGACATTGATCAGCAAATGGGGCTGCGATGGATCATCCGGACAAAGAATTTTTAAGCAAAGGATATCTTCTGATGACGCTACAATATCGGACGGAAATATGTTTATGGCATCTGTTGTTCCTTTGCGGCTAAAATCTGATGTTTCCCTACACTGGAGAAATCCACGTCCGTCATCAGTGCATTATTGCCGACCAATAATGTTTCAGTTTGCAAAGGAATCGGCAGAACACATAAGGACCACGGTGAAGGACATTGAAGAACAAATAAGCAAGATTAAGCCTACAAAGCTGCAAATTGGAGAAGGAAAATATATTGAATGCATGGTTGACGGAAAAGTCGTAAACGAACTGACAGGAACAAAATCAACAATGTCATGCCCGATTTGCAAAAAGAGTCAGAAGAACTTTGGTAATTTAAACGATTCTACAAATCAAGAGAATTACGAATATGGAATGTCACCATTGCACGCAAGGATTAGGTGTATGGAGTTCTTGCTAAAACTGGCGTATACCCTACAACAAGAGGAGGAAAACTTCGATGAAAATACATCAATAAAGGATAAGGAAAAGATCAGAAAGAAGAAAATACAGGATGCTTTTTTTAAACAAGTTGGATAAAAGTAGACTGTCCCAAGCACGGATATGGTAACTCAAACGATGGAGATTTTTTGAAAATGATGTGGCAGTAACTAAAATCACTGAAATTGACAATCAAATCGTGAAAAGATTGGGAGCGATCTTGGATGTTTTAAACTGCAAAGAAAATGTCAATTCTACAAAATATGGAGAATATGCGTCGAAAACTGCATCTCTTTTAGCAGAAATGTATCCACAGAAGAAGTTGACCCCGACCGTCCATAAAATATTGGCGCATGGCAAAGATATAATTGAGTTCCAGTCTTTGTCAATTGGAGAACTTTCTGAAGAAGCACAGGAGTCTCTGAACAAATTTTATAAAAAATATAGATTGCAGAACACATTCAAAACATTAAGGGTAAGGCAAAATGAGGACCTCTGCAACATGTTGGCAGCATCTTCCGATCCACTTATTTCTTCCCTGCGGCATGTGAAGTTACGAAAAGAGTTAGAAAATAATTATAATTTAGAAATGCTTAGTCTTTTAGATATACCTTCTCTTACGATTTGTGATGAATATTTTACAGAAAATTGAAAAAATTAATTTTAAAAAAATTATTTTTTTTAAATTTGTTGGGTAATAATTTAAAACATAAAACCCTAAAGAAAAAAAATAAAAACTATTTAAAAATGAAAAAAAAAATTTTTTTAGTTACCATAAAATTGATTTTTCTACTAATTTTAACTTTGATAACCCATAAGTAGGCCCCCTTTCAAATGCTCATTTCATAGGCTGAACAGTTATCTATCATATGCTGTTTAAACTTTTTAATTATCTTATTCGGTTCAAAAAATATGATTTTTGCAACGAAAAAAATCAAATGGCGCCACTGTGCGTCGGGTGACTCCTTCCAAAGGATTTCCGAACATATTTAGATAAATATATGACAGGAGATAATAATACTGTAAAATTTTTTAAAAATCGTTTATTAACAAAATTATTTACAGTGCAAAATATTGAAGCATTCACTGCAAAGTTGCGGTTGAGATATTAGTTGGGCAGAGATATTAGTTGTACTACTCAGTACACGGCAAAGATTACAACTGCTCGTGCAGAGTAATAACGTGATAAATGAGGATCGTAATAGATATCGGGGTGAGAGTACCGAAAGAAATGTAAACAGACATGCGGTAGCAGAGCACGCATCTTACAGTGGCACGGGTGGCCTGACGGGGATTTTGTTGTAAACATGCGTGGCAGTCAACGTGTTAATGAATACAAAAAACAGCTGACTTGGTTGTATTTTATTCATCTGTTGGTTTGTGTCCTTACTAAAGTAATAGTCTCCAAAGATATTACAGTTTGTTTTACAACGAGCAGTACATTTCAAACTGTATTCAAACAACAGAATATTTCTTGCAAACCTTTTTTTTTATAATTATACAAGAAATTTAGAAAAAGCAAAAGAATTCAATTTCACCTGAATTTCCTGAACAGAAAAGTTACTTTGCGCTCCTTAAAAATTCCCAAATCCGGCTCGAAGAACCAAATGTAAACGTCAAAGCAAAGTGAAGTCCACAGATAATTTTCCTGCTGTAACTTTCAGGTGTTTACCTACCAAAGTGGTTGCTGGCGAAAACAAAAAAATTAGAAAAAATCACTTTGTTAATTTATATGAAAGGATTGAGCTTTATTGTGGTTGTTTGGTATATTTTCTCAAAAAATCGATTATCGACAAAAATAAAAATGGCAAGTCCTTCTTGTGCAATTTTGCAACGAACAATAACGACCCAAAGCAAGCATAAAAAGGGTAAGACCGACTTCAGCGCCTCTGAGATGTCAATCACTCTTTGATGTAATTTGGCCATGACACATAAACCAGGGATGGAAAACTATATGGGTTCAGACATAAACACTAATTATTTCCACATAATATCGTCTTTCAGCTGTTTGTTATAAATTTTTGCATTGGAACTTTACCATTTACCACAAAAAGTGGAAAAAGGGTATATCTAAGTCTGTTATTCCGTCTGTAATTTCTACAATATCCATTTCCGAGCCCATAAAGTTTATATATTCCGACTTCTTATGCATAGCGAAGTTGATTGAGCGATGTCTGTCTGTCCGGATATCCTAGAAGGATATGGACCGATCATGCTGATTTCCAATAGCACCTCCCTCTTTCAACACTGTATCTGATCGATTGACATATTTACTGCCAGTCCCACGATGTCGCAATCGATCGTTCGTTCGCATAGTTACATGTGAAACAAAAACAATTTTTTAGAATTTGTTTTTGTTTTGAATGTAATTGTGCGAACGAACGAACACTTGCGATATCGTGGGACATGTTCTTATTTTTTTTATGAAATCATGTTTGCCTCGCAAAACTGTAATTTCTACAATATCCATTTCCGACCCCATAAAGTATATATCTGTGGTTCTCATGAATATCAGCCTATGTTCAAATTTGTACATTTAGAGTTAATGATACCGAATTGTTACATTTTAAATGATTTTTTGAAATAAAAAAAAAATTAAAAATGGAAACAATACAACTTCTACCTTTTTTAAACTAATTTCAACAATAACGAAGCATGTTGACAAACACTGGCTTTCTTTAAAATTTTTTTTCTTATAAAAAAAAAAAAAACAGCGCCAGATATGCTGTTTTATATGAACACATTTACAATTATGTTTTGATGTTTGTTTAGTTAAAAACAAATCATAATCAAGTGAATGTTTGTTTTGTTCTTTTATGGTCATAACTGTGCTTTATACGGTGTTTTTTTCTTTTTCCATGTAATCTTAGCTGTGCTGTTGAAAAAAAATGTAAAGGTTTCGCGTTCTAACTTTTGAACGATACAGATTTTACTGATTCCGATAACGATTAAATCTGTAATATTAATTGTAAGTTTTTAATGTATGTAAGTATGTTATCATACATATATATATATATATATATATATATATATATATATATATATATATATATATATATATATATATATATATATATATATATATATATATGTTATCCATAAATAAATAAAAAAATAAAATAAACGCACTAAAAATATTTGCGGTTCATGTCCGGAAAAATTGTATATTTAACATATATGTATTAACATAACATTTTCCGACAAAAACAATCTATACATACTTATGTGGTCGCATTCTGTTTTGTCAGAACACAATTTCGAAGTTTAAAATGGTTTTTTAAATTATTATTTGAACTGTGACCTATAAATGAATAGAAATTATTTTGGCTTAAGTTAATTTATTTTTAAATTTCAAAATCTTTCAAATAATAATTCAATAAAAATTAAACTATAAGCAAGCAAGGCACAGCGCGCATTCGTACTTACCCCATAACAATCAAAATGATACTGAAACAGCATCTTTAATGTTGTGCACAGAAAAAATTATGAATAATTTTTTTTTTATTAAACATTTGTTTGAATTTAACTTCAAACTTTATTACTGATTTAATCGGTTTTATAAATGTGTTGTTTAGTTTTTATTTTGTATCAATTTGAAGATGATATTTTTTTTACTATACATATATATTAATTCACAAAGAGTAAGACTTTGAATAAGGGTAGTCTCACACCAGAAATGGAAAATTAAATTTTTAAGCAAGTTTTAAATATATAACTTGACGGTTTTTAACAACTTACACATTAGTCAGAAGCACTGACAGTGGCTAACCTAAACTTTTAATGCTTCATATTTTATAAAATCTTTATTACAAGCAAAGCTTTTATGAACACCGAATGGGCATTAATATTAGTATGATTTCTAGTAACTTTTTTTAAACATGTGTACTGACATTCTCTTAAATGAAAAAGTTATATTGCACATACTTTCCCATTCCTGTTTTACTAATATTGCTGTTTCATATAAGTCTTGATCCTACGTATTATAAAAGCAGTTAGTTACCAGAAAAATTTTTAAAAATCGTCAAGCTTTACAAACAACGGCAAAAATTGTTAAGTGCATGTGCGAAAATAAAAATTATTTTCTGGCCGAAGTCTATTCTTAATTTCAAAGTTAAAAGCAATGCAAATTAAAAATTTCTGGAGACTGTAAAATGTAATCTTAGCAAAAAAAAAATATATTAAGTAAAATATTACTAGAATTGCTTAGTTTAGGTCACACATCGAGTCAAAGGAGGCAATATGAGTGCAATTGGAAAGATTTTCGAAATTCCTATGAAATGCTATGGATGTATCGATGTATTTTAATATATAAGGAGCAGCAGTTTTTTTGTAGCAACATTAGAATAACTATTTGTTTTGGTGATTTGATATATAGATACTTTTTAGTAAGCAAAGCCGGTGTTAGTCACACCATGGAACGTCTTTGCGTTCTTCTTTAAAAAGGATTCTATATAAATTTTTTAAGCCTGTGTCAATTCTGCTAAGGTTTGAGTTGAAGAAATATTTTTTTGTTTTATTTTGTATATTTTTAACAACGTAAAACTTTGCATTCATATGCTGAATTAAAAAACAACAAAAACCCATTTTTGGAGTTTTTTTGGATGAACATGGCATCCGTGCAATAATTTTCAGAGAACAAAACTGTCTGCTTTTTTGCTTATTGTTGATATTCCTAAATAAATGCAATTATAACCGTAGGCGAAAGGCAGTTTATGCAAAGGTATTGTAAAACCTTATTTAGAAGCTTTTCGCCTGCATCATTCAAAGTGATAACGAACACTTGGCAAATCGTTTTCAAAACAGTAACTGTAAAAATTTGTGTATACTGAAGAATTATTCATATATATGTGAATGTTCATGCGTATGTATGTATATTTTATTTCATATTGAAAATTGTTATTCTAAAACAAGCCATTGGCGAGTGCGCATAATAGTAAATTTTGTCAAAAAGAACATTCAAAATAAAATATAGCATCAATTAAATAATGGTAAGTATCATTTAATGAAATCTCTTATAATTTTTAAAATATCGTTTTTCGTATGTGGACACAACTTTCTCAAGCGGAGTATTATTAGCAAATAATTTAAATGGAAATTAAATGATTCTAATGTGGATGCCCCTGTAATGCTCTGCAGAAATTATTCACCCACGTGTGCAAGTGTGTTCTTCAGTCAAAAATATTTTATGAATGTACGTTAGAAATATAATAATCTCCAAGAGGTTAAAGTTTTTTAAGTTAAAAAATATTATTATATTATTATATTATTCAGATCTGAAGAGACTTTTGGCAGAATGGAAATCCGAACACTTTCATTAAAAAATTAAAGGTTAGTAATTTAAATATTTGTACATATATGTGTTTATATAACTTTACTATATAAAATTGGTATATTTTTTTTACAGAACAACATACGAGGGCTGCTCTATATATTTCTGGCCTAATAGTGAAAATGCGAATATTTATAATCAAAAATGGTTTTATTGTTTTTCAAAGTATTCTTCAGCATGATTTATACACTTTTGCATGTGCTCAAACCAGTTGTCGAAGCACTTTTTCCACTCCGATTGAGACACCTCTAAAACGTGGTTTTTGAACACTTCAACAGCTTCTTCTGGCGACGAAAATCGTTGACCACGCATTTTTTTCTTGATGTGCGGAAACAAGAAGAAGTCATAAGGTGCCAAGTCAGGGCTGTACGGCGGATGACCCATTAATTCGATGTTTTGGCCGGTCAAAAACGATCTGGTTTGAGCCGATGTCTGAGAGCTCGCATTGTCATGAGGAACAAAGATTCGTCTTCTCTTGTTGGTTTTTCGAATTTCTCCGATGACTTCAGGCAAACAAATTGTAGTGTACCACTCAGAAGTGACCGTCCTACGTTGCTCAAGCGGAACAGTCGCCACATGACCAGTTTTGCCGAAGAAACAGGCGACCATTTGCTTCGAAGTGCTTCTTCCACGAACAACTTTCGTTGGATTTTGCTCGTATTTGAAGACCCACACGGTCGATTGTTGTTTCGTTTCGGGCTCATACGCATATATCCATGATTCGTCACCTGTGACGACCTTATAAACGTCTTTTGAAGCACCGCAATCGTATTTTTGCAACATTTCTTTGCACCAATCGATACGAGCCTTTTTTTGAACGACTTTCAAATTGTGCGGGATGCAACGAGAACAAACCTTTTTTACGGCCAGGTGTTCATGCAGTATCGAATGTATGCTGGTGGAAGAAATGTCCAAGGATGTCTCTATCTCTCGGTATGTCGCATGTCGATCTTGCATTGTGAGTTCACGCACGGCATCAATGTTCTCTGGCACAACAGCCGTTTTTGGACGACCTCACGGAATTCGTCTTTGAGCGAGCTTCGGCCACGATTAAATTCATTATATCAATTTTTCACAGTGCTATAGGATGGTGCTTCATCGCCATTCAAAGATTTAAGTTCATTAATGCACTCTTGTCGTGATAATCCACGTCGAAAGTTGTGAAAAATGATGGCACGAAAATGTTCACGAGTTAATTCCATTTTTTTCTATATTAATTTTTTCAAGTCACTGTAAACAACACAAATGATGGTCGTACGTCAAAACGTTTTGAGTACGACTATGCTTAAAAATGACAAACTTTCCAATGGAAGTGTCAGATTGCACTTGGCAGCACTCGGTTTTGCCAGGCCAGAAATATATATAGCAGCCCTCGTATTACAGTACGAGTAGAAGTTTTAAAATTACAAATGAATAGAAATTATTTTGGCTTAAGTTCATTTATTTTTTAATTTCTAAAAATCTTTTTTAGAAAGAAAATTTATTTTACAAATGTATGCGCACGTTTTCCAAAGAAAACAAGAAAAATTAGACGCTAGCAGAATGAAATTGAAACAATGCAAAAACAAATGTACAAGGCGAAATACAGAGAGAACAGTAAAGAAATACGTTGGTTTGTGTGTAAATTTCGTCTAACCAAATTAATGTTGATATGAGTTATGAGTTTTCTCGTATTCTTATTTACAAAGTTAGTTGGTTAAATAGATGATGTTTATAAAAATACACAACTAAGGTAGATAGATGCGAAGAATGCTGATGAAGGTCGTAGCGGTCCAGAAAGTGCAGCATTTCATTCTGCTAGCGTCTAATTTTTCTTGTTTTCTTTGGAAAACGTGCGCATACATTTGTAAAATAAATTTTCTTTCTAAAAAAGATTTTTAGAAATTAAAAAATAGATGAACTTAAGCCAACATAATTTCTATTCATTTATAATATTCACAGTTCAAATAACAATTCAATAAAAATTAAAGTTTTAAAATTACTTAAACCTACTCACAACGAAAAGCATCTTTCAGGTTTAACTATAGGAGATCACGCAATTTCTGAATAAAGTTTTAAAAATGGAAAAACCGCGAAAATAGTGTAAAGCTACATCGGATTTCTTTTTCTCATAATACTAAGACCAAACGTCAAATAGTTTCAGTGGCGGAAATTCTTGGAAGAACAAAGAAACCTTTTAATAAGCACAATTACCAAATATATAGAGGCAAAGGAAGAGAAAGCAGCGTTTCAGATTGTTTTGAAATGGAAAAGGAAATTTGCTCTATACTCCTAACTGAGGCATTAGTAAGTTCAACATTTAATAAATATTATAAATTAATATTTATAACAATTGTTTTTACAGAAATTTTACACAAATGGAAAGCGTGTTAAAAATTATAATAAGTTCGCATCTTTACAGCCCCTTTCTAAGAACATCGTAAGGAGAGACGAATCTGTGTCAGAGGACAACACTTTAATAGGTTTGTAACAGAAATTAAGCTTCAAATAGTTACTACGTTTCAATCTAAATTTCGTTTCAGAACTAGAAGATAATTACTCCTTTTATATACAACAAAAAATAAAAAGTAATTCCATAAATGCAGATGAATTTGATTTGTTCTGGTGAAAATGTGCACCACTTTGCTTTAAAAATATTTCTGAAAGCAGCAGTACAGTTGAAGCATTCAATTTGTGGCCAGAATATGTTAAGCCATCTGGCTTTCAACCTGCAAGTATAAAATGTTTTTGGTTGTTTCCATTTTTACTTTCTTTATATTTTGTTAGGTCGATATCGATTTTACCCTAAAATTTCCGAAAGCAAAATCCTTACATGATAGACGGTCACAGTATGGAAAGGAAATAACCTTTTTGCTCAAGAGTAAAATAATAAACTCCTATATTTCGAGTCAGTTACAAAATGTAGAATCCATTAATCAAGGTACTTTTATTTACATTATACAAATTACTAATATTTTTAATATAAATTTCTGTTATTTCCATTTTTGCAGAAGAAAATATTTTAACAACCTTTTGGAATATACACTACCTTTTTTCGCCTCAACAAAAAGTTATATCAAATTCAAGTGGAGCGAAGACTAGAAAAAAGTATACTATTACTGATTCCTGGGAAGGGTTTGCTACAATCGCTGCATCAACTGAAGAGCTTGAAGCGAAATTGCGACTTCTTAGCCTACAAGCTAAAAACATTCAACCAAAACTTATTATTAATGACGTTGGAAACAAAAAGAAATTCTTCTTATTCTTAGACGGGATAAAGTACAGAAGAATCATAATTTCATTGAGAACTTTATGTACGATTTACCTACAAAAAAGATGTACCCGAAAATCTCCTCTATAAAACATGATATTTTAAATTTAAAGTTTTAGAAATGTAAATGTTTTAAAAGTAATATAAAAAAGTACGTACGTATTCATATACATATAAGTTTTTACACACATACATATGTATGTACATTATTAAAACTGTTAATTTTAAGTATCGAAAAAGTGACAAAATATAAGTAAATGTATAACTTATTTTTAAACATTAATCCTAGAATTTATAAATAAATTAGTATAAAAAAATTCTGCTTTTTATTTTTGAGGGTTTATTAATTGCCAATATTTGGTCCAATAAATTTTTTATTTGAATAAAACAAAAACTGCAAGCAATTTGTCAGTTGTTTCAAACAAATTTCATAATTGTTTTAAACATTATTTTAACTGACTCAAGAATTTAATTTGTTTACGTTTCTTATAAAACTGACATTGGAATTTATTAAAAAATTTGTACATTAATTTCATTCCTTTTAATAAAACTATTGTTTGAAATTTATATTAGTTTTCAAACAATCTCTTTAATAAATAGCATATTAGTTTAATAAGAAAAAAAAAACGATTTTTTTCCAATTAAAAACTTAAGAATTTTGTTATTTAATTTTACTAATTCTGTGATAGGTCCCTTTTCAGTAAAAAAATTTTTGTTTTTATGAATTCAGTAATTGGTTACACATTTTAATTTTTTCTGTGTGAGTAAACAAGTAAAATGATTAATTGGGTTAATTCCGCCAGTATATATTAAACTGTTGTTATAATTTCCGGTAATAACCGTCGTCTCTGGCTGTGTACTTCGAACGTTTGGCGAGCGCTTTCGATGTGATAACATCATTTTCAAACCACGTGTTTACACAAAACATAAAAAACAAGCAACACTCTACGCAACAATCTCAAGACATCAATAGAAACAACTGATAAATTTAGCACCAGCGGAGTATACAGACTTACTTGTACATGAAACCATACATACATCGGACAAACTGGACGAACATTAAAAACAAGGTTTACAGAACACATACGATCATACAAAAGGAAAAGGGAAGACTCCAATTTCGCAAAACACCTTAACATACATGGACACGAACCGAGAGAAATAGATGAATGTATGCCAGTATTACACCAATTAAAAAAGGACGAAGGCTAGACATTCTTGAAAACATGGAAATTTACAAAAAACGAACGTTTAACAGGGACATTATTAACGAATAGGTAAACACAACCTCTGACACGATTTTTACACCACTAAAATTACTAAAACACTCTACAAACGAAAAACACCCACAGACGGTCACACTGACCTATCTAATAATAAAAGACCAAATATTAAACTATTTACCCCAATAAACAGGACAGATATCAGGGAATCTATCTGCATAATACTATTTAAACGGACAAAAATCACCTAAACCCACCTCCTTTTATTCTTAACACTATCTATCTTTAACACTATCTCTTCAGTTTTAATAAACACGTAGCTTGAAAATGATGTTATCACATCGAAAGCGCTCGCCAAACGTTCGAAGTACTCGTACACAGCCAGAGACGACGGTTATTACCGGAAATTATAACAACAGTTTAATATATACTGGCGGAATTAACACAATTAATTTAATACCGGATACAGCTAGTCAAGCTAAGGTACTATTAACTAGACTTACTAACAAGACACTACAACTACACAAGACAATAGCAAACATACGATACAACAAACAATGTCTTAACAACAACATTACTCCACGTTACATAACTATTAACATTACGAACCAAACGTACGCTTCCCAACGCGCAAAGCGTGTAGCCCAACTGGCATGGATAAAGACTGAGATACGCTCACTTTACATTAAAAAAGACAAACTCAATAAGGAAACTTATCATCTTCACTTAAAAGTAACAGACTTGTTAACAAGACATAATCTTTACCATTTATTTCCCGCATTTTTACACAACTTACATGAAAGGATACAAAATCAGATGACTGACAAATACAAGCGGATGGAAAGAAAATTTACAAAACTCACAAAACAGACTGAAAAACGTACAAACTCAGAATTTTACCCACGAGTGAAAAACCTGACAAACCTGACAAACATAGAATTCAGCGACAATGAAGCAAAACTAATGGAGAATGGACTAAAACATAATCTACCTTTTGACAAAAAAGAAAAAACAATTGAAACCCAAATCGTAGACGCCGAAGCTACTATTACACACTTACCAACTGACCGACAAGAACACATGAGACACAAGATAGCCGATGTACTTGAAAAAACAATAAAAGAACATACTGCATCTAAAACTAATCCTGACGAACAAAAAACTACTAGACAGATAAAGGCAAAACTTCGGAATAATAATCTATTACTTACTAAAGCAGACAAAGGGAACACAACTGTAATAATGCACAAGAAAGACTATATAGAGAAAACACAACAATTCATAGAACAAGCCAAATGCACAAAATTCAAGAATGACCCAACCGATTCATTCTAAAGGGAAATACGAAGCCTATTAAGACGCTGCAAAACGTTTACTGACGGGAAGTTATACATATACATGAGAACATGAACCCAGGACCCCCTACACTCAGAGCACAACCCAAAATTCATAAAGAAAATATTCCGATCAAGCCAAGCTAAGGTACTATTAACTAGACTTACTAACAAGACACTACAACTTCACAAGACAATAGCAAACATACGATACAACAAACAATGTCTTAACAACAACATTACTCCACGTTACATAACTATTAACATTAAGAACCAAACATACGCTTCCCAACGCGCAAAGCGTGTAGCACAATTGACATGGATAAAGACTGAGATACGCTCGCTTTACATTAAAAAAGACAAACTCAATAAAGAAACTTATCATATTCACTTAAACGTAACAGACTTGTTAACAAGACATAATCTTTACCATTTATTTCCCACATTTTTACACAACTTACATGAAAGGATACAAAATCAGATGACTGACAAATACAAGCGGATGGAAAGAAAATTTACAAAACTCAATAAACAGACTGAAAAACGTACAAACTCAGAATATTACCCACGGGTGAAAAAGCCTACAAAAACGCTGCAAAACGTTTACTGACGGAAAGTTATACATATACATGAACATGAACCCAGGACCCCCTACACTCAGAGCACAACCCAAAATTCATAAAGAAAATATTCCAATCAGACCTGTAGTAAATTACAAACCTGCGCCTGCATATAACTTGGCCAAACACCTAACCACATTCTTAAAAGAGAAAATAAATTTGCAGAACACATACATGTTACGAAATACACAAGGCCTCATAAATAAAATGAAGGACATCAAAACCACTGATAATACGAGACTCGTTTCCTTCGACATAAAGGATCTATATAGATCAATACCCACACACGAAACTTTGACTATCCTACGTAACACACTTTCCAACTTATACAATCAATATATCAACGAAATAATGGATATTGCAAAGACGATATTAAAACAAAACTACCTCGGATTCAATAACTTCTATAAACTACCTGATGGACTCGGCATGGGAAACCCAACATCTGCAATCTTCACAGAGATTTTCATGCAACATTTAGAACAACTACACATCAGAAAACTGATGGAAAAACATAAAATAACCCATTACTACAGATACGTAGACGACATTATATGCATCCCAGAAAGAGACAACGCCGAACAAATTGTCAGTTGCTTCAAACAAATTTCTTAATTGTTTTAAACATTATTTTAACTGACTCAAGAATTTAATTTGTTTACGTTTCTTATAAAACTGACATTGGAATTTATTAAAAAATTTGTACATTAATTTCATTCCTTTTAATAAAACTATTGTTTGAAATTTATATTAGGTTTCAAACAATCTCTTTAATAAATAGCATATTAGTTTAATAAGAAAAAAAAAACGGTTTTTTTCCAATTAAAAACTTAAGAATTTTGTTATTTAATTTTACTAATTCTGTGATAGGTCCCTTTTCAGTAAAAAAATTTTTGTTTTTATGAATTCAGTAATTGGTTACACATTTTAATTTTTTCTGTGTGAGTAAACAAGTAAGATTGATTAATTGGGTTAATTCCGCCAGTATATATTAAACTGTTGTTATAATTTCCGGTAATAACCGTCGTCTCTGGCTGTGTACTTCGAACGTTTGGCGAGCGCTTTCGATGTGATAACATCATTTTCAAACCACGTGTTTACACACAACATAAAAAACGAGCAACACTCTACGCAACAATCTCAAGACATCAATAGAAACAACCGATAAAATTAGCACCAGCGGAGTATACAGACTTACTTGTACTTGCAACCATACATACATCGGACAAACTGGACGAACATTAAAAACAAGGTTTACAGAACACATACGATCATACAAAAGGAAAAGGGAAGACTCCAATTTCGCAAAACACCTTAACATACATGGACACGAGCCAAGGGAAATAGATGAATGTATGACAGTGTTACACCCAAGTAAAAAAGGACGAAGACTAGACATTCTTGAAAACATGGAAATTTACAAAACACGAAAGTTTAACAGAGACATTATTAACGAACAGGTAAACACAACCTCTGACACGATTTTTACACCACTAAAATTACTAAAACACTCTTACAAACGAAAAACACCTACAGACGGTCACACTTACCTATCCAATAATAAAAGACCCAAATATTAAATTATTTACCCCAATAAACAGGACAGATATCAGGGAATCTACCTGCATAATACTATTTAAACGGACAAAAATTACCTAAACCCACCACCTTTTATTCTTAACACTATCTATTTTTAACACTATCTCCTCAGTTTTAATAAACACGTGGCTTGAAAATGATGTTATCACATCGAAAGCGCTCGCCAAACGTTCGAAGTACTCGTACACAGTCAGAGACGACGGTTATTACCGGAAATTATAACAACAAGTAAGATTGACTTATAACAAAACTTGCATTCGTGTTCAATCGATGATTGAAACAAATGTACAAGACGAAATACAGAGAGAACAGTAAAGAAATACATTCGTTTGTGTATAAATTTCGTCTAACCAAATTAATGTTGATATGAATATTCTCGTTTTCTTATTTACAAAGTTAGTTGGTTAAATAGATGATATTTATAAAATACGCACCTAAGGTAGATAGATGCGAAGAATGCTGATGAAGGTCGTGCAGCATTTCATTTTGCTAGCGTCTAATTTTTCTTGTTTTCTTTGGAAAACGTCCTATGCGGACGTTTGTAAAAATAAATTTTCTTTCTAAAAAAGATTTTTGGAATTTAAAAATAAATAAACTTAAGCCAAAATAATTTCTATTCATTGCTCTGGGATCTAATCCATAAGGAAATGTTTTTTTTAAAAATTAATTGGAATATTGCGCAAACCTACACTTACATTACTGACCGCAGCTTCAAAAATAACTAGTTTTGGCTCTACTGAAAAGTTTGATGTTATTCATGAAAACTACAGATATATTCTGACTTCTTATGCATAGCGAAGTCGATTGAGCGATGTCCGTCTGTCCGCAGTGTTAGTGTTGAAGTTAAGTTTTCCGAGGTACGAGATCAGCTAGAAAAATAAATATGTCAATCGATCAGTCATGGTGTCGAAAGAGGTGCTGATGGAAATCAGCATGATTGGTCCATGTTCTTCGAGGCAGCGGGCAAAACGCCTACCTATAATTTTTCATGTTAATTAGAAGAATAAAGTAACTCCAATCAAAAAAATTAATATATGGGGCATTCGAGAATTAAAAAATAAGGAAAAACATCAAGTCAAAAAGTTGGCACTCGCCGATATTTTCCGAGTTATGGGGCTCTGAAATTTTAAAATTTTGTTAAATATCAATATGGGTAATTATATAAATATAAAAAAAAATTAAAAAAAAATGCTTAACCCATTCAGAGCCTATGGTATTTTAATGTAAAATTATCAGGCATGTCACAGAACTCAATTCCGATCGAAAGTAGTTTCAATTCCGCAAATTGGTTCTTCAGAAAACAAAATACGAAAAAAATTTTCGGAATGAAACCACTTTAAATTTCAAAGTAGAATTTAGTTTATTTGAAATTTCGTTATTTGCGGTTTACAAATTTACTTTTATTATGTGTTTAAATACCAGTTAACTTAGTGTACACTTTATAATTATTTTTCGTAGTATTTTAAAGTCAATTAAGACTACCTTTGATTTACATCTTTGTTGGAAATCTTATTTTTGTACTTTCAACGAGTAAACCGCTAACGGTTTTTACACATTGTTTGCCACTTTTCATTTTTATAAGTCTCTAACGAGTTAAAATATTCATTCGTGTTGTTGAGCTCTTACTAGCAAAAAGGTAATATATATTTTTATACCAATAAAGACATAAATTATTTTGCATATTGAAAATTCTTGTGTTTTATTTTTTATGAATTTTTTTCCTATCGGATATACGCCGAAACATTGGTCCATACGAACCGGAAAGCAAAAAGCAGAAGGAATATTCAATCTCCTTTAGAAGGAACAAATAAGTGGAAACCTTTTACGAGGATTTATTAATTTTCAACCCCCATTTTTCAATTGTAAAAAGGTTAGTAAATTGATTTAAAAAGTGAAGTGAGAAATAATATACATAAGTATATGTACATACATATACCGTCAGGGATAATTTTGTAATTAAAGTACCAACGAGGGTACTCTTGTATTTGAGTGCACTTCGTGGAAAAGTTTGTTTATACAAAAGAATAAATATTTCATTCGATTAAAATTGCAGTAAATAAATAAAAAAATTTATTCACAAATTAATTATACCATAAATTATTAAATAAAAAAGTGCCAAATATGAAATGGATGATTGCATGTTTATAAATATATGGGAAAATAATCATACAATAGCCTTTGTTAAAAAACAGTGCACTAATTGGTTAATTTATTTGTGAGTGTATTTACTGCAATTGTTTGATTTGTTTTTGTGTGTATGCAACTTTAGCACTAGAGTTTAATTGGAATTGAATTTTTTTTCGTGATTTTACAATCGGTAAATTTTGTGTCATTTCCTACGAGATTTATTCCCCTTTTGGTCTTTTAGACTTTATACAGTGAGATTTTGTGGTTTTTGTCCTGATTTTCGTCGTTTTTAAGAATTTAAGATTTTGGATTCTAAAATGTCGTTGAATGCGTTTGATAATTTTACTCGCGCTTCCGACGCAATTTATAAATTTGAAGTGAATTTTACTAAAATCAAAGAGGAAGATCATCACATTTTTACGATCGAGGTGATGAGTGATGAGTTGAAATCGTTATGGGCAAAGGTCAAGGATACATACGAGCAGTGCCTAGATTATATTGAAACGTCGACAAAGGCGAAACCTGAAGTTTTAGAAGTGACTGAAGGTAAATATCAAAGCACTCTTAATACGTATGCTCGGTGTATGAGGACAATGAGAGTGAAAAGTGATGAATTGGGTGATAAGTCTGAACTAAAGTGTCCGACAAGAAGTGGTGATATTTCGGGTATGGATATTTGTCATAACTTACCCCTGCCACCGTGTGACACGGACATTTTTAATGGTGACTATCTTTCGTGGCCAACCTTTCGGGATCTTTTCACTGCTCTATATATAAATAATAGCCGTGCGAGTAATATCGAGAGATTATGTTATTTAGTAAAGAGAACTGGAAAAGAAGCTAGGGAAATTGTGTCAAAGTGTCCGCTTACAAATTCCGGGTTTGAGATCGCGTGGAAGGGTCTAAAGGACACCTATGAGAATCCGCGCATGTTGGTAAATAACCAATTAAAATGTTTATTTAGTTTAGAGTCGGTCTCAAAAGAGACTAGTGCGGCTTTGAAAACTTTGAAAAGGGGTATTAATAGTTTTTTGTCTGCTATGTTAATTTATGACATTTCTACGCAGAATTGGGATCCAATGATAGTTTTTATTTGTATTCTACGATTACCAACTGTACAGTTACGCTATGGGAACA
The DNA here is from genome assembly GCA_916610165.2 of Gymnosoma rotundatum. Lineage (NCBI taxonomy): Eukaryota > Metazoa > Arthropoda > Insecta > Diptera > Tachinidae > Gymnosoma > Gymnosoma rotundatum. The sequence continues at coordinate 46,348,440 of OU744340.1, read as the reverse complement.
AAGTATTAAGGACAAAACTGCCTTGTCGTTGTGGAGAGATTTAGATATGTTCTTAACGGAACGCATTCAAACTTTAGATTGTATACGCGATCTAACAAGTTTAGAAACTGATAAGAAAATATCAGAACGCAAGATAAAATCTCATGTGTCTAATACAGGCTCCACAAATGCATGTATTTTATGTCCAAATCAGTCTCATTTGCTCCGATTTTGTCGTCGATTTAAGAAAATGTCTGTTTCTGAGCGTTTTTCTACTGTCAAAAAATGTCATTGCTGTCAATGCGACTTACGTCACATTCTACGTATGTCAAGATTTCCGGCGTGAATAAAGAAGCTTTTGCAACCTCTAGAAAAATTTTTACGATTCTGGCACTTGTGTTGCCATCAATTTCAGGTAATTTACCTTCGTTTCTTTGTCCTTCGACTATTAGGAGTGAATTACCTGATATAAAGTTGGCGGATGCGAATTTTTACAAAAGTAGGCCAGTTGACATTTTGCTTGGTGCCGATTTGTACCCAAAAATAATTCTTGGTGAGGTTCGCAGAAATGTTGTTGGGTCTCTTATGGCTCAGAAAACTGTCTTTGGACGGATTCTGACGGGTCCCATTGATGTTTCAGTTAATGATTCTATTAACTTTTTTTGACTGCTGTTGCCTTTACTGATGAGGATAATTTGAACCGAAATCTTTTGAGATTGTGGGAAATAGAAGAGACACAAAAGGGGAGAATTATGTCTCCTTCGGATAAGATTTGTGAGCAGATTTATAAGAACACCACTGTCCGTGATACTACAGGGAGATATATTGTTTCGCTACCATTTAAACCAGAATTTCCTCGTGAAATTAATCTGGGAATATCAAGGTCTGGCGCTATGAAACAATTTATTAGAGTGGAAGCTTCACTATCTCGTAGGCCAGAAATAAAGGTCATGTATGATGATGTCTTAAACGATTATTTAGATTTAGGCCACCTTCTGCCGACTGAAGTTAGTAGCGGAGCTGTCACGAATTCTTGCTATTTGCCACATCATACCGTAAATAAACTAGAGAGAAAAACGACAAAATTAAGAGTCGTTTTTAATGCATCAAATAAAACTTCCAATGGCAACAGTTTAAACGATTGTTTGTATTTAACTGTGATATTTCGAAAATGTATAGGCAAATTCGTGTTCATTCGTGCCATACGCCATTTCAGAGGATTCTTTATAGATCGTCCACTGACGAGCAAATAACAGACTATGAATTACAAACGGTAACGTTTGGGTTGAATTGTGCCCCTTATTTGGCAATTAGAACTTTATTGCAATTGGCTGATGATTGCGAAGAAGAATTTCCCTTGGCTTCAAAGATTTTGAGGACAAATATGTATGTTGATGATGTGTTGGCTGGAGCACATGATATTTGTGGTGCTTTGTTGGCCAGAGATCAGTTGAAGGATGCGTTGTTATCAGCTGGTTTCGAATTAAGAAAATGGTCATCAAATAAAAAATCGATTTTGAATGACTTGCCTCCAGATCATTTAGTGGATGCAAAAGTTTTGCCATTCGAAAAGGCTAGTTGTTCAAAAACTTTGGGGATTTTTTGGAATGCCCAGTTAAATTCATTTTTTTTTCAAAGTCAGTCCGCTAAAGATAAAGTCTGAATATACTAAAAGGGAAGTACTGTCAATTATAGCCAAATTTTTTGATTCCGTTGGCTGGTTGAGCCCAGTAATTATTGCAGCTAAAATAATAATGCAACGTATTTGGCTCGATAATATCGGTTGGGATGATTTGCTCACATCCTCTACGGTAAAAGAATGGCTAAAATTCGTTGAAGTTTTTCATCAGGTGAATTTCATTCAAGTGCCAAGATGGGTAAATTATTCCAGATCCTCGTCTGTTGAACTGCATGTTTTCTCAGATGCCTCTGAAAAAGCATATGCTGGAGTAACTTATATTCGAAGTGAAACACCAAATGGGGATACAAATGTTCATTTGCTATCCTCTAAGACAAAGGTCGCACCTCTTAAATCTGTTTCATTACCCCGTCTGGAGTTGTGCGGAGCGGTTTTGGCATCGGAATTATTGAAGGGTATCCTTAGCGAAATTGAGATTACGATCGAAGGTGTTTATTGTTGGACAGATTCAACAATTGTATTGGCATGGCTACGGAAACCCCCTTGTACGTGGACCACCTTTGTTGCTAATAGGGTTTGTCGTATTCAGGAAAATACTGGAAATCACAATTGGTTTCACGTTTGCTCAGAAGACAATCCTGCTGATCTGGGCAGCCGGGGGGTGAACCCACTCGCCTTATCGCAAAGTGAATTGTGGTGGCACGGGCCAACTTGGTTGAGGGGAAAAAAGGAAGATTGGCGTGTACATACCCTGACGAATATCGATACTGACATGGAAAGTCGAAAAGTAAAGGTTCATGCTTCCTTTTTTTCAGAATTTGAGGACATTTTAGAGAGATTTTCTTCTTTAGACAGGGCTATGAGAGTTATTGCCTACATATTTCGGTTTTTCTATTCCACGCACTCGGCTCATAAGGGTCGCTTCAAATATGAAAACTGTTTAGTGTCTAGTGATGAAATCAACATGGTAAAAGTACGATTGGCTGTGGTTGCTCAGAAGGTCTTTTATGCCGATGAATATAAATGTCTTGTTGATAAAATGCCATTGCCATCAAAGAGTTCGTTAATACCCCTAAATCCCTTTCTTGATGAACAGGGAGTGATGAGACTAAATGGGCGACTGGTAAAATCACCTTCGCTATCATATCGTGAACAGTATCCGATTATTTTACTTTATGGCTGTCGGTTCACGAGGTTAATGGCCGAATTTATACATTTACTTGCGATTCATGGAGGGAATCAGTTGGTGTTGCGGATCTACCGATGTGAGTATTGGGTACCTCGATTACGGACATTGGTCCGCTCTATTATTCGTCGATGCAAACGTTGTATAGTGGATAGACAACGATCTTGTAGTCAAATATTGGCTGCTCTTCCCCCTAAACGTACCACTTTAGATAGACCATTAACGACAACAGGCGTAGATTTTGCTGGACCATTTGATGTGAAAACTTATAATGGTAGATCGTGTAAGATTACAAAAGGATACGGTTGTATTTTTGTCTGCTTTTCTACGAAAGCGATACACCTAGAAGCTGCGTCCGATTTATCTGCTGACACATTTTTAGCGGCTTTCAATCGTTTTATTGCTAGAAGGGGATGTCCTCAGACCATATTTTTGGACAATGGTACAAATTTTGTTGGCGCGTCGAATGAGATTTCGAGAGAATTTAAAACTTTCCTCAAAGAATGTCAAGCTAGAATGTGTTCCACTCTTGGTCATAAAGGTGTAACATGGCGATTTATACCGGCTGGTGCCCGTCACATGGGAGGTCTTTGGGAAGCCGGTGTGCGAAGTTTCAAGCTTCATTTCAGAAAGGAGGTGCAATCTTGTTCCTTTACCTTTGAGGAATTTACTACGATTCTGGCGAAAATAGAGGCTTGTCTAAATTCTCGTCCTTTATGCCCTATGCCTGATAATCCTAGCAAGCCAGTTGCTCTGACACCTGGACATTTCTTGAGTGGATCGGCTATACTGGCTCCGCCAGAACCGAAAATTTATGATAGTGCGATTAGTATAGGTTATCGATATCGCAAGATGAAAGCATTGATTCATCAATTTTGTAAAAGAATATCTCGTAGGTTTACACAAACGCTATAAACGGCAACATCCCCAAAGGGAGGTTTCGGTGGACGATTTAGTCGTAGTAAAAAATGAGCAGTTACCTGCCACCTCAAGGAAATTAGGCATAATAGTTAAAATATATACGGGTACAGACGGTCATGTTCGCGTTGCCGATATTCGTACCCAAACGGTATAATCACTCGTCCTATAACCAAGCTTGTTGTTTTAAATGCATTATAAAATTATATCACTCTATCAATTTCAACTACTAACCTTTCTTTTTCCTACTAAAAGGAATTCCACTACTGCGGCTATGCAAACCGACCATCGTATTAGAATTTATTTCTTAATTGGTCAGTACCCGCAACAGGGGCCCATCATGGCTCATTAATTTGTAATAAAGCAACAGGAGTCCTTCATGACCCATTAAAATTTACGTATGAACAAAATTAGTTTAATTTTTTTACAGCAAATGTACAAGACCAAAGAGAACGACAAAGAAAAAAGCTTTAAGTTGTGTGTGAACTTCGTCTCACCAAATTAACATTAAGATTAGTTGGTTAAATAGATGATGTTTACGATGTACATAACATAAGGTAGATAGATGCAAAGAATGCTGATGAAGGATGTGGCGGTCCAGAAAATGCTGCATTTCATTCTGCTAGCGTCTAATTTTTCTTGTTTTCTTTGGAAAACGTCCGCATACATTTGTAAATAATTTTTCTTTCTAAAAATGTTTAGAAAATTAATTAAAAAGAATCAAAAAGCCGAAAATAAAGTAAAATTTCATTAATTTACAAAATTAGTTTATTTCCTACAGTCCACAGGAGTCCTTAATGGCTCAATTATAATAGAATACATATAGATAATCAGGAGGAGTCCTTACTGGCTCATCATTTCGATTCAAAACTTATTTATTTGCAACACTATTATTGTTGCAAGGTGGCCGGCAATGTTTAAATACCAGTTAACTTAGTGTACATTTTACAATTATTTTTCGTAGTATTTTAAAGTCAATTAAGACTACCTTTGATTTACATCCTTGTTAGAAATCTTATTTTTGTTCTTTCAACGAGTAAACCGCTAACGGTTTTTACACATTGTTTGCCACTTTTCATTTTTATAAGTCTCTAACGAGTTAAAATATTCATTCGTGTTGTTGAGCTCTTACTAGCAAAAAGGTAATATATATTTTTATACCAATAAAGACATAAATTCTTTTTTCATAATGAAAATTCTTGTGTTTTATTTTTTATGAATTTTTTTCCTATCGGATATACGCCGAAACATTGTCCTTATTTAGATTAGCCTTATTGTTTATTTGGTGTGCGCAATATAGCTACATTTAAATAAAAACGTGGAGTTTAAGCATTTTTAACATATAAGCAAAATCGATCGGAATCTGAAGAAGGTAAAACTAAATCGATCGGAATTGTTAATACGGAATCAAAAACATTCCGATCGGAATTTGTGACATACCTGTATATATATGTAGTATTCAATTGTTTATACCATTCACCATAAAAAGTGGAATAAGGGTTAACTAAGTTTCTCATTCTGTTTGTAATTTCTACAATATTCATTTTCGACTCCATATTTTCAGAGCTATGGGGCCTCTGAAATTTAAAAATTTTTAAATTATCAATATGGATCATTTCGTGCAAAGAAAGAAGACTGTTTGAGGATTTTTCAGACTCATCTTCCCGATTTTGTAGATAAGGGCGCATATCCTGCAAAAGAAGTAATTTTTCAGCAGGATGGTGATCCATAAGACACGTCCAAAATCGTGAAAGAATGGCTTGGTGAGCAACATTTTCAATTAGTGGAGTGGCCAGCACAAAGCCCCGACCTCAATCCGATAGAGAATTTGTGGTCAATCGTTAAGAGACGATTAGGACAGACAGCCCCTACAAATTTGGACGAGCTTTGGCAGCGGATCCAAAATGAATGGAACTATATTCTAAAAGCAATTGTACAGAAATTGATGGAGAGCTTGATGCTTTAAGTTTTAAATTTTACTTTTTTTCTATGACATAAAAAGTGCTCAAATTATAAACTTGTACTCATTTGTGCACCTCACTGTACTTACAGTGGAATTTCACAAATTATAACCACTTTGTGCACCGAGTAGTTCGAATTTCTGGACGTTTTGTATGTTACAGAAAGCGATTATAAATACATAAAACTAGCTATTTTTTAACACAAAACAATTTTATTTTTTCAAATTCAAATAATTAAACACGTCAAATTTGTAGAAATACTACAAAAAATTTATTACATGTTATGTACATACATATGTATATAGGTACTATTTAATTGTTTTTTAACATAAAATCAGAAATACTTATTTGGTTTTGTTTTTTATTTGTTTTTTCTGGAAACAACGATATCGATAGGGACTTCCAAAAGGTTAGCTATGTGTTAACTGGAAAATATATCACTGGATTTGCATCATTTTACTACATTGATACATTCAAGGACTTTTAAATGAGATACAGCAGGTGTTAGAATATAATCAGTTCGATAGAAATGACGAATGGATTAAAAAGTAAAATTAAAAAAATTTTAATGAGCTAAATCTTTAAAACCATGACATGGTGGAAAACCCAAAAGACCTCAGAAAATTTTAATTAAGTCTTCTTCTGTTTGATTATATTTGTTTTCTTACATACGATGATAGTTATAACATTCTTATAGGTATATTTGTCTTACAACAAGTGATTGTATAAGGCAACAGCGCTAAAATGAGGTAGTAGATGTATACATTTAAAAACAGAAAAGTTTGGCGAGGCTTTGCTTACGGCCTTTGAAATAAAGCCTCTGATTTGGATGCGTTTAAATATCCGTTTTAATATCCCATTTCATATAAAAAGGGCTTAATGTTATCACCAAGAAGTGTAGCAATATTTAATGCTTGTATTGATTTGCGGCGAGCGTAAATAAGAATAAAAATATTAAACAGAAAGGGAGTCCAAATTCTTCCTTGAGGTACACCACTTCTACAAGTTCAAACAATTTTCCAATGTTGGATAAAAGTGATATTAGTTGAAAATCTTCAGGCTTATTACTATCTTGTTTTTGAAATAAATAAAAAAAAACTATCGGTAGAATTTTTTTTTTCCAAGCTGAAGGAAAATAACCGTTGTTGGTACAATTGTTAAATATAGCAGCGCACAATTTTAGTGTTGCATCAGAGAAATTCGTAGTGAGAAAATTGGATATGCCATCAGATCAAGAATATTTTTTATAAATATTGTTAATGTACATTTTAATATTATAGAAGTTGGTAAAATGGTAAGTATCCTTATTTTCTTCTCCCATAAGCGAGTCAAAAGTATTAATATGTTGGGGTAGTCTATCGACACAGGACAATATTTGTCTTTCGATGATATCCTCTGTTCTTTCAGAACTACTTCCTGAAAAACAGCTGTGTAGCGAGTTCTACTTCTGGAAATATAAATATTATTATTTTTACCAATAATCTAAAATATATATTTAAAAGCAGTTGGCCTTGATTTATTTTTGCGGGTCTATGGGCTCAGTGTAACGCGTAGTTTTGGAAACTACAATTAAGGTGATCTTGTCCAGGGTCGTCTGAACTTCTTTAATTTTAGTAACGTAGTCGAGTCTTAGAACAAAAGAAGAAGAATTTAACACCTTTGGAATATTAATGTGTATTCTTTGTCTTTTATAGAGCCATCATTTTACAATGGACTAATTCACTGTAAGGTACAATTTCCTTTTACTTTTGATGACATTTTTTTAACGTTATTTTTCACATTTTCGCTTCTAGTTGATCTACTAGTCGTTTGATGTTGATATCAAATCAAAATATTGGCGGTAAAATTACTTGATTGCATTTTTTGTTGTTAATTGTTGACTTTGTTGTTCTTCTTCTCTTCTGGGTTTGCGGCTATCTTCCGCAATTTAAATTTCTAATGCGGAAAGTAGACTAAATCAGTTTTAACCAAAATGTCTATGTTGGGCGGAGTCACTATTATGTTTGATCTTTTTGGTTTTGGAAAATAAAGCAACTGTGTGTTTATGATTTCCTCGTCGTCATTGTCATTGTCACTTTCATTAAAATTTTTAATTTTTATTGGTTATTTGAAAATTTTTTAAAAACATGTGAGCCGTTTATTTTGAAAGTGGCGTAAGTCACTTTGTTTTTAAGTCGAGATGTTTTAACGCGTTTAAAAATATGGATTTTTGTAGAAGGTTTACTTATTTGATTCGCCGCCATTTTGGTAAACATTAGTTTTGACAGTTCATATTTGGCAGCCGTGAAGAAGACACTTTGCAAATTTATTATGGAAAAATATTCGATTAACTAACGTGTATTAATCGTTAAAACATTTTATTCTTATCAATTACTGTGACGACGAGAAAGTTACGTGAAATTATTGGGAGAAACAAAGTGCCAAGAAGACGCACTATTTATCGTGTAGTAATTAATTTCAAAGAAAGAGGGACTGTAAGTGATATACCCAAGCATTGACCACAACGTACTGCAAGAGCGGATGCAAACATTACCGCTGCTCAAGAAATTGTTCAAAACAGGCCTGCCATATTTGACGATTTTTCGCTTCAAATTTATCAGTGTCGAAAGAATATAACAGGGTAACTTTGTTTGTTAGAATAATTTACTAATTTTGGGCCACACTTAAATATTTGTATTATTAACAAGTAAGAGTGCTATATTCGGCTATGCCGAATCTTCACCATCTATGTAAATCTAGTTTAGTTAAGTAACTCTAATAAAAAATGCAAATATTGGGGTGACAGAGAATATGGGCCCGTTCGTAAATGCATCACTGCGGTGCATAATTTGATTATTCTGCACTGCCACTGCTAATCAGCTGTTGCGTATGCTTAGATTTGCTCATTTTAGTTTGCATTTACGAACGAATAATTACTGTGAAAATAAGAAAGTTAATAATAAACTAGATTTGTAAACTATATGATACAAAAAATTATAAAAATTGGTGTAAAAATATTAAAAATAAAAAAATATTAAACAAAAAGAAATAAATAAAAAAACACTAATTTGTTGCATTTGCCATTTTTGTGATTAGTTTTTTGCTTTTATTTGCGCATAATATACTTTAGTGATGCATTTATGAACAGACGACATTTGCAGTGCTGCCACTATTTGCATTTACGAACGTACTGCGCATCATATGCAGTGCAGTGATGCATTTACGAACAGGCCCTATATTATTTTATATATAAATTCCATCGGCTCTTTATGGGATAAGCAATTTTAAAGAAATAAGTATTTCCTTAAAGATCTCTTCAAAAGCGATTAAATTACTAAATCACCGATATTGGTTGTTAAGGAGAAAAGCACGTCTCGATGGCCATTTCGCTTCAGGAAACTTTTCACAAATAAATTAAATAAAGATAAAAACAAAGTTTAGGCAAAAAACAACAAATATTTTATTTTTCTTTATCTACTCATACGGCTCAATTTTTCGGCTCTTTTATACAGTTAAAAGATGATAAAAAATAAAATAGCACAAAACACTACGATAATTTATTTTTGTTCTATGTACGGGCACATTGCAAATTATTAAATTAATTTACATCACTGTTTTTCTCCAACGACGCTTTTTAGAATGTAGAATTTTAAATGATTTTATACTACCTATATTTTTACTTTGCGTTTGGAATTTAAAAATACCTGATGCACCTGCATCATAGTAATTTGCTTTAAACCCTATAAGAATAATTTTTTTTATTTAAAAAACAAATTTTCATTGATAGTGAATATAAATTTAGCTTACCTTTACTCTTTTGCAAGCATCTGTACATTTTTAACCACAAATGTAATAAATAATATAGTAGCACATTATTTAAAAACTAATGAATTTAATAAAAACGTTTTTAATTTAAAATAAATAGATAAGGAAGTTTTTAAATGATGTTTCAGAAGACAGTTTTATTTTAAAGAATTCAAAATTATAAAAATGGGAGTTACAAAACTGTACTTACCCAATCTCATTAACACGTTCAAGGCCTCTGACGCACTGAACTTTCCTCGCAATAAACGTACGGCATCATGTATTTTAAACTTAATGGAATTTTCTATGTTTGAAGTCACCTTCAGCAGGGAAATGTTGTTACGTATGGCCTTAATACGTACATTATTTAAACGTTTACGTATACGATAGCCTCGCCAAAAGCGTTGTATAATACTAACTGCCTTTTTCTGTCTTAACTGTTCAAACATTTCTGGTGTCAGAAGAGCCTGAAAACGACGACGCGCTAACATGCCACGTGCATGAGCTTGAAATTTTACGATATTTTTTATTAATTGAAAATGTATTTTTTCTTTTAACATCAATTTCTTCGCTCGGAATCTTCGTTGAAGAGTAATAATTATAGTACGCTGATATTGATATTGCATCCGTATTTTTCTGGCCAACAGGATGGCTTTGTAACGTATTTGTATAAAAATAATTAAACTTCGTATTCTTATATACTCTTTCCTTTGGGCTTTCATTGCCAAAGTACGCCGGAAGTGCGTTTTTATACAAACAACAGCATTTTTTATTCTCAGAAATTCATCTTTTTGCAACTTCATTAGACGATATGTCCTATATGCAGTCCGTATGACCGCTGCAGCTTGTTTTTGTTGCAAGAACTTCTTTCTTTCTTTTTTCATTTTCAAAAAAGCTCTAAAGTGTTGTTGGATGCATAAAACAGCTTCTTTAGTGCGCTGATATTTGGCTCTTTCATAAGTCATTGCTTTGTAAGCTCTAACGTGAACTTGTATGGTTTTAAGGGCCTTTAATTTTCTGTGAAATTGACAATATATCAAACGCATTTTCAATTTGGCTCTAAAACGCTGTTGAATGTTGTTTACACAAGTCTTTAAATACAAATATTTTTTACGCTCAATTTCCATTTGCTTTTTAGCTCTGAATTTTTGTTGAACAACCAAAGTATAATGTTTAATTGCTAAATAGTTTTTTCTTATTCTACGAGCCAATAAAGTAGCGCGCCATTTCCGTTGTATCCACACTACCTGCCTTCGAATATTTAAATATTCCTTTTGCTGTTTACGCATTAAAATAGTGGCCCGATAAAGACGTTGTATATAAATAATATGGAAACGTATTGATTCATACATTTTCTTTTGTTCCTTCATTGCAAGTTTTGTTCGAAATTTTGTCTGTAAAAAAACTGTGGTATTCTTCAGTTGTAAATACTTTCCATTTTGCGCTTTCATTAGTTGGCGGGCTCTAAAAACTCTTTGGCATACCAAAACTGCAGAAATAGTTTTTGACAATTCCCTTTTTGCTTTGTAACGTCGCCAAAAAGCCTGAATTAAAGAGGCAGCACCATTTCGCTGTTGTATATATTTACACTTTTCTAAAGCACCTTGCTTTCGTAACAAAATCGCTTGTTTTCTATTCCTCCAATATTGTTGGAGACATATTGCACTTTTACGCCACTGTAAAAAGGTTTCACGACATTGCCTTCCTCTAAGGAAAGATCTCCACCACTTTTGTATTAATAAAGTACTTTGAACGGTTTTAAGAAACCTTCTGCGTATCAAAAAACGTCGAATATATTTTTGAAACACTATTGCAGCTTGAGTTCGTTTTTTTTTATAAATGCTTGCATATTCTCTTGCAGAAAAACCGCGATACAATGCTTGTATTTTAACAGCGGCTGATTCACGCTTTTGCTCCTCTTTATATCGAATTTTTCTTTGAACTACAACTTTTAACCACGAGTGTCTCCACCAATCTTGTATGACTTTAGCGGCTGCATGGAATTTAGGTGACCTAAATTTATAAATAATTTGCCACAGCAATGACAACGTTTTTTCTCTGTGACCATCAACTATATCATTGGCTAATATATCTCCCGTTAGTTGAAAGTTAGCCTCTTTCAATGCCTTTAAAGCTAAATTAACATTAAAAACTTTTTGTAGGCGAGAAATGGCCGGTACTCTCAACTGTTTAGTTAAATCATCTCGCAATAAAATAATTTCCATAACTCTAGTCAAACGTATACCATCTCTAAGATCAATAGCTAAATTATGAAAGGCATAATCGAATTCATCCATAAATGATTGCTTATGTGTTAATATGTAACCCAAGCGTTTTAGTTCCCTGGTAATGTCACCAATATTTGCTAATAATTCGGAGGAGAAACGCAAAAGAATTTCACGTGTTTCTTTATGTGGAGACTTTTTAATAAACAGACATGGATTGTGGGCAATAATTCGTTTTTCTTTAGCTGTATCCAAGAACAATAATAAAAACAAAAACTTTTGTAGAGTTAGTTTCTTAATGTGGTCAGCATACTCATCAGAAAATGTGTAGGCTTTAGAATATTTTTGTTCCAAGAATTTGTCGCGAAATAGTCTGAAAAAAATTGTAACAATCATTTAGTTTTGCTTTAAATTTTAGTAATATAATAACTAATAATGTTGACATATTTATATTATAAAAAAAAAAAAACATTTAGAGATATTTTTATTCGTTTAAGTGATATACACTGAGCATCAAAACTGTTTTTATATCAAAATTTGTTTTTAATATTTCCCCTTTTTTTTACAAAAACTCTACGTTTCATTGTACTTTTTGTCGAATAAAATTCTAAGTGAAATTATTAAAAATAACGATTTTTTGAGAATAAATAAAAATTTTAAGAAAAAAGATTAATAACAGACATCAATCAGTAGTTAAGCTCAACAATGGAAATCATTTTATTTGTAAGTTTAAGCTTCAGATGCTGTTAATTTAGGAGGCGTTTGGAATATTGCAACCGCACCAAAACTTCTCCAATGTCTGTAGAGGAGGATCAATTGCACCTTTTTGGGAATTGAAATACGGCAGCAAAAATGTACCAGAGTCTACAAAACTAGCACGAAAGAAAAACATTAAGCAAGAGTGTTAGTGTGGTGAAGCAAATTTACAGTATGCAGTTAGATGAAAACGATAATGAAAAGCCAAAAATTTTTTAATGTAGATCCTAAAATAACAAAATTAATGCCCTTCCAATTTAATTTATATATAACTAGATTTATAAACACGGCGTTACTCTTTTAATTTATTTCTGATTTTATTAAACAAGAAAAATATTTTTGTGCTCTTTTAATAACATTTAAAATTTATAAATTAATAAACTGAATAGAGCAATAATCGTTTAAGGAAAGAGAGTACCAGTGTTTATTTGGCAGCAGTTCTAAGAACTAATAAAGTGATATTTAAGTTTTTATTTAACCCTTTAATTTCAACTAAAAATTAACCGATATTTATAAAAAAAAAACATGTAAAATTACTTTATATATTTATTTATATTATTATATATTTTACAATTACTTATTTTTACTTATTTTTATTGAATAAAACCCCCTTTACATTTAAAAAAATCCATTTTTAACCATTTGTTTTAAGATTTTGGTCCATTTTGAAACTGTTTTAATTCATTTTGAAATTAAACTAATAGCGTTTTCTTCTCTGAAAATAAATGTTACCTAACAATCCCATAAAATGTTCTGCATGTTGCCTAGCCCCGAGCAGTTCAAGTTCAAGTTTATATCTTCCTAAATATATACTAATGAAAAATTTTGACAATCAAATTAAAAATATGCAACCAAAAACAAAATTTCTTACATACTAAAGTATTTTTTAAGAACTTCCTCATTTTAACACGTTAACTGCCGTGTCACCCGTATTCGGGTGACAGCAAAAGTTCTCATCAGGCCACGTCACCCGTATTCCGGTGACAGCAAGAGTTCTCATCAGGCCACGTCGGGTGACTCCTTCCAAAGGATTTCCGAACATATTTAGATAAATATATGACAGGAGATAATAATACTGTTGAATTTTTTTAAAAATCGTTTATTAACAAAATTATTTACAGTGCAAAATATTGAAGCATTCACTGCAAAGTTGCGGTTGAGATATTAGTTGGGCAGAGATATTAGTTGTACTACTCAGTACACGGCAAAGATTACAACTGCTCGTGCAGAGTAATAACGTGATAAATGAGGATCGTAATAGATATCGGGGTGAGAGTACCGAAAGAAATGTAAACAGACATGCGGTAGCAGAGCACGCATCTTACAGTGGCACGGGTGGCCTGACGGGGATTTTGTTGTAAACACGCGTGGCAGTCAACGTGTTAAACTAAAGGAGCGTATTTTGTTGCACACCTCTCAAAAATTTTAAAAACAATTTGCAAAGATTCCAACAAAAAGGGGTTAAAAAAATGAGTCGCTTATAAAATCTACTTAAAAATAATAATGCTTACAAACTAAAACTTAAAAACTTAACACAAAAGCACAACAACAAAATTATAACAAGAATAAAAAAGTAAACAAAACAAATTTATATTAAATATAAAACATGAATTAAAAATCAAAATAAAAAATTATTTAAAAAGAAAAAAAAATATATGAAACAACATTTATGTATATTATAACGCCAAAAGTCGGTGCCCTCGTTTTGGCCCCACTTAATACTTTTTTTTTTACTTTTTAGTATTTTTTTATATATTTCACTCCATGTTAAATATTATCATATTAAATATCTTCATTTATTTCTGAATTTCATATTTAAATTATTAAAATTTACTGAATATTATCATTTATTTTTGTATTTAATATTTTATTTATTAGTTTTGAGCTACCTTAAATGTCTTTGTTAATTTAAAGTTTAATTCGTTTTAAAATGTCTTGCTGTTCTCGCAGGAGCAAGATCTAAAAATTGATGCGGAGGTTTTTACGTCCCCGATTGTAAGAATCTTATTTAGTGAACGACTAGCAATTGATGAGGACGGTTTTTCTTGCTCTCTGTCAAGAACTGACTACTGTAAGAGCGACACGTCAATCCGACACGAGGTTATACCTCCAACTGGTGCCGTTTTCTCTGACAAGAGTTAAGTTTCGTGTGAGTCTACTGCGTGTGAGACGACTAGACTCAACCCGAGGTTATACCTCCAACCGGTTGCTCGTACTCGCTGTCAAGAGCTGCTTGTAGACAACTGTTGTGTGTAACAGTGCTCAGCGATAGCTGAACGTGTGAGACAGTGTATTGCTGATTTTCTGAGCGCGGTACTACCAAGAGCCGCTCACCACCGGAACAAACTGTTGGCGTTACCATCAACACCCGTGAATGTAATAAAGAGATACGATTTATATCGGAAAGAGAAAGAGAGGTCTTTTTATTCACCACTGCATTGTAACCAGAGTGAGCAACGTCCCTGAACTCGCTGAAGCTACCCCAGCGAAAACGTGTCGTTACAATATAATAAAAATAAACAAATACAAAAAAAATTATTGAGCAGTACTGTATACAGTGCTCCCTATTTATTATAACGCATCCTCGTAGATGAGGCCAGCTCCCCTAAGAGTCAGTAGGTCTCAGTCAGTAGTCTCCAAACCACCTGTTCTGGAGAAGCACTCTCTTACCAGGAAGTTCACTGCGGTCCGTGCGACTTCTAGATATTTCACAGCCATTTTTACCATGTAGGCATCGACGCGCTCAAAATCAATCGCGCTATAGATCGACCTACATGATAGCCTGCGAAATTCGCCATTTGGTCCTAAATATGGCCTCAATCCGAGACAAATAACCAAAAGCCATCTCTCCATTTGGTGAAAAGAAATCCCAAGCCAAGCTTGAAAAGTGTAGGAGATGACAAGGCGAATTATTTGGCGATATACCAAAAAACGCACTCTTCTGTCAAAACCATACGCTCAATACGAACTGGTATGAAGAGTAAGTTCTCTTGGCTCTTTCGAGAATATCATCAATATGTAGATAGAATTCCAAATTATCCTGCTTGAAGTCACAATCCGTTCTTGTCCAATAGTCAAACATGGTATTTATTGTCTACAATTTGGGTAAAAGTATTTTGTCAACCCTTAATTATTACGGCAATTGCTTTTGAAATGTTCAAGGTAAGACCCCATTTTACAAAATATTCCGTTAGTAACGCCAGATATCGGTTCAGTCATCAGAAAGTGTGTAGGCTTTAGAATATTTTTGTTCCAAGAATTTGTCGCGAAACAGTCTGAAAGAAATTGTAACAATCATTTAGTTTTTCTTTAAATATTAGTAATATATTAACTAAAAATGTTGACATATTTATATATTTTTGAAAAAAAAAAAAAACATTTAGAGATATTTTTATTCGTTTAAGTGATATACAATGAGCATCAAAATTGTTTTTATATCAAAATTTGTTTCCTGCACGTTCTGAAGGCGTGGAGGCACTTCACACTCTTCAGGACTATGCGATCCCGTACACTTGACACATCTATAAGCCATTCGGCAGTTGGTGGAAACGTTCCCCTATCGCTGGCAGTTGAAGCACTGCGTAATGCCTGTAATAAGGTGTGAGTTAAACGATCATATGAATTTTTCTTCCTTTATAAGTTGAGTATAGCTTCACTATGATGACGGCAGTGTAGCTGACGGAAGCGTACGTTGTACTAGTAGATGTGCCTTCATTGTAGTTCCTTAGGTGATGTGGTGATAATAAAAGTGGACTGATTTTTTCATGGTGAGCATCGGATAATACGTCGATAATCTCCTTTTCTACCCTTTGCAAGTTCAGTGCTGTTAATGTTAAGTGATTCGCAAGAAGTGATATTAGTTGTGTTTGGCTGACTTCTGAGAATTTGTTTCATTGTTAATTCTTACAAAAATTTCTGATAGTAGTTTTTGTGTGCTGACTTCGTCTTCTTTAATTATATTAATAGTGGAATCAATAATTGATGTTTGGTTTTTAAGTAATTAAGAAATATGGTCTGTTTCGACCTTCGCCCTTTTAGTGGTGTCTGACATTTCATTGGCATAGTCTGGATCCAGCACTCCAAACAATGACCTTCCCAATTTCCAACAATGTTGAATGCACCTCTTTTAATTCGCCACTAAGAATACTTCTTTTTCGTCCAGCAATTCTTCTTTTAGTTGATTGAAATTAATTATCAAAATATTACATGTTGCCTATGTGTGATGGTTGACAATAAGTATTGCAACGTGACTAATCCAGACTGAAGAATCTTTAACTCGCACAAAAAAAGTGCTAGATGTTAGTATACAATGAGTTTTCATTGATCTGTTGCCAGATTTATGGTACCAATAACTTCAAAGTACAGCCCTGGATCAGAACTAAAGTTCTTTATCTGTACGGAACTGCCCATAACTGCTGAAATATAAAGTATGGCTACGATCATGGTGAGTACGATAGAGTTAGTAATAGTTTTTGTTTTTTTTGGTGTGGAGTATCTTCTTCGTGAACAGATACTGGGCGAATAGGGTTGGATAACCCAGTTGCAGGTAATTAGTCTTCGTGAAGTAGCGGAGTTAATCTGTAAATAGGTCTTCTTTTTATTCCTGCAGTTGTTTTTACATCTGCTAACCGAACCTTTCCATCATTTTCCTCGTGAGTTTGAAGGATTCTTCCAAGTGGCCAGCTCATAACCTGTAAATTGTCTATTTTTGTGATAACCATCTGTCCTTCTTTCATGTTTTCAGATGACGATTTCCACTTCTGTCATTCCTGCAGTTAGTGTAAATACTCGGCAGACCAACGTTTCCAGAACTCATGCTTGAGTTAGGAGACGAGGTTGCACTGATCTACTATCCACTTGGGTGGAAGAAGTGTCCGGGAGTCAGTGAAGTTAGATCATTTGGATAGATGACTTCCGAGTTAGCAGACGGGAATTTAAAATAGCTTCTATTTCTATGATCACTGTCTCAAGCTCTTCGTGCGTTATGGACGCTGTTGAAACACTTGGTAGTAAAAGTTGTAAACGGCCTTTATTGCCGCCTCCCGTAAGCCTACAAAGCGTACCGTTCCGCGTACCTATGAATTTTGTAGCATTGTCGGAATATATGGTCTGGCACCGCCCCCGCTGTGATAAGAATATTTTCTGGGCTCCAATGAATGCATCTCTTGTCAGCTCCGTTACAACTTCCAGTGTACAGCCTTTGTTAAAAAAAAGACAAAAACAGCTAAGTAAACTTAATGCGGCTTTTACTCTTATCTTAAAATGAACTCAAAACGGTCCGCAGTAGTCAACACCTGGTAGATCTCCCATTATTTGTGAAAAAAGTTTAGGTTTTGCTCTTGTACATCGCACACAATTTTTTACTATATTTCTTGCCATTGATTTACCCTTTATGATCCAATATTGTTGTGATTGTGGGACACAATGATAGTTTTTTTTCATGTAACATTGTGGGTATAAGTTTTGAAATTGAGTCGTTATAGGGTAGAAGTATGGGATGTTTTGCCTCATATGATAGATCAGATGCTTCCTATCTTCTTTCGACCCGTAAAATGTTATTTTTATCTAGGAATGGAGATAGACTGCTAATTGTGCAGAACTTGTCTACTTGGTTTCTCTTCTTTAATTCATATATCTCTCTTCTTTAATTCTTTTTCTCAACATCATTGGCAATTTCTTGATGTAAGTATTTCGATGGCCATTATTTGTCTCTTCCATGAAGAAAAAGTGGTCCATACAGCCATAAGTTACATGCTGGCAGATCTACTGCACCAAGTCCTCTAAATAGTACATCGGCTGGATTGTGTTTTGATCGTACATGGCGCCATTGTTCAGCTAGAGTTAGTGACTGAATTGTTGATACTCCATTACAGTATGTCTTTTAGTAAGCTGTGCTGCTAAAAATGCTGCACATAACTCTAGTCGAGCTAATTTCTGCTGTTTCAATGGTGCAACTCTTGATTTTGCACAGAGCATTCGCACAATTACCTGCTCATTCTTAAGAGTTGCACGAAGGTATGCAACTGCACCAAAAGCCTTCTCAGATGCGTCTGCAAATATGTGAGGTTGAGGTTTTACTGGGTCTTCGCCCTGGAAGATTTGTCGTGGTATGGTAAGATTCTCTAAATCGCTCCGAAATTTGCTCCAAAATGCACTAAGGTCATTAGTTAATGATTTATCCCAATCTAAATCATGATGCCAAGAGGATCAAAAAGTTTTGCGAGATCAGAAGTTACTGTTCGTTTCGAGATTTGCTGAAATTGGGTTAATTTGACTTGAACACAAAAGTGATCGCTTTTAGGTAGCCAATATAATCCGAAGGTTTTAATTAAATTAACACTATTATTATCGAAATCTAAGTTAACCTCTTGGTCACCAGTTGGAATATTTCTTAGCAAATGTGAATGGTTAGCGCACCTTTTTTTCAAACTAAATCCATATTTTTTTAACGTAATAATGAGTTTCTTTTGCATGTGCCCTGCTATGTTTAGGTTTTCAGAACATCCAAGGCCGTCATCCACATAGAAGTTGTCTTTCAGCATCTGAGAACCATATGGAAACTTGAAAGAATTCTCATTAGCTGTTTTTTGTAGACATTTTGTGGATATGTAAGGTGCTGCACGTGTCCCATATGTTGCTGTGTTGAGTTTGTAATAGACAAGTGGCGATGATATTGTTGATATTGTTCATTAATCAGTATTGCCTGTACATTTTCTCAATATCGGTTGTAAAAACAAACTGGCAATCGAAAACGAATTAAAAAGTAAAATGGTTCTCTTTGCACCACTGGACCAGTATACATTAAGTCATTTAATGTTTCTCATATTCTTTCATGAATTGCATGTACTGAACTCGTATATTTTCATTCTTTTGGAGACGTCGCTCTAAACTAAAAAATCTGTTGTAAGCCATAGCATGTGAATTACCCAATGATGCTGGGTTTTCCCGAAATAGAAGGCTAACAACAAAGCAAATATATGTGTTAGTTGAGTATGATGAATAAAATGAGCTTCATATTGGGCATTTGCTGGAAACAGAATCCCTTCAGTCGGTTCTACTTCATCAAGTTTCCATAGTTTTTTGACCGCTTGTTCTACCGAAGACTCCTCACCAAATACTGCATATGTAAGTGGTGGCTTTGAGCTATGATCAATGGTTTGTCGTACAGAGCCACCAAGTAACGTGTTTTGAAGCGTTGGACCGCCGTTAGTTCGTTTTATTGCACCAGGCTGCATAAGACTAAAATAGAATTCAGCGCCAAGGAGGACATCGATTTTCCCATGCTGATAGAATCTGGGATCTGCTAAGTAAATATTACTTGGAATGTTCCAAGTTGAAACATCAAGGTTATGATTTGGATTTTCCGGAATGATAGTTGGGAGGACAATCGCTTCCAAGTTTGTTGAAAAGTCATTATTTGTAGAGAACATCTCAACATTCACGCGGTACTCTGCTGGTTTTTTATCCCTCCCACACCATCAATGCATAAGGTCGCTTCCGTTGGCGAAAGAGATAGCTTATTGAAAAGTCATTCAGTCACAATATTTACTTGTGAACCTAAATCTAGTATTGCTTGAAATTCGTGTGTGATGCCATTTGTAGCCTTGATAACTACTTTTGCTGTGACCAGCATGACATAATTCTGATCCCCTGCCATTGGCTACATAGATGTGGGTGAGACTGTGATCGTCTCTCCTCTTTTGTTTGTGGGTTGGACATGTCCTCTCTATTTTTTTTTTTTTTTTTTTTTGTGTATCTTGTTGTAAATGTAATAATGAATTATGCTTCGTGATCATCCCTGAGACAGGTAACACAGAGTCTTTGTTGCTGTGCCCATCTCAACCTGTCTGATTCTGGCAAGTTTAAAAATTTCTTGCAGTAATAGATAGGATGATTCCCTGTAGTACACAGTTTGCAATTATTATTATCCATAGATGCCACAGATGATACTGTCATCTTTTCTTTTTGATGGGTAGTTAATTTCTCCTTGCAACCAATTGATTCCATTGACTGAAATTGAATCTCAAGGAAGGAGAACAATTCTTTCATTGTTGGCACATTTTTAGGTTTAGTTACTGATTGTATAAATCGAATATAGAGAGCACGATCTAGTTTTTTAATCATCAGTTGTATGATTATGGCATATAAAGATGAAGCGATAACATTTAATTTATTTAACGCCAACAAACATTATTTGTGTCATGAAAAGTCTTAACTGACGCGCTAGACATGGTTCCTGTTGGTTGGTTTAGGATCTAACGTGGCTACTATGAATCTGTTGTTATCATACCGCTCCTGAAGTAGTGTCCATGTCTTGTAGTTCTCTTCGGTAAGCGTTAAATGACTAATAAGTTTTTCGGCTTCTCCTGAGATGTTTGATTTGAGGTACCACATTTTTTGAACGTTTGGTAGAGGCTGCTTGTCGACCATTTCCGTAAACAGTTTATAAAACTGATATTACTCACAGCGGTCACACCCGAAATCAGAAATTAAAAATCTAACTGAACAAAAATATGTAATAACAAGCACAGATGACGTACTCATTTTCATTTCTATTTCACGTAACCAGCATAACAAAAATATTATCACCATACAAACAAATTATTACAGAAGATTACAACCACACCCCTCAAGAGATGATTTGGATAAGGAAAATTGAAATATTGTCAAACCAACTAAACAAACATAAACGCCACACAAAATCCTTAAACTTCTTAGGGTCAGCATTAAAATTTATTACGGGGAACCCAGACCATTATGATTTCATTAAACAACAACAACAAACAACGCCTAATTAATTCAAAGTACGATAAATTAGTGGAGTTATTACAAGGAAACACGGTAGAGAATCACTTTATCATAGAGCAAGTGCATGACCAACAAAGAATAGCAAAGAATAATGAATATTTAACCGAATCATTAAATTTAGGCGACGTAAAGCAAATAATAGAACACAAATTAATCTCAGTACCTCTAATAAACATTTTAGAATACACACAAAGCATGATGAAAATTTTGAGGTAGAAAAAATTCTAAATTTAAACAAATACAACGCTTTTAACAATTCTTAAAAGAAACTGATAATACCATACGAACAACATCCCATAAGTTTTTATACATTTATTACCAACAACAAGTAGGAAAATTACTTAGAGATCGGGATGCTCTCGTTTAAGCATAAAATAAGATAAATTAAATAAACATATTCTTTTTATAACAACTAAGAAAACCTTAAATCCTAGATTAAGAATTTTAATACAGTTTTTATTTGACCTTTTTAATAATTAATATATTTATTTAATTTTTAAACACTAGGTCTTTTTTATTTTTATATATTTTCTCAATATTAATAAATAATTATTTTCCTGATGATGCTACACAACGGAGTAGCGAAATATTGAGAAAATATATAAAAATAAAAAAGACCTAGTGCTTAAAAATTAAATAAATATACTAGATTAAGAATTTATGTAAACAAAATTATTAAACCCAAAAATATAAATAAGATAAACATAAAAGGTCAAATGCTTTCATATGATAACGACTCTTAGGAAAAGTAATTAAATTGTTATTTGTAAGAAAAACAACTAACTCTAGCTTAAGTACAATAATTGTAAACAAGAGGATTAAGGGAAAGACTCAAGATAAAGAAAAATACAAACATGTTGTTTGTTTAATGATTAAGGAAAATCTAATATTTAAGCAAATGAAATAAAAATCCTAAGATAGTTAAAAATAAGTAACATAGACGTCGCATTGTTTTTAATTCAGACATTAAATTAAGAAATCATTATTAATAAAGAAAGACTATCTAGCTAACAAATATTCTATATTTCTTTCTTTAATGTATATGTTAAAAGATAATGAAAAATATAATATACATATTTAAATCTAGTATAGTGAACTAACTCCAATCAAAAAAGCAAACAGAAAATTAAGAAATAAGAAAAAATTGAGTACAATATATATATATATATATATGTAGGAATCCCGATTACTTGGCTTTATTTAAACACTTTTAGTTTTCAATTCAATTATTATTATTTCATTTATTTAATTGTTTATATATGTATATAGTTTTAACTTAGGTATAGATTTAATTTAAAGTTATATATTGAAAGTAGGTGTGCGAGTTCTTATTAAATTAACTTTGCTTCGCAACTTCTTCACGTCTTAACTCTTCACTCGCCTCTATTCAACTGTACTCATGTTCAATCGTCATTAAAAAAAGGTTGTCTAATTCTGTGTTTCATTTCTGTAAGTTCTTATGAGTTATTTCAATAATTGTGTGTATTTGTATTTGCTCTGTGGATAGTTGGTTTTGGCATTAACCCTACAATCGGCCCTCCTGACGGCAATTCGGCTCGGATTGCCTTTTTTTCATAAATTCAGCCACTGTGTTGGTTCGATTCGGACCCTCGTGGTCACCAACCTTCTCAACTTCATACCTGCCATGTGGCAGTTTTCTAATTATTTTATACGGACCAAGGAACTTCGGCCTCAATTTGAGTGCAGTGAATACTCTACTTCGGGTTTACGCTTTCTGTTGAACGTCTCAATGTTCTCTTGTTGTATCGCCTGAATATTTTCTCTAGCTTCTGCTCGGATATCGTCTCGACTTTCCTGGAAATCTCTCGCAGCCTCTTCGTTTAGTATTTCCCGCAGATCTGGATACTCTGGTAATCGCATTTCGACTCCGGTGGTGCTTCTTGTAGACCTTGAATTTATCATCATTTGGACGCGACGTACATGCTTATACCAATTATGGCATGCTTTTCTACATAATTTTGTTAGTAGCGAAATAATTATTTTATGGATTCGCTCCACCTGGCCGTTGCCGCGTGGAACGCCAGTCGCTATTACCAGATGCTGAATATTTTCCTCTTCACAATATGATTTAAATGCATTTGACGTAAACGCTGCTCCTCGATCGGAGATGATTCGTCTTGGGTTTCCGAAAACAGATGCTTGTCTTTCTAAACAATCGATAACACCTTTAGTGTCGGTGGACTTTGTCGGATAAAGCCAAACAAACTTTGAGAAACTATCGACTACTACCAATAAATAATTATAAGTCTTCTTTGTCATATCCATTGGGCCTACGTGGTCGACATGATAAGTCACGAGGGGTTTATCTTCTTTGTCAATAGAATTAAGGTAACCCTCCTTTTTGCCACACTTAGCTTCAGTGACAATGCACTCAACACAATTCTGTACGATTTTCCTTACTTTCGCTGCCAAACCTGGGATGTAATACTGTCTATTAATTCACGTGTCTTTGTTACACCGAAATGACCCTGGTTGTGCGCTAGTTTAATCAAATCATCTTCCAACTGGACCGGTATTACTATTAGTTCCTTAATGGGATCTCTAAACAATATACCGTTCTGCATACAAAAGTCTTCGTTTTTGGCATACTCAAGCATGGCTCTAATTGCTTTGGTACATTCATCGTTTTCTTGCGCATTTCTGATCCTGACTGTTAGGCTACTTTCGGTTATCAGGCAAGCCATTCGGCTTAGTGAGTCTACGTGCTTCATTCTAGTGCCAGGTCGATGCTCTATTAAGTACGAAAATTCCTGTAAGAACATAGCCCATCTGGCTATCCGCGCTGGCACATCTTTATTCATAGTTAGCTTAAAGGCATTACAGTCTGTAACTATCTTGAATGGTAATCCCAGCAAATAAAATCTCCATTTTTTCAGCGCTTCGACGATGGCAAATACCTCCAATTCATAGGAGTGATATTTTTCCTCATAAGGCTTAGTTCTGCGACTCATATACTGTACAGGATGCAATTCCCGATCGTCGAGGCTCTTTTGCATAAGGACTGCGCCGTATCCAAACTTACTTGCATCCGTATGCACTTCCGTAATTGCTTCCTGATCATAAAGTTTCAGAACGGGCGCGCTAATGAGAGCTTCTTTTAACTGCTTACAAGCCAATAGCATTTCGTCATTAATCTTGAACGTTACATTTTTCCTTAACAAGTCAGTTAATGGTTTCGCAATTATTGCATAGTTCTCGATAAACTTCCTAAAGTATGATGTAAGCCCCAAAAATCTCTGCAACGTTTTCCGATCCGTAGGAATGGGAAATTCTTTAACTGCTCTAACCTTTTCTTCAGTTGGTTTTATTGAACCGTTCTGAACTACGTAGCCTAAAAATTTAACACTTCTCTGCAAAATCTGACATTTCTCCCAACGAATCTGCAAACCACACTTCGCGGCTGTCTTCAACACCTCCAAAAGCTTATTAAGGCCCTCGATTATATCCCTGGAAGGAATTATGATGTCGCCCATGTATACGATAACTGAACCGTCTCTCAAAACCGCAGCTATATATCGAGTAAATACGGCCGGAGAATTGCTAATTCCGAAGGGTACAAATAGAAATTCAAATTGCCCGTTATGAGTAGCGAAAGCCGTATATTTTCTAGAGGACTCTTCCAATGGCACATGAAAAAATCCATTACGCAGATCTAAAGTCGTATAGTAACTCGCGCTTTGTAGTTTATCTAACACTTCGTCCATTAAAGGCATGGGATAATGATCTCGGATTATCTTAAGATTCAATTTTCGATAATCGCAGCAAAACCTTTTCGTACAGTCTTTCTTCGCCGCCAGAACAATTGGAGATGCGTACTCCGAACAACTATTTTCTCTCTTAGCCATTCAGAAATTTGCCTATCCACTATAATTTGATCAGCTATTGGTAAACGCCTAGGTCGCTGGTAAATTGTAAGATCATCTTTTAACGTAATCTTCATTTCGATAAGGCTCTGGGTTTCTCTATGAGGTTGATATTGAAGTATCGCCTTGCTTACTTGCTCTCTTACGGTTTTATCTAAATGGTCCAGTGGAGTTTGAGGTTCTGCTTTGCGTTCTTCAACGTTCAGACAAATACTTTTAAATTCTTCCAACAGCAAGTTCCTTTCAATCGGCTTTCTAAAAATTGCTTCACCTTTCGTAATTGTTAACGCTACATTTCGCAGCAAGCTATTTCCCAACATAATTGAGTGGTTAATATCCCTTTCGCCTACCACGTAAAATGTAACTTCTATTTCCAAATCGTCAATTTTTATTCGCTCGGCGAACCGGCCGATCGTGAAAATTTCACTATCGCCAATTCCGTACAGACGGATACGTTCAGGTATAAATTCAACTTCACCGATAATAAGCAACATATCGGAACGCAAAAGGCACAACTCGCATCCTGTATCGACCAGAGCGGAAAGGGGTTGTCCCCGCATAGTGAAATCTTTAAATATTAATTCCGAGCCCTTACGTACCATGTTCGCTTGACCACCTTCCTTATTGTTACTTCTTTCTGCATTCTTTGCTGAACACTCGAAAGATCTATGACCAAACCTTTAGCATCTAAAACATTTAAACTGCTTGGAACAATCTCTAGCGATGTGTGATTTATCGCCGCACTTAAAACACATTTTTTCCCTCTCATTGGATTCGCATCTAGACTTATGAACTTCCCGTACGTTGACGACACTTTCTTTTCCCTTTTTTAAAGAACCGGGGCAAAAGAGTGTCTTTTCGTATACTTTTATCTGCTTCTTCAACTCATTTATATTTTCGGCCTGGTACGGCACTGTCTTATTAGGCCTTGAATCAGGAATACCTTCTATAAAGTACTCGACAATACTTTTTTCATCTAATTCGATTTGCGATCCAATTTCCATAATACTATACAAATATTCAATTAAAGTCTCGTTCCTTGCTAGTCGTCTGCTACGGATTTGTCGTATGACTTCTGCAGCTGAAAACTGCGTACCGAATTCACTTTGGAGAGCGGTTTTTAAGGCGAGCCAATCGCGTATACCACGTTGACTTCTGATGAACATTTTTGCGGCTCCTATTAATAACTGTTTTGCATAAACGTATTTTTGCAGCGCCGACCATTTGAGTATATTTC
The DNA here is from genome assembly GCA_916610165.2 of Gymnosoma rotundatum. Classification (NCBI taxonomy): domain Eukaryota; kingdom Metazoa; phylum Arthropoda; class Insecta; order Diptera; family Tachinidae; genus Gymnosoma; species Gymnosoma rotundatum. The sequence continues at coordinate 46,322,064 of OU744340.1, read as the reverse complement.
CCGTTTCTTCAAACTCAGCTAGCCATTGTCTTATGTCCGGTGTAGTAGTACCCGAAAATTGCAAACATCCTTTAGGGTGTACATACTATTTTTATAATCGAATCTACCTGGCTCCTTGCCGTCATCTTCAGGAGGACGCGTTGCATTGGTACCGTAGTTTCCGTCTTTGTCTTCGTCTTCCGTATTATCAGAATTATTCGTCTCTAATCCGTACTTCCCTAAAAGTCTTTTCTGTAGTTCTTCTTTTAATCCCTGAATACCAAGTCCCAACTCTGCTAATTTCGCCCTAAGAGCAGTTACGCTCATACCAAAAATTTCCTCACGTTCCATTTAAGAATTTTGTAAATTATAGTAAATAAAAAAAAAATAAAAGTTGCAGCCACAACCGAAATACAAACTGTGAAATCTAGATAATTAATAATTTAAGTAATATAATAAAGATAAATGCAATCAATATATTTTTAGTACAAAGTTAAAAAATGAATTAAATTTTTAATGAAACTTTATGACAAAATAATTTAGAATAATTTATTTTAGTTTTAATTTATTCTTCAAAAATTTTGGAAAATTTTCTTAAATGCCCATCACTAAACAAAGTTTAAATCTTATTGAGTTAAATTTTATTTTCTTTAATCTTCTTTACTTCTTTATTTGATTCTTCTTTAATCTTTAATTCGTTCTTCTCTACTTCTTTATTTTATTCTTCTTTAAGTTATCATTAATTCTCCTCAACTTCTTTGTTTAATTCATCTTTTGTTATTTTTTCTCAACTTTTTCATCCAATATTAATTATGATAAATAATTACATCAAAATTGGTTTTCCTCTTTTTAGTTATTTTTAAATATATTTTATTTCATAATGGAATAAAAATAAAATTAAAATACCTAGTAAATTTTGCTTGCTGTACTACTGTTCACTTCTGTTTAATAATACGCATCTCTCACTGCTGCCGACTCACTTGACACAATCTTCTCTGCTTTGTTGTTGGAATGCTTTCCAAAAATTTTATTATTTTTTTTTTTTTTAAATAACTGTTTCTTATTTTCATTGCTGATGCAAAAATTGTTTTTCTTGTTGGTGTTTGCTTCTTGAGTAAATCGTTCATTTGGTTACCATAATAAAATCAATGCTTTTGCTTGTTCAAAAAAAAACATACAAACATACATAGCCACACATAGTTTTAATATTTTATCATCGTTTTTAAACAAACACAAACTGTGTTTTAACTTTTAATGAAGTTTCTTTTGTGGTTTTTTTTTAATTTTATTTTTTCATAGCGGAATGTTTTTCTTTTAAATTATATTTAATTTGGAAACATTTAGCTTTTTACTTTTTTCACCAAACACAAAACAAAAGATCCCGGTTGAGCCCCCAAATTTGTAGGAATCCCGATCACCTGGCTTTATTTAAACACTTTTAGTTTTTCATTCAATTATTATTATTTCATTTATTTAATTGTTTATATATGTATATAGTTTTAACTTAGGTATAGATTTAATTTAAAGTTATATATTTAAAGTAGGTGTGCAAGTTCTTATTAAATTAACTTTGCTTCGCAACTTCTTCACGTCTTAACTCTCCACTCGCCTCTATTCAACTGTACTCATGTTCAATCGTCATTAAAAAAAGGTTGTCTAATTCTGTGTTTCATTTCTGTAAGTTCTTATACGTTATTTCAATAATAGTGTGTATTTGTATTTGCTCTGTGGATCGTCCGTTATTCTGCGATGGTAAGTATAGTTGGTTTTGGCATTCACCCTACATATATATATATATATATATATATATATTGTACTCAATTTCTTAATTTTCTGTTTGCTTTTTTGATTGGAGTTAGTTCACTATACTAGATTTACATATCGCACTTGATCAACAATAGGGAATTAACTCGAAATTTTTGAAATATTACTTTTTTCAAGAAATCAGCTAACAACATCAATATCTATCTACTGTAAAAATTTCAACGTATTCCGTTTACTCTTTCATCTCAAAACCCACTTTTGAGACCATATTCATGATAATGTAGTGATTACCTTTATTTGAACAAAAAGGTATTATTTCGAGTTAATACAAAAGTTAACATGGAACTGATTCGTAAATTTTCGTAAAAAAGTATTATTTTGAGTTGAGTCTCTTTTCAATTTGGTTTTATTTTGAGTTGATACTGTCTTGTTGATAAAATTTGTTTCATTTATGATCGAAAAATTATAGAAAAATGGTATTAACTCAAAAAATTGATTTTTTTTCCAATACTTGCACAGATTTCTAGGAAAAACGATGTAATATATTTTTAAATGGAATTTGCTTCCTATGGTATATTTGAATTTTTAAATTCTGTTAAAATGTGACCACAAACAGTTTTTTGACTCTACTGAAAATTTGAAAATTTTGAGTTAATACCCTCTTGTTGATCAAGTGCGATATGTATATGGTGAAGGGTATATAATATAACTCTTACTTGTTTTTCATTATCTTTTAACTGTATAAAAGAGCCGAAAAAAGTCACCCATATACATTAAAGAAAGAAATAAAGAATATTTGTTAGCTATTGTTGTTTTTGCTTAAACTTTGATTTTTGTCTTTACTTTGTTGTCTGGACAAAAATCTTTATATCATTTAAATGTTTGTGAGAAGTTTCGCGTTATGGTTTCACTCTCAATAATCAATATCGGTAATTAATTTAATCCGGATATACATAAAAAATTAGCACAAAGCTTTTTTTTAAATTAAATAATTTAAGAATATTCGTGTCTTTATTTAAAAAAAAAATATAATTATATGTTAATATACAAAGAAAAATTATATAGACCATGTAAAAAAAATAACAAACAAAATAAATATTTAATACTTAAAAATTATTGACAAAATAATGCTATAAAAATGTTAAATTGGTAAAAAAAAATAAATATTTGATACTTAAAGATTAATAAATAATAATACTTAAAAATTTATAAAAAAAATGAAAAATTGACAAATGAAAAATATTGATAATAATTTTCGCTTACAATAGGAATATACATATAAATTTTAAAGGAAACTATTGTTCCAAATGAAAAAAAACCATTATTCTTTTTTGAAAGAAAGGGAAAAACAAATAATATTAAGTCTATTTTATGCACAAATTTATAATTAACACTAATTCTTTAATGGGCGCCAAAAATAAATTAGAACAAGAGTGCAGCATTGTCTTTATTGCTTTGTGCAATTTAAAAGCTTTAAAAAGTTTGGTGTGATATTTTTGGTGTTGGTAGTAAGTTTGCATAACTACCGCCTGCTTAAGCTTCCTAAGACTACCTGCACAATCGTATCTTTGGAATGAAATGGGCCAGGATCACCTTCGTAGATAAAGAGTTGCTTACAAAAAGGCTAACCATGAAAGGATGAAATTTCCAATATAATGACATTGAACCAATGACTCAAAAATAACAAGAAAGACTGAAGAAGAAAAGCCAGAGCTATCTTGTTTTTGTTAGAGGCCGAAAAGCCGGCAGCATGATATTTAGGTTCTCACTACGAATAATGATATTTTCATTCCCACTAAAATTTCATTGTCACTAAAATTATAACGCAAACAACTGAAACAGTCTCAGCTATTTTTTCCGTGACGATGTGACGCTATCTATACCATTTGCTTATAAAAGAATAGCAATTCATCATGTTGGTTGTATTAACTTTTATCCACAAAGCTGCCAAATTTTTCCAGAAGATTCTACCTGCTCCTTACTTGCTTATTGGCACTTAACTCGATGTCTACGCTCACTTTTTCAGTACAAAATAAACTAGTTGCAATGCCGCTTACATGCCCTGGATAATACTGCATAATTACTAACCCAGATCAACTGTTTGGAAGGCAACCACGCTGCCCATTATTTTCAAAACGAATCAGCTTGGGTGCTATTAAAAGTACACAGTACCTACTTAACAACCAACATAAGTTGCCACAACCTTTATTCGCCAAACCACCAATACACCATACCAAGCAAGCAGAAGACGGAATCTTTTCCATCAACGGGGGAGGGATGTTGTAACCAATCCTCTAAATTGTAGTTTAATTAAAATAGGTCATCAGCAGTTGTAATTTGTTAAAAGAATTAATGCTGACAAGTGAAGAAATTGTCACATTTGTGTCAGCATAACTGCTTTTAGCAAACTAAAGACTGCATTCAGTCAGCATTTTCATAAGTTTATTGTACTCATTAATTCTGGCTGCATTAAGTCAGCATTTTTATTTAATAATAATTTAGTATTAATAGCTGATAAGTTTTTGTTAGGAAGGATCTATTATGGTTTCGAAACGATCCTTCTTCGTGTCTATCGAGGCGACGACAAGGGTAACCTGACCCCGGAGGGTGATGAACCTACACCGGAAAGTGTGGCAAATGATGAGACTGCCAGTCTGATCTCCGAGGAAGGCACCCTATCAAACTCTGAGCTTGTGGGTGAATTCTTCGAGGGAATGGACGAGGCAGTTGACGAGGACGCCCTCTTGGACTCGGACCAAGACGACGCCAACGTCACAATCGTATCCGCAAACAGGGATGGTGAAGGTGACTCAAGTAAACCTTCACCACTCTAAAGCAGCTTCCGCTGCACTACTTCTCCGCATCTCAGAGAGAGGGGAGGAGGTTGTATTAGCCCAAGAACCCTGGCTCCATCGGGGCAAGGTTTGCGGGCTTGGTGTTAGAGGCTTCAAGCTGCTATATATGAATGGTCCAGGTAAGATCAGATCATGCATAGTGGCTAAGAGCAATTTGAATATCTTCATTCTCTCTGATTACAGTGATGAAGATACGGTAGCAGCTGCCTGGGAGACAAATGGCGGAACTGTTATAGTAGTCTCCAGCTATATGGCGCACGAATGCGAAGCACCACCGCCAATGCTTCGCAAAGTAGTTAAGATGGCAGCCACACGGAACCTGCCGGTTATTGTCGGGGCAGATGCCAATGCACACCATGTCGTGTGGGGCAGCTCGGATTCCAATGCAAGGGGTGAGTGTCTGTTTGATTTCATTCTTTGTAATAATTTAGACGTTGTAAACGTTGGGTCAGAGCCCACTTTTGTTGTACTGAATAGAAGGGAGGTTCTTGACGTTACGCTAGTTAGTACTAAGCATTCAGATTTGATTAGGGCATGGAGGGTCTCTAGTGACTGCTCGTTCTCTGATCATAGGTATATTGAATTCGATGTAGTGATTCGGGTATATGGGGTTATTCCCCGACGAAACAGAAGGAAAACGGATTGGGAGCGGCAACGGTCTCTCCTTTCCGATTTTCTTTCGAGTCCACCGAGAATAGAAAATCGGCGGGACATTGAAACCGCGGTGAATGCATTAACCAATGCGTTTGAGCGCGCGACTTCGGAATCTTGCAGATTAAATATCTGCCGTGGTAAGAGCAGACCACCTTGGTGGAACTCGGATATTGTGGAGGCACGGAAAGCCTCCCGTAGGCTCTTCAATGAGGCTAAGAGATCAGGAAACTGGTCTGCTTACAAGTCCTCAGTGAATAGGTTCACGAATATGGTAAGAAATGCGAAGCAAAGGTCTTGGAGATCCTTCTGCAGTGGAGTGGAGGGTTCCTCCGAGACGAGCAGACTTCGTAAGATTCTATCGGCAACGCCCATTGTCCCTAGTTTCATTAAGAAACCATGTGGCAATTGGACTCTGAGTGCACAAGAGACCCTTGAGGTTCTCATGGAGACTCACTTTCCGGGCTGTGCCCCCTTCAGGGGAGAAGACTCAGCCCCTTTTGACTGCCGGGCATCAGTTCCCTTTCCTATAAATAGGGAGGGACTTATGTGGGCCTTGGGTAGTTCTGACCCGTTTAAATCAGCCGGTCCTGACGGCATTATACCGGCTGATTTGCAGCATAATGCGGATATTGTTATACCATGGTTAATTCCGATATACACAGCATGTATTACATGGTCGTATATCCCTGAACCGTGGACTTTTTGCTCTGTTGTCTTCATTCCCAAGGGAGGGAAGACATCGCACACTGAACCGAAGGACTTTAGACCTACAAGTCTATCCTCCTTCCTTTTGAAAACTCTGGAACGGATAATTGACCTTCACTTGAGAAGGACGATTAATACGGACCGGCTCTCCGCCTCTCAACACGCGTATGTCAAGGGCAGATCTGTTTAGACGGCACTACACACGCTTGTGGGATGCATAGAGAAATCCCTAGAGCATAAGGAATATACATTGGTTGCCTTTCTAGATATAGAAGGGGCATTTAACAATGTGAAACCAGAGGCCATCACGGTGGCCCTGGAGGGACTGAACGTAAGTCGGCCGATTATAGGCTTTGTATGGAATCTATTGACAAATAGGGTCATTACTTCCAGCATGGGGATAGCTACCATACACAGGGTAGCTAAGCGAGGTACACCACAAGGGGGGGTATTATCTCCCCTTCTCTGGAACCTCGCCATGAACGCATTACTGACGGAAATGGACTGCAAGGGGTTCAGGACTGTGGCATATGCGGATGACGTTGCGGTTGCTGTATCGGGAAAATATCTCGACACGCTATCGCAACGTCTACAAACGGCGCTAGGCTGCGTCAGTAGGTGGTGTACTGAGAGTGGGTTTAGCGCGAACGCTCGGAAAACGGAGCTTGTGCACTTCACGAGAAGAAACAAGATTCCGGCCTTTCCACTACCACTCCTTAATGGAGTGGAGCTTGGGTTGTCTGACAGAGCGAAGTATCTAGGTATCATCCTGGACTCCAAACTGTCGTGGACCCCAAATGTCCGCTTTAGGGCGGACAGGGCCTCAGTGGCTTTGCATGTGTGTAGGAGGGCCGTAGGCAAACACTGGGGTATTAACCCGAGGACGTCGTACTGGCTCTTTAACACGGTCATAAAACCCATACTCATGTATGGGGTTCTTGTATGGTGGCCCGCACTGGGCAAACTTGTGAACTGACGTATGCTGAATAGAATATTGCGAACTTCGGCCTTGATGGTCACCGGGGCAATGCGCACCACTCCATCGAAGGCCCTTTTTACGATGCTGCACTGGCTACCGGTCGATCTCATGGCCAAGCTGGCTGGCTATGAACTCGGCGGTTAGACTAAATGCAGCGGCGACTTGGAAGTCAGGGGACTTTGGATAAAGTTCAGGCTTAATGATCAATGTAGCGTGGTCCAGGCTGAGATCTCAGCCATTAGAAGGGCGGCTTGCTGGATGAGGTACCACAGGATATACGGAGAGGATATCCGGATTTGTAATGACAGTAAGGCCGCGATTAACTCCCTATCAGGTGTCTATACGACATCCAGATTGGTTCGTGAATGCCGGACATCTCTCAACGAGATGGCGAGACATTCCAACCTGGAACTGTTTTGGGTGCCAGCTCACTCGAGCGTGTCCGGAAATATGGTCGCGGACTGGTGGGGGTCTCGGAAGACCGAGAAATAGATCCACTGGTGGGGGTCCCTTTAAGCTGCTGTAAAGCTATATTACGGCAGGAACTCTTCAGGGCTGCACAGTCTAGGTGGTCTGAAGAGGTTACCTGCCCATTATTTTCAAAACGAATCAGCTTGGGTGCTATTAAAAGTACACAGTACCTACTTAACAACCAACATAAGTTGCCACAACCTTTATTCGCCAAACCACCAATACACCATACCAAGCAAGCAGAAGACGGAATCTTTTCCATCAACGGGGGAGGGATGTTGTAACCAATCCTCTAAATTGTAGTTTAATTAAAATAGGTCATCAGCAGTTGTAATTTGTTAAAAGAATTAATGCTGACAAGTGAAGAAATTGTCACATTTGTGTCAGCATAACTGCTTTTAGCAAACTAAAGACTGCATTCAGTCAGCATTTTCATAAGTTTATTGTACTCATTAATTCTGGCTGCATTAAGTCAGCATTTTTATTTAATAATAATTTAGTATTAATAGCTGATAAGTTTTTGTTAGGAAGGATCTATTATGGTTTCGAAACGATCCTTCTTCGTGTCTATCGAGGCGACGACAAGGGTAACCTGACCCCGGAGGGTGATGAACCTACACCGGAAAGTGTGGCAAATGATGAGACTGCCAGTCTGATCTCCGAGGAAGGCACCCTATCAAACTCTGAGCTTGTGGGTGAATTCTTCGAGGGAATGGACGAGGCAGTTGACGAGGACGCCCTCTTGGACTCGGACCAAGACGACGCCAACGTCACAATCGTATCCGCAAACAGGGATGGTGAAGGTGACTCAAGTAAACCTTCACCACTCTAAAGCAGCTTCCGCTGCACTACTTCTCCGCATCTCAGAGAGAGGGGAGGAGGTTGTATTAGCCCAAGAACCCTGGCTCCATCGGGGCAAGGTTTGCGGGCTTGGTGTTAGAGGCTTCAAGCTGCTATATATGAATGGTCCAGGTAAGATCAGATCATGCATAGTGGCTAAGAGCAATTTGAATATCTTCATTCTCTCTGATTACAGTGATGAAGATACGGTAGCAGCTGCCTGGGAGACAAATGGCGGAACTGTTATAGTAGTCTCCAGCTATATGGCGCACGAATGCGAAGCACCACCGCCAATGCTTCGCAAAGTAGTTAAGATGGCAGCCACACGGAACCTGCCGGTTATTGTCGGGGCAGATGCCAATGCACACCATGTCGTGTGGGGCAGCTCGGATTCCAATGCAAGGGGTGAGTGTCTGTTTGATTTCATTCTTTGTAATAATTTAGACGTTGTAAACGTTGGGTCAGAGCCCACTTTTGTTGTACTGAATAGAAGGGAGGTTCTTGACGTTACGCTAGTTAGTACTAAGCATTCAGATTTGATTAGGGCATGGAGGGTCTCTAGTGACTGCTCGTTCTCTGATCATAGGTATATTGAATTCGATGTAGTGATTCGGGTATATGGGGTTATTCCCCGACGAAACAGAAGGAAAACGGATTGGGAGCGGCAACGGTCTCTCCTTTCCGATTTTCTTTCGAGTCCACCGAGAATAGAAAATCGGCGGGACATTGAAACCGCGGTGAATGCATTAACCAATGCGTTTGAGCGCGCGACTTCGGAATCTTGCAGATTAAATATCTGCCGTGGTAAGAGCAGACCACCTTGGTGGAACTCGGATATTGTGGAGGCACGGAAAGCCTCCCGTAGGCTCTTCAATGAGGCTAAGAGATCAGGAAACTGGTCTGCTTACAAGTCCTCAGTGAATAGGTTCACGAATATGGTAAGAAATGCGAAGCAAAGGTCTTGGAGATCCTTCTGCAGTGGAGTGGAGGGTTCCTCCGAGACGAGCAGACTTCGTAAGATTCTATCGGCAACGCCCATTGTCCCTAGTTTCATTAAGAAACCATGTGGCAATTGGACTCTGAGTGCACAAGAGACCCTTGAGGTTCTCATGGAGACTCACTTTCCGGGCTGTGCCCCCTTCAGGGGAGAAGACTCAGCCCCTTTTGACTGCCGGGCATCAGTTCCCTTTCCTATAAATAGGGAGGGACTTATGTGGGCCTTGGGTAGTTCTGACCCGTTTAAATCAGCCGGTCCTGACGGCATTATACCGGCTGATTTGCAGCATAATGCGGATATTGTTATACCATGGTTAATTCCGATATACACAGCATGTATTACATGGTCGTATATCCCTGAACCGTGGACTTTTTGCTCTGTTGTCTTCATTCCCAAGGGAGGGAAGACATCGCACACTGAACCGAAGGACTTTAGACCTACAAGTCTATCCTCCTTCCTTTTGAAAACTCTGGAACGGATAATTGACCTTCACTTGAGAAGGACGATTAATACGGACCGGCTCTCCGCCTCTCAACACGCGTATGTCAAGGGCAGATCTGTTTAGACGGCACTACACACGCTTGTGGGATGCATAGAGAAATCCCTAGAGCATAAGGAATATACATTGGTTGCCTTTCTAGATATAGAAGGGGCATTTAACAATGTGAAACCAGAGGCCATCACGGTGGCCCTGGAGGGACTGAACGTAAGTCGGCCGATTATAGGCTTTGTATGGAATCTATTGACAAATAGGGTCATTACTTCCAGCATGGGGATAGCTACCATACACAGGGTAGCTAAGCGAGGTACACCACAAGGGGGGGTATTATCTCCCCTTCTCTGGAACCTCGCCATGAACGCATTACTGACGGAAATGGACTGCAAGGGGTTCAGGACTGTGGCATATGCGGATGACGTTGCGGTTGCTGTATCGGGAAAATATCTCGACACGCTATCGCAACGTCTACAAACGGCGCTAGGCTGCGTCAGTAGGTGGTGTACTGAGAGTGGGTTTAGCGCGAACGCTCGGAAAACGGAGCTTGTGCACTTCACGAGAAGAAACAAGATTCCGGCCTTTCCACTACCACTCCTTAATGGAGTGGAGCTTGGGTTGTCTGACAGAGCGAAGTATCTAGGTATCATCCTGGACTCCAAACTGTCGTGGACCCCAAATGTCCGCTTTAGGGCGGACAGGGCCTCAGTGGCTTTGCATGTGTGTAGGAGGGCCGTAGGCAAACACTGGGGTATTAACCCGAGGACGTCGTACTGGCTCTTTAACACGGTCATAAAACCCATACTCATGTATGGGGTTCTTGTATGGTGGCCCGCACTGGGCAAACTTGTGAACTGACGTATGCTGAATAGAATATTGCGAACTTCGGCCTTGATGGTCACCGGGGCAATGCGCACCACTCCATCGAAGGCCCTTTTTACGATGCTGCACTGGCTACCGGTCGATCTCATGGCCAAGCTGGCTGGCTATGAACTCGGCGGTTAGACTAAATGCAGCGGCGACTTGGAAGTCAGGGGACTTTGGATAAAGTTCAGGCTTAATGATCAATGTAGCGTGGTCCAGGCTGAGATCTCAGCCATTAGAAGGGCGGCTTGCTGGATGAGGTACCACAGGATATACGGAGAGGATATCCGGATTTGTAATGACAGTAAGGCCGCGATTAACTCCCTATCAGGTGTCTATACGACATCCAGATTGGTTCGTGAATGCCGGACATCTCTCAACGAGATGGCGAGACATTCCAACCTGGAACTGTTTTGGGTGCCAGCTCACTCGAGCGTGTCCGGAAATATGGTCGCGGACTGGTGGGGGTCTCGGAAGACCGAGAAATAGATCCACTGGTGGGGGTCCCTTTAAGCTGCTGTAAAGCTATATTACGGCAGGAACTCTTCAGGGCTGCACAGTCTAGGTGGTCTGAAGAGGTTACCTGCAGGGTCTCGAGGACACTGTGGCCTCAGTACGATAGTGGAAGATCCGCAAATCTACTGAGGTTTCCTCGGGGGCAGCTGGGCACACTGGTGGCCGTGCTGACAGGGCACTGCGTCATTGGTGCTCACGCTAGGAGACTGAATCTTCCTCATCATGACTACTGTAGAAGTTGTCAAGATGAGGAGGAGGAAACGGTGGAGCATCTGCTCTGCCACTGCCCGGCTCTCTCTGGGAATAGAGCGGCTATTTTTGGCAGTCGGAGACTGCATGGTCTTGCAGACTTATCCGTCTGCGATGTTTCTAGGATAAACTTGTTTATCCGGTCTTCAGGGTGGTTTGGATGTGGATCTTTTGATGGTGCCGTAGGGACCTCAATCAGATCTCTACACATCCTGTTTCCAGGCAACACAATGGGACCTTTGGGACCCAAGTGAGTCGGTCTTTCTTTTTGCCGACGGCCTGTACAACCTAACCTAACCTAAGACATAGAATTCTACATAATTGATAACAGATAATACCCCCCACTCAATTCTAAAGACTTGGAAGCATTTTGTGAAAATTGGGACGTCTAGTCAACATTTATCTTGATCGAATGGCTTAGCCGAACGTTTAACTCAGATAATTAAAAAAATGTTATTAAAATTTTAATAAGGTCTGACCCTATTATAGCGCTGCTGCATTACAGGACTACACCTAAGGGTAATTTACCTACTCCAACAGAGTTGCTTATGTAAAGGTGGCTTAGAACCAGAATTCCATCTATTATAAAAAAAAAAGAAAAATAAAAAACGGATACAAGAAAAGATGCATGACTATTTGTCTCTTTCTAAGTTTTATTAGTAATATTTTGCTTTCTGTTAAAATCCACCAGCACTCGAAAAATTGCCATTCACACGAATAAATTTCTTAACGTCCCTTTCAACCCTAATAACTCTTATTTTTTATTTAAAAATTAACAACACGGGAATAATTAATAATATAATTTAACTTTAAATTTATTTTTACTTCATATCACTCCTATTAGAGTTTCTCATTGCATATTCCCGAGTGAACGAAATAAAAAATTTATGTTGCCACTTTTTCCACCAGTGATTCAGTCATCTTTATTCTGAACTAAATATTGGTCCTGTCGAACCAGACACAACACAGACGAATAACACAAACATAGAAAAAGTTAATAATTTAAAATATTTAGGCTTTATAATTGATAAAAATTTCAAATTTAAGGGCCACATTGATTACGTTTGTAAAAAAATTGGTTTTTTTTAACGAATAAGACATAAAATATCCACATTAACGGCAATTTATATATATAATACTATTATTAAACCACGTTTTGAATTTGGATCAACAATAATATATTCCAGCTACTCAGATCAACAATTAACAAGGTTACAAAAGTTGCAAAATAAAGCTATGCGCTCAATACTAAAATGTAATCGATATACTTCGGTGAACTTGATGTTGGAATCCTTAAAATGGTTAAATATCTGCCAAAAGCTACAACTCAACACAATTTGCTTTATAAGGAAGTTGGATATGGGAGATGCGCCGCGCTATTTAATCGACCATACACGATATGTAGGAGAGATTCAGCGGTATAATTTAAGAAACGCTAATGAGTTCCGGCTTCAACTGGCACACACAAATACGATGCAAAATTCACTATTTTATAAAGGACTGAGGTTATATTATTCAATACCAATTAATATTAAAATGAACCAAACGTGAAAATATTTAGAAACAAAATTGTAAATTAAATCAAAAGAATTTTATTATTCAGAGCATTTAAAATATTTTATTTATACACTTAGTACTAATGTGTCATTCTTATAAAGTATCATAAATACTACTTATTTCAAATAAAAAATAAAATAAAAAATTAAGAAGAAAAAATTTAGAGTTTATCTGAAAGTTTGAAATAATTAAAAAAAAGTATGAAAAAATTCCTTATTGGGAAAAACTGCAAATTGTTTTAACTCACGTTTGGTGGATTTAGATTATATAAATTGTTTTTGTTCTTATAATTGTTTTATTTAAGTTTTCATATCTTTTTAAATCACTTAAAATTATTTCTTACGTTTTCTAAAAAATAATTTTCCTTTTTGTATATTATAATTTGTTTATGTTTTGCTGCTGCTTTTGTCATACATACATATACATGAATATATGTATATGTGTGTGTTTATATTTCATGTAAGTTTAACACGTTGACTGCCACGCGTGTTTACAACAAAATCCCCGTCAGGCCACCCGTGTCACTATAAGATGCGTGCTCTGCTACCGCATGTCTGTTTACATTTCTTTCGGTACTCTCACCCCGATATCTATTACGATCCTCATTTATCACGTTATTACTCTACACGAGCAGTTGTAATCTTTGCCGTGTACTGAGTAGTACAACTAATATCTCTGCCCAACTAATATCTCAACCGCAACTTTGCCGCGAATGCTTCAATATTTTGCACTGTAAATAATTTTGTTAATAAACGATTTTTAAAAAAATTCCACAGTATTATTATCTCCTGTCATATATTTATCTAAATATGTTTGGAAATCCTTTGGAAGGAATCACAGGAATACGGGTGACACGGCAGTTAACGTGTTAAACCACCTACGTTGGGCGCTTAATCTAGTGTAGTGTATTGTGCGTAATCCAAAAATGTTTTTGTTAAGTTTGCTTGACTCAAAACAAAAGAATGTTCAAATTAAATAGACTTAAAATGGTTTAATGATCCAATAAACTTTAAAATTAAATTGTTCTAAACAACAAAGAACTCTAGCGACTTGAACCGTTGACTAATGCCTCCCTATTTACCTTTTTTGGGGAAATTTTAAAACAAATGTTGTACCTACAGTAAACTTAACTTTAATATTATTATAAGCGGCCATGCTGCAAATACTTTTATAAAATATCTTGGCAAGGAATAAATAATTAATTAAAATTAGTTTTAAGAAAACATGTACATCATTAAAATTTTTGGAAATAAATATACTATATATACTATATATGAACCGTTGACAAATTATGATGTATATGCAATAATTTTTAATATGGGAAATCTAACATGTTCACACACACAAATATATTTCAAATAAATACAATTGTTATTAGTAAGACTTTCTGACTTTTCTTGTTTCCTGTTACATCACAAAAATAAAGCAGTAAACAAAAAAAAAAAAAAAAAAAAAACTTATACAAAAATTTACAATAATAGTTATGCTGACAATATTGTAAATTTGGAAAAAGAGAACATAAATAAAATCAAATATTTCTAATAGCAAATGTTTTCACTCAAATATTATAATTAGTATTTAGGCTTGTGTTATCAATCAATAACATTACACTAGCAAGTAAAAATAGTTAATTGTTATTCTAAAAACTAAAAACAAAGATTAAGGATGACTAAATCTCTAAAATCTATCCTAAAAACCCGCTCTTAACCTGCTAGGTATAATTCTTTTTACAGCGTTAAGTCAACTAGCGTGAGCCGATAATTCTTTTCGTGTAGGATTCATTTTTCTCTTTTTTAAGTTGTCCTCTTCTTATGGAGGTAACATCTAGTTTACCTTAGCAACGAGTTGGGACAGCCTAGTATCTTCAAGAGTATCAAAAGCTGAAGCATGTCTACTAACTACATTCGTACCCAGAAATAGTTTTGTTCTTGTGATGTCCTGAGTGGGCCGAATAGCCCATGAGGACCTACAGTCACCTCTACTCCCTTGGCGATCATATCTCCCTAGCACTCAGCAATTTTGTATCCTATAGTAATGTCTAAGAGGAAGCTTAGCTTGACATTAGCACATGTGCCCTCATTCATCCTCGAACAATGTGAAAAACTAAGAATCCCTCGTACAGTTTCTTTGTTCCCAACGAAGCATCCCTGTCTGTAAATGTCGATAAGCCCATCCTCTCAAATTATTCTATTGAACTTATTGACCCAAGGAAAGGACCGTTACCAAGGCCAACAAACCCTTATTCAAAAAGTAAGTAAACTTCTTGCCGCCATTACGATAGCGAAACCCCCAATCATAGCACAACTCAACCTTGACATGAGTTTTCCTATCAGTCATAGCTTGTGAATATACGTACGTGGCGCATAATTCGTAATATGTGTCTTTTTTCTTAAAAAAAAAATTGTAAGTAAACATGGAACAGTGTACAGTTAGTGTAAACAATAACAGCTAGTGTATTTTAAGTTAAATCGGCTTAAACAATTTTGCTTAAATTAACTGAAGGAGCTACCAAACAGGTATGAAAAAATTTGAATGCGAAATACAAAAACGCCTATTACGCCTTTACTAAAGCTGACAGATAATGCAATGAAAAATTAAAAAAAAAACAGTAAAAATGATGGTGGTGTTTTTAAACCGCCCCGGCAATTGAATTAACGCGCAAATTATCTAGAAATATACATATTTTTGTTTCAATGAATCCTTAAAATTGTAAGTCCCGCGAAGAGAGAGTTGTGTGCAATTTTTTTTACCACTGTACGGGACGATAAAGTTAGTATCATTGATTGATCGTTATATCCGCACAAAAAAAGACGAACTATTTTACTTTTGGAGAAAAACCAAGTCTACATATACTTAATTTGTAAAACCTGGTAAAACAGTAAATTATCAATAAAACACAAAAATTATTGCTGCTATACACCTGATAGACAAATTGGAGGAGGAGGTGGTGTAGCCCTTTTAGTTAGAAAAACTATTAAGCATCAGTTGTTGCTGTAGTTCCCACAAATGCTTTTTCGTAAAGACAATGGTTTAATAGTATATGTATTTAATTATAAAGTTAAAAGTAGTATTTATTATTGGAAATCAAAAACTTGAATCAATAAAAATACAATAAAATGTATAAAAACCAAAACAACATTTTAAATGCTAATTCTGTTACATAAAAAAAGACAAATTAACAAAGTTAAATTAATAGAGAAGGATATAAGTTAACACCTAACAACATTCTAATATAAATTATTGTTGTTATTATTATTATTATTATTATTATTATTATTATTATTGTTTTGTTTATTATTATTTATTAATGTTAATTATAATTAATTAATTGTTGTATTAATTGTTGTTATGATCTTTATTGTAAAACTCTGTTATATATTTTTATTGTTAACTTAGTAACATAAATTTCATTTGTTATAAAAATTGAAAAAATAAAAATTCAGTCACTTTTTCGACATTGAAACGTGCGTTTGTGTTAATAAAAATCGTGTAACGATTATAACACGCACTGTTGTTAATTGGCGCCCAACGCGAAAAATTTTAATACTTAAAATACCAATAACAGTTTATAAAACTAACAAATTTAAGATTATCAGAACAGACCTGTATAAATACGAAAAATAATGAAAAAAAATCAAAATTTTTAAAATGTGCTAAATTACAATTAAATTCGTTTACTTATTACTTTCAATTAATCGAACATAAAATTAAAAAAACAGAAAAGAGAACTAAAAAATAATAAGACAAAAATCAATGACAAAAGTTTTAAACAAAAATTTGTGCATTAAACCCAATGTGATATAAAACTAAATACATATATGTATGCATATGTTTCCTTCAATCTTTAAAGGACCTCAAAGGGAAAATAAAAACTGATTAAATAGTAATAAACTTGTCGTGACAAACTTGTTGTTGAAGCCAAATATTATAAAAACAATTATTTTATTGTTGTATTGGTGCTATCAAATAAATAATACAAGACGAATGAACTACGTATATGGTATTAGAAGTCGAACTTAATTAAGTGAGGAATCAGCAGGAAGTGGATTAAGAAGCCGAGAGAATACGAAATTTATCAACATCTATAGTATACTTATATATAAGTATTATATTCAATTTATACGTTATTTATTTATTATTATTTATTATATTTTATTTTATTATAAATATTTATTATATTTTTTTTTAGTTTTTATTTCTAGTTGTTCTTTTATTTCTAGTTGTTATTTTATTTATAACATTTCGTTACTTCATTTACCAAGAGTTGCCCAAAATATTATTATTTTTTTTTCTTTCGTTAGTAATATAAAAAATAAAATGAATAGAAACGAGGTATTAAGTCTAGTTGAATCAGCAGTGGGTGTTACTAGAACAGAAATTTTGGAACATATTCGTAATTTAACAAGTGTTGTTGAACAACTGCAACCAGTTCGAATGGAACCTTTAACTCCAGTAACCATTCAACCTGGTGCTGCTAACGGTAATACAAATTTAGATTTAATAAAATCACTTCCCCAGTTTAGTGGAAATGCTTGTGAATACCCGGCATGGAGGGAATCCGCGAAGTTTGCTTTAAATTATTATACAAAGGGATCTGAAGCATATTATGTTGCCGTGGGTATTTTGAGAAATAAGATTGTTGGTGAGGCAAATGCTACTTTGAGCTCATATAATACAATTTTTAATTTTGATGCCATAATTTCACGACTAGATCAGTCTTATTCTGATAAAAGACCTTTGTATCTGTTAGAAAATGAGCTTAGTGTTTTGAGACAGGGTAACTTAACTATAAACGAATATTATGATAAAGTAAATAAGCAACTTACTCTAATTATAAATAAAATTCTCATGACTAATACGAATCATGATGTTATCGAAGCTTTAAATGAGCGAGTAAGAGCAAATGCGTTACGTGTATTTGTATCAGGTCTTCGTAAACCTTTATGTGATATTTGTTTTTCTGCAAATCCAATGGACTTGCCTACGGCTTTGGCTACGGCTCAAGAGCTTGAACAAAATCATGAACGTTATAGATTCGCAAATGCCTTTGCTAACTCAAAAAAGTTTTCACCAATAACTGTACCTTTTTTGAACAATGGATTACCTAAAGAAGTTTTTTTTGACCGTTCCCCAAACCACAAACAAAATCCATCGCCTGTTCCAATGGAGGTTGATAAAAGTACAGCATATTTTAGAAAGCCAACACCACCTACGAATGCTTTAGGAGCTTATCCAAAAAACTTTAATAATAAGGGACAGAAGCCAATCTCCTATGAAAATAAATCTGGACGGCAGCTGGTTAGTTATAATTCTGGCCAGTCTCCAGTTCAAAAGATTCAGAGAATCAATTATGCCAAACCATTTGGCGAAAATGAAGATATATTTGAAAATGAAGCCTCTAATTATGACGAATCCGAAGATGATGCAATCGATAATTTGAATTTTTTAGTGTAAAGTCGCTCTTGCCTTATATTGTTAAAAAATCAATGAATGGGCAAGGAATCTTTTAATAGACACAGGTACTTCTAAAAATTATATACGAAATTTAGATTTTATTAAAAATATTAAGCAAGTGAATAAACCCTTTCAAATTAAATCAATAAATGGATCTACGCTTATTAAAGAAAAATGTGAAATAAAGCTTTTGAATTATACAACAACTTTCTTTATATTGCCATGTTTAAGTTCTTTTGATGGTATTTTAGGTTATGACTTTTTGAAGGAAATAGAAGCGTTAATTGATGCAAAGAATGGAGTCCTTTTTCATAAAACTGGAAAGGAACAAATTAACCATTTTTTATGCAGCCAGGTAAATTCAATAGAAATTGATAGAAAATATGTTCCTGTTGATTTGTATAGTAAATTCTAAGAAATTATTCAAAATAATGTAATTGCTTTTGCTGATCCGGAGCGAGCGCTTACTGTCAACACTCAAGTTGAAGCCACGATAAATTTGACAAAGAAAGAACCTATTTATTCTCGTAGTTATCCGTATCCTATTTCTGCGACAACGTTTATAAATACCGAAATAGAAAATGTATTAAGAGATGGCATTATTAGAAAATCTTCATCAGCTTATAACTCACCTATCCATGTCGTCAGCAAAAAAGGTATAGATTCTGAAGGTAGGCAAAAAATGCGTATGGTCATAGATTTCCGGAAAATAAATGACTTTACTGTTCCAGACAAATATCCAATGCCGGATATTACTGTAATTTTATCGAATCTAGGCAAATCAAAATTTTTTACGACTCTTGATTTGAAATCTGGATTTCACCAAATCAGATTAGCATAGAAAGATAGATGTAAAACTGCTTTCAGCGTCAACAATGGAAAGTATGAGTTTTGTCGTCTACCTTTTGGACTCAGAAATGCTCCCAGTATTTTTCAACGGGCCATTGATGATGTCTTACGAGACGAAATCGGAAAAACATGTTTTGTGTATATGGATGATGTGATAATTTTTTCTGAAAATGAAAATGATCATATATCTCATGTTGATAAAATATTGAAAATGTTGGCGAATTCAGGAATGCGAATTTCAACAGAAAAATCAAAATTTTTTAGAAATGAGGTTGAATTTCTAGGATTTGTTGTTTCGCAAAATGGCATCAAGACATCTCCTGGTAAGGTCCAGGATATTCTTAATTTTCAAGTTCCCAAAACTCTACGGGCGTTAAGATCTTTTATTGGTCTGGCTGGATATTACAGAAGATTTATCGCAAATTATGCTGATATAGTGAAACCGTTAACAACCTACCTTCGGGGAGAAAATGGAAATGTTAAAGCAAGAACATCAAAGAATGTCAAAATTAGCTTGTGTCAGGAAGCGCTTACTGCGTTCGAAAAAGTAAAGCGTATATTAGCTTCTGAAGATGTACTACTTCAGCATCCTGATTTTAATAAATCATTTGAATTGACAACCGATGCTAGTTCAAATGCTATTGGTGCTGTTTTGTCACAGAATGGTAAGCCAATTACCATGATTTCTCGTACGCTTTCATCTACAGAGCAAAATTATGCAACTAACGAAAGAGAATTACTCTGTATTGTTTGGTCCTTGCAAAAATTGAGACATTTTTTGTATGGTGTAAAAAATATTAACATTTTTACTGACCACCAACCCTTAACGTTCGCAACTTCGGAAAAAAACCCAAACCCTAAAATCAAGAGATGGCAAGCATTTAGAATAGAATAGTCAGATACTATTCTCCAAAATTTTATTATAAACCTGGTAAGGAAAATGACGTAGCAGATGCATTGTCGCGTCAGTACATGAACAACTTTAATAACACTGATTCTGAAACAATACATAGTGAAATGTCTTATTCAAGAACAATAAAATCAATAGCTGCTTCAGTAAATCAATTTACCAACCAATTGATAATTTCTAAAGGTCCAGATGATAGCAAAATAACGAAAATAATATTTCGGCAATATAAGAGGCATATTATAACCTACACCAATATTCAAAAACTTTTACTTACTTTACAAAACTGTGTTAATCCTCGTGTAGCCAATGCAATGCACTGCGACTTGGGTACATTGGCAGAAATTCAAAATGACGTTCTAGATCATTTCCCATCAGTGAAATTTATTCATACTACAAAACTCGTAATAGATTTAACAAATGAAAATGATCAGTTGGAGACATTAAATTTAGAGCATAATCGTGCGCACAGATCATTGAATGAAAATTATAAACAAATTACATCTGAATATTTTTTTCCAAAAATAAAGAAAATGCTCTATTCGATCATTAAAAATTGTAAGATATGTTTAGAAAGTAAATACAATAGAAAACCAAGAAAGCCAATAATCGGTCCATCACCAATTCCAGATTTTCCTGGACATATACTTCATATTGATATTTTTTCAGCTGGTAAAGTACATTTTCTTACTTGTCTTGATAAGTTTTCGAAATATGCTATTACAGTACCAATAAATTCGAGAGCTCTTATTGATGTTAAGGTTGCTCTTTTACAGATTCTTAATATTTTTAAAAACACAAAGCTTATAGTGTCTGATAATGAAAAGTCTTTCCAATCAAAAACCATACATAATATGCTAAGAGATTTCTTTGGGATTGAACAATTTTTCGTACCGCCTTTGCATAGTGAGAGTAATGGGCAAGTGGAAAGGTTTCATTCGACTCTGCTAGAAATAGCTAGGTGTGTTAGGATACAATATGATATTGATAACATATCAGATCTAATACTTATTTCTACCCATAAATATAATAACACTATACATTCTATTACAAATCAAAAACCTATTGATATTCTTCAATCTCTTGGTGTTGTTAACTTAAAGAATATACGGGAAAAGATAGTAGCTACACAGGAGAAAATTGAAAATTTAGGTAGTGCTAATCGAAATTTTAGTGTAGGAGATGTAGTATTTGTTCGACGAAATAAAAGATTAGGTAATAAAATTGATAAGGTATATTTGGAAGAAGTCATTGAAAAGGATTTGGGAACAAAAGTTATAATACGTGGGAAACAGGTTCATAAAAATAACATTAGGTAATATCGTAAAAAAAACTAATTTGATTATTTCTGCTAGTTAAAACGAGGACGTTTTAATTTTAAAAGGGGGGCAGTTAACACCTAACAACATTCTAATATAAATTATTGTTGTTATTATTATTATTATTATTGTTTTATTTATTATTATTTATTAATGTTAATTATAATTAATTAATTGTTGTATTAATTGTTGTTATGATCTTTATTGTAAAACTCTGTTATATATTTTTATTGTTAACTTAGTAACATAAATTTCATTTGTTATAAAAATTGAAAAAATAAAAATTCAGTCACATTTTCGACATTGAAACGTGCGTTTGTGTTAATAAAAATCGTGTAACGATTATAACACGCACTGTTGTTAATTTATACATTGTACAGTGTACCTACAATACTACCCCTCCAGAAAAATGTGTGTCCAACAAGTTGAAGGTCACGCTTTTCGTAGTTCTCTGCGAAAAATGCTCAGCATCCGTGCTTTCAATGTATTCAGGTTTTTACATATCAATTGAAACTCTTCTTGTTCTACCATCTACATCTCACTTGAAAATTTTTCCGTTTCTCTCCAGAACCGGGAATGGCCCCTGAAATGGTTGCTGTAAACCTTACTTTTGTTCAACGCGTGCGAATACATACTTGCAATCAGAAAGATATTTTGGCGCATATATCTTACCATTAAGAAATTAAAGGAACTCTGTTCTGAGTCCGTAACCACAAACCATTTCTAAGACTGAGCAAAGCTACTGGAAGAACATCATACCAATTCTCTGAATTCTCACTTGCCAGAATTGTTGTCTTCAACTGTTGGTGACACCTTTCAACCATTTTATTAGATTGCGCATGGTAAGGTGAAGTCGTTATTTTGTCACTTCCTTAAAACACCGTTAAAACTGTAAATATCTTTGAAGGGCCCCTTTATCACTCGTAATTCTAAATGGTATTCCAAATCGACAAATGTAACTATTTGTGAAAATTACTTTTTTGACATATATTTCTGTTACTTCACTGGAGGATCTGCTGCCCCAAACAATTCGAAAATAAACAATTTTACTTCCGATCTACGTAAACTAACATAAATTCAGAAAAAATATATACTAGGCGGAGTTTTTAAGTGCAGACATACTGAGGCTGTCTCTGAAGTAATTCCTGGGAAAATGTTTTATATAACAAAATTCAGTTACGTCTGATATACAGTATTGGGCAAAACCTAAGAAACGTTGTCCAATATTAGCTTCTGAGTCAAATTATGTTTAAACGAACATATTTCAATTCAATGTTTTAATGCAGTTTTATTAGTTTCTGTGTCATACAATATTACAAAAAAAATTGTAATTATCTCTCACCTAACGGTTCTTTTAGTACAATAACAAAAATTACTCAAAAATTCATTGGGCAAAACCTAAGAAACTTTTTGCTTTTGTACAATAAATTTGTTTTTTTTTTAAGATAACGGTAACTTCTTATTTTTTTCGATGATTTCTTATGAAGAAGTGATCTAGTATGCATTTAAAAGCGTGTAACGAATAAATTTCGCATTTAAAATTAAAATAAAATGCAACGTAAAAAATATTGTGAAGCATTTAAATTGAATGCTATAACGCATTATAATGCAGGCAAATCACAGGCTGAAATTGCAAATTTGTTAAAAGTAAGCAAATCAATGGTTTCCAAATGGATAAACTTTTATAAAGATAAAGGAACTATACTCAATATTAATCCTGGAGGAAGACCTCGTAAAACATCAGTTCGTGATGATAGAAATATCAAGAAAATAATAAAAAAAACCCCTTCATCTCGTCAAAAAAAATTGTGTCAGAATTAGGCTTAAGTGTTGATGCCAGCACAGTCCGCAGACGGGTGAGAGAGGCTTGATTGAAAAGTTATAAAGCTTCCAAAAAACCTCTTCTTACAAAGCGTCACGCAAAAAAACGGTAAGTATTTTTAAGCTTACAAGTCAACCATTAATGCCTGATTTTTTAGGCTCGAATTTGCAAAAAAATATCTTCATTGGCCAGTTAAAAAGTGGAAAAGTGTGCTCTTTAGCGACGAAAGCATATTTAATTTGTTCAACTCGGATGGCATATGTCGTGTGAGACGCAATATATATATATATATATATATATCAGGCGTAACTGAATTTTGTTATATAAAACATTTTCCCAGGAATTACTTCAGAGACAGCCTCAGTATGTCTGCACTTAAAATCTCCGCCTAGTATATATTTAATTTGAATTTATGTTAGTTTACGTAGATCGGAAGTAAAATTGTTTATTTTCGAATTGTTTGGGGCAGCAGATCCTCCAGGGAAGTAACAGAAATATATGTCAAAAAAGTAATTTTCAAAAATAAATCTTACTCTTATGTTTCAAAAACTTTTGTATTTTTATTTTAGATGGCAACTATAGGTACACTTAATGTGTTTTTTTTTAGTTACATTTGTCGATTAGGAATACCATTTAGAATTACGAGTGATAAAGGGACCCTTCAAAGATATTTACAGTTTTAACGATGTTTTAAGGAAGTGACAAAATAACGACTTCACCTTACCATGCGCAATCTAATAAAATGGTTGAAAGGTGTCACCAAAAGTTGAAGGCAACAATTCTGGCAAGTGAGAATTCAGAGAATTGGTATGATGTTCTTCCAGTAGCTTTGCTCAGTCTTAGAAATGGTTTGTGGTTACGGACTCAGAACAGAGTTCCTTTAATTTCTTAATGGTAAGATATAAGCGCCAAAATATCTTATTGATTGCAAGTATGTATTCGCACGCGTTGAACAAAAGTAAGCTTTACAGCAACCATTTCAGGGGCCATTCCCGGTTCTGGAGAGAAACGGAAAAATTTTCAAGTGAGATGTAGATGGTAGAACAAGAATAGTTTCAATTGATATGTAAAAACCTGCATACATTGAAAGCACAGATGCTGAGCATTTTTCGCAGAGAACTACGAAAAGCGTGACCTTCAACTTGTTGGACACACATTTTTCTGGAGAGGTAGTATTGTAGGTACACTTATGTACATCCTTCTCTATTAATTTAACTTTGTTAATTTGTCTTTTTTTATGTAACAGAATTAGCTTTTAAAATGTTATTTTGGTTTTTATTCATTTTATTGTATTTTTATTGATTCAAGTTTTTGATTTCCAATAATAAATACTACTTTTAACTTTATAAATAAATACATGTACTATTAAACCATTGTCTTTACAAAAAAGCATTTGTGGGAACTACAGCAACAACTGATGCTTAATAGTTTATCTAACTAAAAGGGCTACACCACCTCCTCCTCCAATTCGCTATCAGGTGTATAGCAGCAATAATTTTTGTGTTTTATTGATAATTTAATGTTTTACCGGGTTTTACAAATTAAGTATATGTAGACTTGGGTTTTCTCCAAAAGTAAAATAGTTCGTCTTTTTTTTTTTTTTGTGTGGATACAACGAGCAATCCATGATACTAACTTTATCACCCCGTTCATTGGTAAAAAAATTTGCACACAACTCTCTTCGCGGGACTTACAATTTTAAGGATTCATTGATTCATTGTATATTTCAAGATAATTTGCGCGTTAATTCGTTGTTAGATTTGCACGTTCTTGGAACTTCTTACCACTTAATCTCCGTGTTTTTTCGCATTCTAATAATTCCTTCCGTTTAAAACTATTACTGCACTTTTCTCTTTCCGAATTAGGCAACCTTTAGATGAAATAATTATTTACTTCAACTACTCAATTCGGTACTATATATATATATATATATATATATATATATATATATGTACATGTATGTATATGTATTTTTACATGAGCATTTATTTTTCCGATTTTTAACTTTTTCTCGGTAGCGCATCTACTACCTTGGGACTTTATTTATATTAGTTTTGTTTTCCTATTAAGTATTTGGCTGGGGAGCCAATATGTTCTAGCTATTAATTGCATTTATTTATTTAATAAAAAACCTATGGCTTTAGTTTATATAGTTTTTATTTTATAATTTACTCGGTCAATTCCTCTGTAATATATATTGATTGGCCCTTAAGGGCTTTGTATATTATTGTGAAATAAAATAAATAAATAAATAATTCAATTGCCGGGGCGGTTTAAAAACATTACTATCACTTTTTACTGTTTTTTCTTTTTTTTAATTTTTCATTGCATTATCTATCAGCTTCAGTAAAGGCGTAATAGGCGTTTTTGTATTTCGCATTCATATTTATTCATACCTGTTTGGTGGTAGCTCGTTCAGTTAATTTAAGCAAAATTGTTTGAGCCGATTTAACTTAAAATACACTAGCTATTATTGTTTACACTAACTGTGCACTGTTCCATGTTTACTTACAATTTTTTTAAGAAAAAAGACACCTATTACGAATTATGCGCCACGTACGTATATTCACAAGCTATGACTGATAGGAAAACTCCTGTCAAGGTTGACATTTACAGACAGGGATGCTTTGTTGGAAACAAAGAAACTGTACGAGGGATTCTTAGTTTTTCACATTGTTCGAGGATGAATGAGGGCACATGTGCTAATGTCCAAGCTAAGCTTCCTCTTAGACATTACTATAGGATACAAAATGGCTGAGTGCTAGGGAGATATGATCGCCAAGGGAGTAGAGTTGACTGTAGGTCCTCATGGGCTATTCGGCCCACTCAGGACATCACAAGAACAAAACTATTTCTGGGTACGAATGTAGTTAGTAGACATGCTTCAGCTTTTGATACTCTTGAAGATACTACGCGTCACTGCACGGTAATGCGAGGCCATAAGCTCAGAAAGAGTTCCACGATGAGCTGAGCACGAGGTGGAGAAATGGTAAAGCATCATCGACTTTTTGTTTGTGGGTGGAATAATAAGAGACAGTCTGTGTCCCAACCTAACATTTACACATGAAACGTGATCGAAACAAAACAACGATAAGTGTGAGGACCCCCACTGCTTAATAGAAAATGTCAGCTCTTAGCTCACTGTAAAGAATATTCAAAACTGAAATAATTCATTGTTTCTATTGGAATTAAAAGAAAATATAAAAGGAAAAAATGATAATATCAATATTATTATTAATGAACTTACCTGTTAAGTATAAAAGAACTTAATCCAACGATGTCTCTATTAGACTGCAGATGTATTTTTTCACCATAAACTACCTCCAGACCCAAACGTAACCATAAGGGATTAAAACATAAAAGCAACTCCAAAATTTCGCGTTGTGTCACAACATCTAAATGTAAATTACGATCGCTACGTATACGTAACGCATTTTTTTTAATGTATACAGCTACCTTCGAACAAGGAGCACGTATGTCTTCGCTTAGGAAAAGTTCTACAGCTGCACGTCGTAAAGACTCTAAACGAAAGTTTGTTAGATAATTGATAGATTGTTCCTCTTTAGTTGGTGCTAGAACCAAATCCTTATGCCGAACTTCATTAAATAGTTTTCCAACATCAATCTTATTATTTGAGTCTGTATCCAGATCGGCAGGAATGGTTACAAGAGCATTTAGCCATTTTTTTAAATCAGTTTGGTATTTATCCACCGAAGCCTCATCTATGTACATAGTTGAAGCAAGAAATGGGTCACAAGTAGTGGTAGCTGCAAAGGGATCAGGACTTATGTAAGGTTGCAAATATAAATCAGCTTCGTAAAGTTTAATACGAGGTTGATCTTTTGCTTTACGTGGCGTTAACGGTTTATTTACCAGCGATAACGTTTTTGAGAGTTTATATTTGTGTGGCTGTGCTAGTGCTTGTGACCAGTTTTTGACCTTTGCATGTGCTGAGGCTTTATTCGGAGTCTTTTGCTTTTGCAAGCTTGAATCCATTTCAAGCCTTTGGCGCTTTGGCGGTGATATTGTGACACAATTAAACTTGGCGAAGACAGTTCGTAAACTAGCGCCGCTACTTCCAGTTATAACATAATCAATACTTGAAGAATCTGAAAAAGACAACTCATTTGATCTGCGCTTATGAGTTTCGGTTAGTGTTTTTTGGTTTTCAGAAGTTTTTGGTATTGAAAGATTAGATTTTACAGGCTTTTTTGTTTTAGGTTTTAATAAAATTGGACTATTGCTTCGGTATTTAAGACCAACTTCATTTAAGTTAAAACTACTCGATTGTGCCAAAATTTCATTCTGATCAAACTGCAAGTCAGGATGGGAAACTAGGCTTGTTTGACTATAGTTTAATTGATCGCTGGATTCACTATGAAACTTTGATTTGTGTTCATGACTTTTATAATCTACTGAAAGAAAACGTGAAGTCGTTTTTATATCTGCGCATGAAGTCTTTTCTTTAAAATAACGATTTTGTTCAAAATACTTAATTGATTCCATTTCATGGAGATTGGGCAAGGAGCCTTGTGTTATTAGTATAGATTGTGGAGATTGTTGGTGCAAGTTTTTCATAGATTTAGAGTATTTACGCAATGGCTTGCCTATAAGCTTTATATCACGCTTAAGATCTTTTTCAATTTTTGTTGGCGTTTCATTGATCTTTTGATTTTCATCTTTTGACATTGATTTCAAAAAAATTGGACTATTATCTTCCTCCTGTATTATATGTAAAGATCTTGTGATAGGTGTGGTACTTAAAGCATTTGTTTTATTATTTGTAAGACTATAAGTGTTACTTTCGCAACCTTCATTTGAGGAAACGTTAAGAGAGATTTCTAAATTCTCACCCTTAACATCAAATGTTCTATTTGTTATAATACTCGTAGTGCCCTTTGTTTCATTATGTATATCTGGGTCGCAAATAATCTCATCTAACAATTCATTAGATAAACATCTTGGCTTTATTTCTCTAACATAATCGCCAGTGGGCGTTGGTAACAAGACAAATTTCGATTGATTGGGTTTAGATAAGGTGTTTGTAGTCGGCGTAAATGTTAACTCATCAATCATATTAAACACATTTGTTGCAGTCAATGGACTAACATTTTCTTTTGAATTTTCACGTTTTTTTTCGAAGGCCTGTGACGACGGATCTGTGACGCCAAAAGCTTCCTCCTTATAGCTTGGGTAAAAATTTCGCTCAATTAAAGGCGATGTAAGAGTTTTTAAGATAACATTAGACGTCTTTTTGTTATCCTTTAAGAGAGTCTTAGTACTTTTACTTGTTACATAAATACTTCTATTCCAAGGAGCATGTTGATCTTTTTGTTCGATTTTGTCAACAGCACCGGATTTTGGAGCTGTATAATGTGCTTTTAAACGTTTCTTCTGCACCATAGCCTGATGTTGAATTTGCTGCATCTGCTGTTGATGGTGTTGTTGCCTTAATCTAGTTACAACTTTATTTGCACTATTTGGTGATTTTAATCTTAGAGTTTTGACGTGAGTCTTATTTCCTAACGATATATTAGGAAATGTTTGTACATTCTGCCAGTGTGTGTAATGTATCCAATATTAATTACAAAAAAGTATACACAAGTTTACAAAAAAGTATACACAAGTTTTTGTTAATGCTAAGTAAAACATTAACGATGCAAACTATTTAAAGATATTTACCTTTATTTGTCCAGCAGGTTTAGATTTAAGTATAACCATTATATCCTTACGAAAGTTTCGATTATCGACTAACTGTATGGTCTCATTGCAGGCAACGGTCATTTGTGGCGACCACACCATTTCCATCGATATTTCACTTTTTGGTGGTAAAAAATTCTCTGCCCAATCCAATATCAAATTGTGTTGAGGACTAATCGGTTTAATCACTTTAACCTACAATAAAGAAATTGACTAATTTAAAGTAAAATATATTCATAAAATAAAAATATGT
The DNA here is from genome assembly GCA_916610165.2 of Gymnosoma rotundatum. Taxonomy (NCBI): domain Eukaryota; kingdom Metazoa; phylum Arthropoda; class Insecta; order Diptera; family Tachinidae; genus Gymnosoma; species Gymnosoma rotundatum. The sequence continues at coordinate 46,292,837 of OU744340.1, read as the reverse complement.
TTAAGTCTAACAAATTAAAATCACAGTGAAGGCCTATAGCACAGGCTGCAAAATTTTAAACAAATTATTTTTTTTCACATTTATAAACATAAAATCTTTGTTTTAAGGACACATGTTGTTTATAAAATAGCTTCATACACAAAATAACCAAAAAGTCGAACAGATTTTATTTCTTAATATAATAACAAAAAATATGTAAAATTCTTGATTCTCTGTGGGACAAAAGTATAGGCACATTCATTATTAAAGGAAATGAATTACCATTTTCAATCCGCTAATCTGGCAATACTTTATATTTTGACAGACTGGAATGTTCTGTTATTATTATTAATTTATTTCAATGGTTTTTACCCATAGATAAAAATTGCTACTAATATTTTTCTTTATAACAATGTGTCCCAAATTAAGTGAAACTACTGAATCACAGCGAAAAGTAATTCTCCACCTGCATAATCAAGGCAAGTCTTTTGCTGAGATTGGAGAATTAATAGAATGCAGACCTTTTACCATTCGGACAATTATTAATCGTTTTAAGGGTAAAACTATCTTTGAAAGTGAGAAGCGCTGTGGGAGTTTAAGAAAATTAACTGAGAGAGAACGTGCTGAAATAATACGAAAAGTTAAAATTGACCCGAAAACAACATCTACACAGCTGGCAGCAGAAGTTAAGGAAAATTTTGGTAAGGACGCGCACTGTAAAATTTTTCAGAGATTACTTCACAAAGCCGGTTATAAATCACGTGTTGCTAGAAGGAAACCATTAATATCTGCATACAATAAAAAGAAACGTATGGATTATGCAAAGCAATTTGTTAATCAGCCCCTTTGTTTCTGGGAACAAATTTTCTTCTCAGACGAAGCCTGATGGATATTCTCGAGTATGGCGACACTGTATATGCTGAAAAAATTCTCCTCCCCCACCATACTTTACTGTTGGAAGAATGGTGGCGATTGAGTTATGGTCTAGGGCTGCATGTGTGCTGCGGGTGTGGGAGAACTTGTTTTAATTGATGAAATAATGGACAAGACGGCTTACCTAAATATTTCGAAGGAAAATGTTAAGAAAATCCCAATTTAATTGGGTTTATTACAGTCATTTACATTCCAACATGACTGACCCCAAACATTCTGCTCACGACGTCAAGATGTGGCTAGCGTATAACACCGCACATGCATTGCCACATCCTCCGAAGTCTCCAGAACTAAATCCCATTGAGCATTTGTTGGAGGAGCTGGACCGAAAAATTCGAAAACGCGCTATTTAAAATAAAAGTGAGCTTAAAACAGTGTAACAGAATAATAGCATATAATCGATATACATTAAAAAAAAAAAATAGTGCACTCTATGCCAAACACACTTAAAGCAGTTATTAAGCAGAACGGACTACCAACAAAATATTAATTTACAACTATCACAAATTTTTACTTCGATTAACAAAGATGTGCCTATACTTTTATTCTCAAAAAAATAAAGTTTTTTAATTTTATCAGCGAATTAAATCTATTAGTTTTTTGGTTATTTTCAACTAGAGCTCTGTTTTAAGCAATAAAAGTTATTAAAATAAATTTTTAATGTTTAAAATGAGAAAAAACTGCATTTCATTTTGCAGCTTGTGCCTATACTTAAGTCCTTCACTGTATTTTTTCCACATTTACAAAGCTGCCGTTGCGTTTCCAGTTACTCAATATGACAACTGCAACCTAGAGTCTGGAGTTGGTGGCGCAATTAACATAATATCTTTTATACCGGAGGTGATTTTTTAGGGTTGTTTTACATAAAAACACCTTTTTTTTGCTTTTAAATAATAAGAAGTTGTGGGGTGGAAACCACACATTAATATTTTTTTTAATTAACCTGATAATAAATGTAATATGAATTTAATATGGAAAAAAAAGTTGCGTCGCTGCTTAATTAGTACTGTGCGTCGTTAAATTATCGAAGTTGCGTTGTTTTGTGTTCGAGTCTTTATTTTTTTAGTTTTTTGAAATTTTCTTTTTTTTTCTAAAAGATAGCACGACTTTTTGTTTTTAATTTCGCCATGCCATTAATACTTGGAGATTCCTTTTCTAACTGAAAATCAACGCTATTTTAATATAGTTTCATTTATTATTATTATTTATTTATTTATAATTATTATTATTTATTTATTTATCATTATTATTACTTATTTATTATTATTATTATTATTATTATTATTATTATTATAAAGTTTTACGGGTTGTTTCTGGTTACAAAAAAGGTAAATATTTTTTCAGTTGGAGTTATTCTATTTTTTTAACATAAACTTGTAGTTTCTTTAACGAAATGAGTGGATATGGCGCTGCTAGTAGAATTATCAAAAATAAAAAAAAAATAAAAATAAAAAAAAGACAGAGACAAAATTAGATATTCTGCGACGATTTAATTAAGGAGACTAGGCTGCATAGATAGCAAAGGCTAATGGCATGGCTGCAACAACTGCCAGAACAATTAGAGATCGAGATGGGAATAAAATAAGAGACGAAAAACGTCTGCAACATCATTATATGCCAAATCGATGACTCGTACAAGGAGTGCTTTAATGATCAATATGGGATCATGTTCTGATCCTCCCAATTCGTCTTGCGTCTGTTAACATAAACAGCGGTAGTGCCCTTTCTGTTCACAATAGAAAAGACAACGTAACGATGATCAGAAAAGGATCAGTCTGTGGAGACTTTCCAATCTTCAATCACGAACGCATGGTGTGCATCAATGATTATCTGATTACAGCGATGAAGATTCGGTGACAGTGGCATGGGATGCAAAGGAATTCGCAGTATGGATCTTTTCCACCTATTACAGTAAGACCAGATAGGTCCTCCACCTGGTTCAATGATCAGGAAAATGATCAGAGCAGCAAAGGCGAAGGGCACACCTATCATAATAGGCGCCGACGCAAATGCGCACCATCACACAAACGACACAGGTGAATGTATTCTTGATTTTATGTTACACAATAATCTAGTAGTAGCGTTGATGTAGTAGTACGCTCGTTGATGCACACCATGCGTTCGTGATTGAGGATTTGAAAGTCTGCACAGACTGATCTTTTTCTGATTATCGTTACGTTGTCTTTTTTATTGTGAACAGAAAGGGCACTACCGCTGTTTATATTAACAGACGCAAGACGAATTGGGAGGATCAGAACATGATTCATTGGATTATCGCATGGTCTTCAGGGACACTAGGGATTCTGAAGATGCGGTGAGCAGACTTACAAGTGCTTTTAAGAATGCAATAGACAGGTTTTGAAGATCATCAATGCAACGCACAATCCGCAGACCACCGTGGTGGTCCACGGAAATAGACGAATCTGGTAGAGCTTTCCGCAAACTTTTCAATGAAGCAAAGAGGTCGAGAAACTGGTCACTCTACAAGACTTCCTTAAACAAGTTTAAAAATCAAGTAAGAAATGCAAAGCACAAATCCTGGAGGGCCTTCTGCAGTGGGATAGAGGGCTCTTAAGAAACGATCAGACTGCGTAAAATACTTGCAAGCATCTGTCAATTCCGGGATACGTTCGGAAAGCTGACGGCACTTGGACAGCCAGTGCACAAGAGTCACTGGAGGTCCTGCTGGATACACATTTCCCGGGTTGTCACTCAACAATGGAAATGAAGTATGAACCTATAGGGATGGACAGTTTGGAAAATTCTGTAGAGATAGATACGGATAGACTGGAGAGGCATATCGAGATCCACATGTGGATGAAAATCGATAGGAACCTTCATTCTTCATCTCAACACAAGAGGTAGATCGGTTGAGACGGCTCTACACTCGATTGTGGGTTATATAGAGAACTCACTCGAGCATAAGAACTACACCATGGTAGTCTTTATGGACATTGAAGGGGCCTTCAACAATATCGACCCGACTACGATCACTCAGGCTCTCAGAGAGCTGGGGGCCTACCTATCGATAATCAGGTTCGTAGCATGCTTGCTGAATTGCAGGTTAATAACGTCAACTTCCGGCACGGTAAATGTCACTAGGATTGCGGTAAGGGGATCACCACAGGGCGGAGTTTTATCTCCGCTGTTGTGGAATATCGCGATTAACAGATTGCTTGTGGAACTAGATTCCATGTGCTTTAAGACCCTCGCTTTCGCGGATGACGTGTCGGTGGCAGTGTCCGGGATACACGGTGTCGCAAAGGTTGGAAACAGCGCTCAGAGCAATCTGCACCTGGGGGCGGCAGAGCGGGCTGAGTTTCAATCTAACCAAAACGGAACTTGTTCTCTTCTCTAGGAAATATGAACTTCGTTCTTTTGGTTTACCTAGACTGAATGAGGTTCCACTCAATCTATCCACCAGCGCGAAATTTTTGGACGTCATCTTGGATAGTAATCTGTCTTGGAAAGTGAATATCCAAGCTAGGGCGTCAAAGGCCATTACGGCAATATATGTGTGCAGGAGAGCAATTGGCAAAACCTTGGGCATCAACCCAAGCGAATGTCTCTATCTTGGAGAAGGTGCTGCACAGTATGGCGATCTTAATGACTGGGGCCATTAGACCAACACACACAAAGGCGCTTTTCGCAATGCGAAATTGGCTGCACGTGGATCTTCAGACCAAGAGGGTGAAGCTGAGGACGGCAGTTAGACTGAATGTTATAGGCGCACGGAACAATAGATCATCTGGACATGCTAGCGTACTACGGATCACGGATGTTATTCCTGATCTTGTGGATTACTGCAATCCAGAGCCCGCCCTCACAAGGAGATTTCTCTTTGACATGACGGAGGGCCACTCTTTTCCATCTCGAGCACTGTGTATACACGGATGGCTCCAAGAGAGGGTCGAGATTTTGGGGATGGAGTATACATTGAGGAATTTGGGATATGATTTTCAGACTCCCAAATGACTGTAGTGTTTTACAGGCGGAAATATCTGCTATTGGAAAGACGGTGATCTGGTTGAGGTACTATAACATATCCAATGGGGATATTTTCGTCTGTTCGCTGTACGACAGCGCAACGACGCTGCTATCTACGAACTGGCTAAGACCAGATGGTCTAACGAGTCGACATGTTCGACCGCTAGAACAAACTGGCCCTCTTTGTATCGGAAGCTTTAGTAACTTTACAAAAAAAGTAATATAAATATACCCATATACAGTGATGGCCTTATAATTAGAAACGACTTGGTAGTTCGCTTGTTTATTAATTTATTTTAAAAACTTTGTGTCTTATATTAAAAGTAATAGCTAAAAATTATAAATTAACAAAGTATCATTAAGTTTAAAATAAAAGAAATTCACAGTACCAATAACATTTCTAAGAAAACTAGCTAAAAATAAAAAATACCAATTTCCGTTTGGACATATAATTAGAAACAAAAAAGATTGCTACATATAACATAAAAATTTCTTCATATATTCACACTAAATGCACATATTCTTTAATAATTTGTTGGATAACCTTTGTTTTTGACGACATCTGATAATCTTTTCGGCAAACTTTGTATTAATCGTTGGCACGTTTGTAGATATGTTTTGCCAGCTTTGTTGCACCAGCTGCAACAATTCATCATTATTTCGGGTGTTTTTGTTCTTTACATCTCTTTTAACAATTGTCCATAAATTTTCGATTGGGTTAAGATCAGGTGGCCAGTCCAGAACATCAATATTTTGAACCGAAAGCCAACATTTCACTAACCTTGAAGTGTGCTTTAGGTCATTGTCGTGCTGAAAAATTTAATGGATAGGCATATTCTCAAACGAATACGGTTCCATTACATTTTCCAAAATGCTTTTATATTTATATTGGTCCATTATTCCCGCAATTCTTACAATTGGACCCACACCACGCGAAGAAAAGGCACCCCAGACCATAATAGAGCCGCCACCGTGTTTGACAGTTTTCACTGTGTACCTGGGATCAAGAGCTTTGTTTGGAGGACGTCTTACATAAGTTTTTCCATCAGATTCCATCAGATTGGAACAAGTTAAACTTGGATTCGCCACTCCAGAGAACTCTTATCCAGAAATGATGATATTTTTTCAGCATTTCTGTTGAAAACTTTAACCGCTTTTGAATATTTTTTTTTTTTTATACATGAGGCTTTTTCTGTGCAATGCACCCCCGAAGACCCGACTCTTGTAAACGTCTTCTTATTGCCCGTGTGGATATTTCTGAGTTTATATTCTGCCTGATTTCAGTCTTTATTTCACGAGAAGACAGGAAAGGGTTTCTCTTACTGGCCCTACAGATAATTCTGTCTTCTGCTGGAGTGGTTTTTCTAGCTCTGGGCTTCCTAGCTGGAGTTTCAAACTTTTTTGTTTTATTGTAAAAATGAATTGCACCAAATACCATTTTTTGGAGCAAAAAAACCTTTGTGCAATAGCGGACATTGAGAGTTTTTCCTCCTGGTAACAGTGCACAATTAACTCACGAAGTTTTGGAGTACAATATTTATTTTTGCCCATTTTAAAACTAAATCGCATCAAAATTATTATTAGGTGATTTGCTGCTATTTATATTATACTCATTACTAATAACAAAATAAATTCAGAAATGTGGAAGTAATCTGAACGTTTCTCATTACGTGGCCATCCAAAAATAAACTACTTGGAATATATTGTATATATAGTTAATAATTAAAATTAAAACCCACGTGTTTTGCATTAACAACAATGGTGGCGGTATACACGTCGAATAACGGTACTTGTAATTTACAGTGTAGGTTATAAAAAAAGTTATACTTCTATTTTATTTCTTAAAACATCGTTTCTAATTATAAGGCCACCACTGTAGTTGTTTATAAGTTCGACTTTAAGACGTCCACTCGATTCTGTCTAAAATTATTGATGGAAAGGATAGAAGAGCTAAAAATATTTACAATAATTTGTGTGATGAAAAAATAGATATATGATTTTCATAAATCCAGTTATAAATAGCTTAAATACAGATTGTCGATTATCTATATGGATGCAGGAAGTATTTATAAAAAGCTTCTCACATTTGTAAGAAAAATTTTTTAGCCTATCATTTTAGCTAATACAGAAAATAGCGACGATTAAAAAAAATACTATTACCAGAATGCTGCTGGTAATTACCATGGCCGTTCTTAATATGTTCATTATTCTCAAAGTAATGCTTGTGCCGAAAGACCTTTTCCACAATGAATATGATGAAATAAAGTGCTATACAAACTTCTTAATTCTTTGCTGGTAGTAATATCATACCTGAATGTAAATGACATATCGTCGTTTGCAAGTTATTGTGTTTTATACCGCAATATACAAAAAATAAAGATTGCTTTTTATGCAAACTTTTAGAGATCTGTCGATTTGTGTAATCATTTTACTCTTCATCATTTATATTTTTCAAAATAAATAATCAGTTATTGTTTCTCATTTTTTCTGACTTCACATTACACTTGACAAATGAAATGAAATAAAAAATACAAAAAAAAAGAAAGAAAAGATTTTAATGAAATTCGAAACATAGATAGGTCCCTCATCTTTATGTTTCCAGAGCTGGGACCAAGATGAGAGAAAAAGGTGAAAAACGGACATTTACGTCTGTATCGATTACAATAAAATTTAAAACATAGTTATACCTGTATGTAGAGTGCAGGATGGGACAACCGAGCAATTTTATGAATCAAATCCGATTTTAAAAAATCACATTCTAAAGGTATTTGAAATAGAGATATCTCTTTCCGAACTGATGTGGTAGACTTCTCACGTGTTCGGAGTAGAGCCCAATAAAAAAACAAGGCTATGACATATTATACAGTGCCTAGAAAGGCCATAAATTTAGACACAGGCAACGCCGGGTAAAATCATTTAGTATAACAAAATGTGTAAAAAATTGGCAGTTCTTAAAGTTAAAATTAAAAGATGACGAAGCCTAAAATTAAACATAAGTTAATTAAAAATTAAAATGAACTTTGCAGCAACCAAGCAAAAGAAAAAAAGTGCTGCTAAACTCTACAGCAATCACAGCATCATGTTTCGGACATAAGTTAAATATTATATTAAATAATTTGTTATAAGTTCTGTAGAAGTACACAACGCTTTTAAATCATTGTTGTTGAAATTTAAAAAGTGAAGTTTTTTTTGGAACGGCTGAAGAGCTTAGAACAAAACTTAATACATTGAGATCCAGGCAAGTTAAAATAAAATTTTTTAAATAAAATTAATCTGATTTTAGCTTAGGGTCATTTTTTAAGTTTTAAAAACAATTTTTTAAAAAGAAAAATTATTTTACAACTGTATCCAAAGAAAATAAGAAAACTTAGACACCAGCTGTATGTAATGCTACATTTTCTGGATCGCTACATTCTTCATCAGCATTCTTCGCATCTATCCACCTTAGGTTGTGTACAGTGTAAGCATCAACCAACTTTGTAAATAAGAATACGAAGAGTATTCATAGCAATATTTATTTGGTTACACAAGTCCACACACAACCAAAATAATTCTTCACTGTTCGCTCTGTAACTACATTTGTTTTTGCTTTATACCAATACTAGTTTCGTCACAAATGCAATTTTTATTAAAAAAAAAAAAAAAAAAAAAAAAAAAACATGTGCTAATCTTCTAGGCGAAACGAGAGAATTTCGAATTTTTCCAATATCTTCCAATTGTTTTCAAAGTTGCATGGAGCAGTGCTTCTGCGAAAACCCAGTGCAAGAGATGGATTCTTCTGCAATTCTTCCACCAATTTTTCAAATTGATTTGCATATTTGATCTTCACTTTTTTACATTTTAAATCACTTCCAGCCGTTATCTAAAAAGGCGTCGACAAAAACCAGAGCCACGTATATACAATATTGTCGTCACATTTGTTATAGAATATAAAAAATCTTTGAGAAGTAATCGATAAGTGTCAATAACGACAAGTAGAAAAACAAATCGAATGCGTCGACACATATCAACATTAATATGTGACGACGCCGACAGCTATAATAGGGTGATTATTATATGAATTTACAGATTTCTAATTGTACTCAGGTACTATAGCTTGAATATTCCACTGCAGACTATTGATACTAAAATCAAAACTTATACTAAAAGGGAACAAGTTATTTTACCTTTTTGAATGAAGTGGGTTTCGGGACTAATTAAAACATTTAACTCAGGAAATTTGTTGTTTAAAGTATTCGCAACAGGTTTTTTAGGGGTATTAAAACCTAAACCATCGAGTATATCCATTATTATTCCTTCTTTGCTTAAATTTTTATCTAGTGGTAAATTTGTGGGCTGCCTGTCATCATCGACAAGGAAAATTCTAAGTGCAACGTTTCTATTGTTAATATGCGATGTATTAATAAATGCCTGTAAAAAGTATATATCGCTGGTCTCATGTAGAAAGGCCCTAACTCGATTTTTTACGAAATTGAAATTTTTCGTGATTCCAATACATTTCACACAGATACATCTAGTCACAAAACTTGAATACAATAGTATCAAAAATAACGGTTTTCTAAGCATTTGCGTTTCTAATATTACATTGTGATAAATACAGTTTCTTTTAAGTTTTTACCTTCTCCTGTAAAGTTGTTTATATGCGAGTTAGGGCCTTTCTACATGAGACCAGCGATATGTAGTTACATTTGTTTTATTCTGTTGATTGTTTGTTTTAGTTGTTGGATATTAATAAGTTATCAGATGTTCATGCTGCTGTCTTCAGATAAAATGCTTTTAAATGTGGTAATATAAGGAATATATGGAGTGTATTGATATCGACTTGAGATGGTGATTTATTAAAAGATAAATTTTGAAAAGTTCTATATCTGTTGGTAAGTGTTGCACCTAGAGTGTTATTAGTAGAATATATGTTTTTTAAATACAAAAATTAGAATATATAAAAGGGAAAATTATCTTTTAGAAAACATAAAAAATTGATTATTCTAGTGAAGATAAAGTGATTCTGAAATATATGAAAACTGAAGTAAAGCAATTATAAAAAGAACAAAAATTATATGTTCTATATATGGTCTAAATCAACCAAACATGAGTTAAAACAATTTGCAATTTCTTCCCAATAACGAATTTTTTCCGTTGCAGTGGTTGTCTGTTTTGTACATTCAATTACACATTTTCTTTCGTTTATTAGTTTTGTTAAGTATTCCACCTCAATTGTCGCAAAATTACCAGATCTTTTAATTTCGCTTGCACATATATTTTTTTTATTAATTTTAAACTTTCAAATAAACTATCAATTTTTTCTTATTCATTGTGATATTTATAAAATAATGTTGCCATCTTGTTGTGTTTTGTATGGTGGCACTACAAGGTTTAAACTACCACTCAAAAACATCAACGGCCATTAATATAAGATTAAATTAAGTATAAGATTAGCTCTTAGTAATTCACACAATGCACTGTCACCCACTTAAAGAATCACCCTTATTCTATTTGTCGGCGTCGTAGTCGTTTTAGTATCAATATCACTTCGTACTAATGTCAACGTCAATTCAATAAAAATTTTGCATTCTAGTTTTCTAGTCAGTTTTCGTCAACCATGATGAAACCAATAAGATGTACGACATTTAAATATAAAATTGTTTCAATATTATAATAGTCTTTGATAATGGTTAACGAAGTTAACCAAAATATTGGATAAATAAAAGTGAAACAAAATATTTTATTGTTTTTCATTTTTAATATTTTAATTTGACCTTAATCTTCAACTATAAAAAACACACCCTTAATCTAATATTCCCGTGATTTAATCTAGTCCTTCCTCCAAATAACGTCGTGATAAGGCATCTAAATTCTTGATTTAAAGCAGTTCTGCCTCTTCTTGTAGCTAAATAGTCTTTTCATACACTTATATAATGGACACATGTGATAGTATGTAATAGACACTAAAGACGTGCACCAGTATATCCAACAGTATGGCAAAAACAGATATATCATATACATAACAAGTAAAACTGATACAAAAGAACGCATGAGTGTAGTTGATATTGTATGCTTTTGCTTGTGCGTACTCACACTATGGATATAAACACATACAGTTGTTTATGGTATTGCATAGAGTAACAAAATTATCAGTTTTTTACTCTCAAATATCTGTTGTACCATGAGTATTTGGGTATATCTGTTTATGAAACAGATATTTAAGATGATTGTGTGCTTCTTATGATAAAGGCAAGAGCTAATAAGCAGGATTTTAATTTTGTACGTAATAATGTTATTATTATTTTTTAGTTTTAGTAATTAGTTATATGATTTTAAAGGTAGAATTAGAAATATTAGCAATATTTACTACATTATCAATAATTAAACAAAAAAAAAAACAAATGACAAATTATTAAATTGTTGTCTAGAACATAAAAACCAAAAATTTCAATAACAAAAAAATGTAAGAAAAAAATATTTTTACCTCTAGAAAAACATATAGAATTGATGCTATATAGTCGATAAAATAATATGTAATTAACGTATGTGAATATTAAAAAAAAAAACATAATATGATATTTTGAGTCATAACTTAGGAAACATGCCTTTTTGTTAATTACTTTTGTTGTTGGGAAACTGTAAAGTCTCTAACATGTAGAAACATTTACACTTTTTTCTATATTAAAAAAGTCCTACAGATTAAATAAATAAATAATGAAGGTTTTAATAAAATCATTTTGATTTGAACGATTTTTGCAAATGAATTGGAGTTTATCATTCAGCTTGTTATTAATTGTGAATAATTGTATAGAGGAAAGTAAAATTTAGAGTAAGATTTAGTAGAGTGAAGCGGACCTTTTGGTTCGCTGTACTTGCTTACTAAAAGTTACGTTCCTTAGCAAAATGAAAAATTAATATTAAATACTAGTAGAGTATAATTCTTGGTAAACCCTAAAAATTGAAACTGAATCCTATTGGAATTTTTAGCAACAACAACATAAAGCAAGAAGTACCTTTACATAAAAAGGAATAAGCAATGCTTGCTGTATACTTTTTGTTTGTGGTGGAATTTATGCATTTTCATTAGCATAAATACATTTTTTTAATGTATATATTTTCATGTGTCAATAAAAATAGGAAAATATTATGATGATTACAGGTATAAAAATTGTAAGAAAAATAAACAGTTAATGCAGTTTAGGTATTTTTGGCTACTGTATATATTTGGTTTTTTTACAAATGTTTTTGTTTTATGACTTTTAAAACGCACAATTTTTCAATGAAAAGTGTGCATATGTATTTTTGTCATATATTATTAGAAGCATATAAGGCACAGTGGGAATAAAACGGTTTGCATTGGCTTACCTGGGTTTAACCCATTATGTGTCAATACTGCAATTCAAATTATTCCTTATATATATTTTTTTCTTTAAGCAATACTTATTTTTTAACTTTGTGAAACGACCTTATAAATATATAAAAGGCCTTGATTAGTGAAACAGACATTTAAATAAAGTCTTTGGTATAAGTCGAATGAGAATTTAGGAAAATAAACAATAAATTAGTGGGAAAATATGAATAATATTGAAATAAAAGAAAAAATTTTGTCTAATTTATATAAAATTAGTGAAAAAAGAGGGCGAAGCAAGATATGGGATTGCTTTGGTTTTATAAAAGATGAAAACGATGTGGAACTACCAAAATTGGTTGCATGCAAAATGTGTATAAATGTATATAAATACAATAAAAACGGGGTATCTAATTTAATTAAACACAAGTGCTATAAAGTTTTAAGAAGTGAAAATGAGAATATTTTAATTGAGCCAAATCAAGAAGCTAAAAAGGCTTGCACTGATATTCTGACCAAAATTGTTGTTATCACTTGGAAATAAATTCGGAGCCGATCTTAACATAGATGCCCTAATACCACACCCAACAACAATTCAATTTGAAAAGTTACAGTCAGAGATCTCATCAATACGGAAAATTGGTTATGCCCTAACTTGTGATCTGTGGACAGAAAATTTTAGTAAAATTTCCTATCTTGCCATTACGGGTCATTTTGTTATAGATGGGGAATGTAAAAGTAAGCTACTAGGAGTGAAGTCAATGAAAGGATTTTCGAATTCAAGTAAGTCATCACTGACTTTTGTTACAACCCAAAATATATATTTTAAATCTTTTTGCTTATAATTTTACATATTTTAAATTTATCTACTAAACAGGCATTAATAAAAAACGAAAACTGGATAATTTGCTCGCAAAATTCAACTGCTCCTTAGATGACCCGATAGTTATAGTCACAGACAGAGGAAGCAATATAAAGGCAGCATTAAAAGACTACGAAAATATTAACTGTATATGTCACCTACTTCACAATACAGTTCAAAATGCCGTTAAAACTTCCGAACAAGTGGATGAAATCATTGCAGCCTCATCAAAACTGGTCAAATTCATCAAGAAATCAGGCTTGAATTGTGAATTAAAAACATCTATTAAAAGCTTTACACCCACAAGATGGAATACAGTTTATCTGACTTTATTATCTATAAAAGATAACTTTAGTACTATTCAAAAAATACTATGTGAGAAAAATTTAACAGACAAATATAGCATTAAAAGAGAATATCATTTAGATCAATTAATAGAAATTCTAAAGCCTTTCATGGATGCTTCGACAGAACTGGAAGGCAGCTCCTACATAACAATTCATTTAGTTCATCCGCACATAAGAAAACTTAAAACCATATGTAATAGCATCAATAATGATGAATCTAGTTTTATTTCAGAATTTAAAAAAAAATTGCACGAAATTTTAGTTACGCTAGTAGATCCCAAGATCACAATTTTTCACAAATTAGCAATATTTTTATTTCCGCCAGCTAATCAATTAACCTAATTTAATATTGAAGAAAAAACTGAAGTAATATTAAAGTGCAAATCGTTGTTACAGTCTTATTGTAATGACACATACTCAACTACTTCGCTCATTGAAGCAAATTCTTCAAAAACTTATTCATTGTTTGAAAATTATGTGCAACCAATAGAAAAAGCTAATTCAAGCGAAAGCATAATTGAAAATGAAATAGCCAAGTATCAAAATACTATTGTGCCTCTAGATAACAATTTTAATACTCTTAAGTGGTGGCATGATAGAAAAAATTAATTCCCTATGTTGTACAAACTAAGCTGCCGAATATTTTCTATACCAGCATCTAGTGCTCCTTCAGAAAGGATATTTTCTATTGCTAGGGCTCTTATTACAGAAAAGAGATCAAAGCTTGGTTATAATGAAAAATCTTTTAATAATATTTTATTTGTAAATATTAATTCAAAAGACTGATTTTTATTTTGACTAGAAATACTTACAGATACTTTATTTTTTAGTTTAATTGTTATTTTTTACAGCCTTATTCATAAAGAATAACTTAGATCTTATATGCATTTTTAGCAAACTTTTCACGTAATGCTATTTGATTTTAAATTAGAAATTTTTTTATGACTTCATTTAATATTTAAAATACTTTTACACTAAAGAAAAACATAAAAAAATTAGATTGTTTTTCTTTTCCTTATCGTAACGAAAGAAATCTTCCGAAATAAATAATGTACACCTGTTAAACTTATTAAATAATCATAATAATATTTTTAATTAATTCATACGCATTAAATCTTAAGACTCATTATTTGTTTTTGAAATACCTATTTATAGATTTATTTATCTTGAATAAAGCATAATATAAAAATTTACAATATTGGTTTTTTTTTTAAACAATAATGGTTTTTTTCATTTTAAATTAATACGTATTACTGAATATTACTTCGCAGCATACAATAAATACTTATGGTACAACCATCAATATCTGTTTATATCAGTTTGGTAAAAACATAGGAGAACAGATATGTTACTCTCATTCTCTCTTTACTCATTCGCATCCATCCAAAGAGAAAAAGTAACAATATCAACTTATATCAGAAACATAAACGTACTCACCAATACGCACTCATAAGAGTAGACACACAAAAACTGATATAAACAGATATATCTGTGCACGTCTTTAATAGACACATGTTCTTTCTTGCCGAACACGTGTTTGTGTTACAACCAAATCTTAAAAAACAACACAAACACATATGTGCGTTCGGCAACGTACAAAATTTAGTAACACATTATAAACACGCCATTTAGAGTGTATGTGCTTTTTAAGAACAATCGATTATTAGTATTTAAACCTTTTAAAACGATTAACCATAATATTATTAAAGTCTGTAGTGCGAACTTTCTGTTAGCAATTTTAATGTAATCGCAGACAGGGGCGCCGTCTGTTTGCATAAAGAAAAACAATTATTAACTCGTTAGCAATTAAAATCAGCTAAACATTTAAACTCATTCAGAACGAAATAATTATTGTAAATTATCTCGTATATATATTTTAAATATTATATACAGACAAAGCTTGGTATAACAAATGCTCACTTTAACAAAAATCCGATATAACGAATGTACAAATGTTTATTTTCCTTGCGGTTTAACGAATTGTAAAGAAACAAGTAAGAGTGCAATATTCGGCTCTACCGAATATTATATTGTTGTTGCTACGGTTAGTTAAGAAGAATTTATTTAAAAGAAAATCAAACAAGTAGTTACATTTCATAGTGATATAAAATATGTTACTACCCTACAAATTGTTTATTCAAGTATTTACAACATTCCACCTGAATAAATAATTTTAAGCAATTAAAAATACAAAAATTATTTTAAACCAGATTTGTCGGAAAACTTATTAAGTTCCTCAGCACTTATAGGCTTAGTGAGGAAATTTGCTATCATATTGCCAGTATCAATATATTTTAGAAGAACTTCCTTTTTGTCCAGCTTCTCTTTGACAAACTTTACCTTAAAATCAACGTGTTTTGTTCTATTAGTGAACGAATTGTTTTGTGCTATGGAAATCGAAATTTTTTTGTCACAGAACAGTATAACAGGTTGGTGTAGATTTTAAACTAGTTCCCGATGTAGTTTTTGTAGCCATATACATCCTGCATAGCTGAGAGCATTGCCATGTACTCTGCTTCGGTGGAAGAGAGTGCCACCGTACGTTGTCACCTTGTGAACTTTGTAATTTATAAACATAACCAGTAGTGGATCGTCTTTTCATCAATATTGCCACCCCAGTCTGCATCGCAATAGCCAACTAAGTCAGCTGAACCAGGTTCATATGTTAGGCCTTTGTCAATAGTACCTTTAAGATATCTCATTGCTCTTTTCACTGTAACCCAATGAGATTTACCAGGGTTGGCGTTGAATCGGATTAGCAAATTCAGAACAGATATCTGGACGTGTGATTTGTAAAGCGAATAAAAGACAACCCACTGCTTGCATTTACGGCACCCTTGCCACTTCTTGTTTTTTCAACTGCATCAGTTAGACACATTTCGGATGAAAGTTTTTGACCAATATCCATTAGAGTTGATACCGCTTTACAGTCGCTCATTGTAAAACGATCCAGTACATCCTGGATATACTTCGTTTGGTCTATTTTTACTGCGCCATTTTTTTATGTGTAATTCATACGCCCCAAACAGAAGAGGCTCACCTAAGTCTTTCATCTTAAAATTCATTATAAAGTCTAATTTGAGCTGTTTGATCACGTTTATGTCATTGCAGAAAACAAGGACGTCGTCTACATTTATGGCTACATAGTTTTATTTCACCATTGATACAATAATAAACACACTGGTCAGCTTCACTGTGCTGTAGGCCGAACTTTAATAAAACGTCATTCACTTTGTTGTTCCAGTCACGGCTTGATTGTTTTAAACCATATAGAGACTTTTTCAAGGAACAAACCCGACCGCTGCTATCCTCAAAACCTTCTGGCTGGTTTATAAATATTTGGTCTTGTAAGTTGGCATTTAAGAATGCAGTAACAACTGCATCTAGTTGGTGTATCATAAGATTGTGCTTTACAGACAGAGCAATTAGAAACCGCAAAGATGTGTGCGTACTAAGGGCGCAAACGTCTCCTCGTAGTCTAGACCTTTTCTTTGACCTTTTACTACTAGTCTAGTTTTATGACAAACTTCATTACCATTTGCATCGACTTTGATTTTAAACACCCACTTGCATTTAATTGCTTTTTTATTTTTTAGTAATTCAGTTAGATGCAATGCGTTGTTTGCTATAAGTGATTCCATTACAGAAATCATCGTTTCTTGCTATTTATCAGCTTCAGGGGATCGCATTGCTTCTTCAAATCTTTCAGGGGCATTGTGCTTTACGTCACAACCAATATTTTGGCATTCAAATTGTACCTGCGTCTAGGCCTGTTTGCAATACGTTCTGAACAACGAATTGTTTCGACGTCGTCATTAATTTTATCGACGTTGTCATCTGCAAACTCATCGCTTTCAAAGCCACAAAATGGTTCTTCCTCTTCTACTTCTTCAGTTGATTAGTGGGATTATTTTGGGTAACACATACCTTGTTTTCGTTTTCTATAAAAACGACATCACGACAAGTAATTATGTTGTGGGTTGACGGATCTTGTAGTCTATACGCCTTACTTTCGCTGCTATAACCCATATAACAGGATACATTCTATTGATTTAGGGCTTAACTTATCACGTTTCTCTTTTGGTATATGAACGAATGTTCTACAGCCAAAGACACGTAATAGTTTCGAGTTAGGTTTTTTGTTTGATCAATTACCTCCGGACAGCTTGCCTTACCAAGACAAGGCACAGGATTTATAAGATATGCAGATGTCATCGCCGCTTCAGCGAAGTATCTGTCATCTAATCCTGCATCTAACAACATGCGGATTACGCGATCCATAATAGTGCGATTAACGCGTCAGCCACGCCGTTTTGCTGTGGCGTGTAAGATGTTGTTTTTTGATGCAATATGCCACAATCAAAAAGATATTTTTCAAAAATTTTCGAGGTGTATGCAGTACCGTTTCCAGTTCGTAATATTTTTATTTTGGCATTGCACTGCCTTTCTACGGATACTTTAAAACTTTAAATTCTGCAAAACATCTGATTTTTTTTATTTGCACCACAAATATCTTCCGCGAGTAATCGTCAACAAATGTCAATAGATATCGATTTCCACAAAAAGATTTTGTTTTTAACAGACCCATCACATCCGAATGTATTATATGTAATATTTCTTTAGCAGGATGACCAGGTTCTTAAAAGCGGACACGCGTTTACCTACCTCTTATGCAAACTACACATTATGCGTTGCCAGTACAATTTTTATTTGTCAAAACGTTAGATGCACTTAAAACCTCCTTCAGATTGCTGTCTGTTAACATTGCCTTGTTAAAATTAACAGCACAATTTAATTCATACAAGTTTTCAAATGCTCTTGCAGTTGCGACTAAAACGCTGTCGCTGTTAAGTCTTTCAAACATCTTTTTCAAAGATAACTTTGTTGCCTTTTAAGGTAATTTGTCTAACAGAGAGCAAGTTAACTGACATATCAGGAACATATTCAACATCTTTAATATCTTTCCTTCCAGAATTGCCAATTTTTATTATTTGCAACAACAATATGTTTTTCGCTAACATTTTTTATGTTTCGTAAAATACGTTCCACATTTGTCATGTACGATGTAGCACCAGAGTCTATAAACCACCCATGTATGACGAAAGCAAAAACGTAGAAGCAGGAGATTTTTTCTCTCGAGTTTTCTTTTTTGTGTTCGTTGTTCTTGTTTTTTCTGGACAATTTTTTGCAATTGTCCTTCTCTTTTGTATGCGTAACATTTAAATTTTCTGTTAGAATTTGTTTGTTTGAAACCAACGCCTTTTCGATTACATTGCACTATAGGAAATTTTACCCATTTTTTTTTTTTTTTTGCCAAAATTAAAATAAAAATTTTTTCCAAGTGTATATTTTTTTGTTGCTTTAATATAAAGAAACAATAACAAAGTAAACATCTCTGTTTAAATTTTTCGAAAGAATTGACTGACTGTTACTTTATCACATGTTTTGCTTGCGATTTGTAAATTAGTTATCAAAAAACGGTTGAGTGCAGTGAATTTTGTGATAGTTTATTATAAAAAATTTCATAATCATAATTTATAATTTGTAAAAAATTGAAAAATTTTATATATTGTTTTTATAGCTAAAATAGGCTTCAAAGAACATGTGTAAAAATTTTTAAAGACAAATTTTTATTCAAAAGAAGGTTTTGATGATGTACATTTTATTCTAAAATCTGCTTCAATCTAAAAACTATTTCGCGTTATTTTATTTTTTTGTTGATTTTAAATTTCTGAATACACATATGTACATAAATAAAAGAAACATTTAAAAATTCATCAAAAAAATACACGAGAAAATTCAATTTTTTGTTTTTTTATTTGATAATAAACTTTCACTTATACGGGGCTGCATCGATGATAACTAGACTAAATATATAAAAGTGATCTCAAGTTGTATTGAAATCTTATAGCCGCTTCAGAAATTAAAAAATAACATAATAACGAACCTGTAACTGCAAACTAATTGCATGTATGCTAATATTTGAGCCAATTACGGGTTGATAAAATCGACGTACATTATAATGTACGCCACGCATCAAAGGGTTAATGATATATAGTGAAATGTTGGTAAACTCTTCTATTAGATCGATTGAATTGGAAAAATTAAAATGACCTTAAGATGAACTTATGGAATTATGTATTAGAATTTTATTTAGACTTAAAAAAAATGTTAGCAGATGCTATCTATAAAATGTAATTTATCTCTAGGATAATCAATTACCTTCGTACTATAATAAATTCCAACTGCGGATACCTGCAAAATTAAAAAAAAACATTTTTTCAGGTGACTACTGCGTGTAAAATTAAGAGTTATTCAGTACATGGCGAAAGCAACTCAACGAATACGACAAAAGAGCCGCTATATCTGCCCATGTCTTTTCATATTTTAGTGACAGTGATTGTTTCGAAAACTTTAAACAATATATAAAGGAGCGGTCAAGAAAATTTTGTTCAGATATGAATATATAATGAAATTAAAGTTGAAGGACTTTCAAAGTTTTTTTTAAAAACAGTATGCTGTTTGGCTTAAAGGTAATACATCGATAAGAGAACCTGAAACGCAGTCTGCCTTCACTGAATCGAAGCCTGGATGGGTGATAAGCTAAATTTCTACTGATACAGAGTACACTCGAAAAAAGATTTTCAAAAAAAATTTAAAACACCAGAAAGTCTATCAAAGATCTAAGAAATCATGGATACGGAAACCTATTACCTTGGAAGCCCCTTTGGAACTAATTAATAGTTATTTTTTTAGTTAACCTTACTAACGTTTTTTTTAGTGTATGCAAAACTTTAAACATCCGTCCCTCCCTCCTAATAGTCTTCCAAAAGTCATGTAAAACGAAATCATTCAAATTGGTCCTACCGTTTGGCTGAAATAATTTTAGCCAAAAAAGGGGTAAAATTTCCTATAGTGCATTGGGACAATCAAATTTTGAGTTTGCAGCAACAAATTTTAAACAATGTCTACACTCAATTTCGTCTTGGAACTTGCAACTGCCATTACGAGAGGAGTAAATTTCTCTGGCAAACCCGCCAACATCAACAATGCAACCATCTGATCCGTCCAGCTTTAGGCCGGTTTGTTGAACTTTAAGAGAAAGCATGATCATTTGGTTAAAAAGTTTGCACATCATCAAAATCAGAGAACTTCATAAAAGTTTTAGAAACTCGACCTTTTTGGTAAGCGTTCCACGCTTCTTTCGCCGTTGTAGCTGTTGCAATGTGTGCAAAATTTGTCTGCGCGATTATGAGTGTAATTGCGGCAAGAGCGCGTTCGTCTTGTTCAAATTCTTTGACAAAAGCGTTTGAAGGAAGGGCTACACAGACCTTGCTCCAACAACCCGGATAAGACAAGCTATTTGAAGACATCTTATTTAAAAAATATACGCAAAATTTAATAAAAACAAAAATTTATTATTCCCAGTACTTTTTTTTTTGTTTTTGTCGTCATGCGGCTCATAACCTGTGGTTACTACAGTTAGTTAAGAATTTATTTAAAAGAAAATCAACAAATCGTTACATTTCATAGTGATACAAAATATGTGGCTACTCTACAAATGATTTTTATTAAATGGTGTGAAGATAAATACGTCCTATAAAAATGTCAAATACCTTCCACATAGTGCTAACTGGGCATTTAAAGGTACATGTACATTAAAAAAAAACCATATAGCTATAAATTTTTACAATTTAAAAAAATATTTAAAAATTTTACAAAAACAGTTGTCAGTCCCATTAAAAATTTTAAAACATAATCACAAAGAAAAATGTTTTTTCTATAATGTTAATTTGTTAATATCAATTTATTTTACAATTTTTCTTCACATTGATCTGCCTGTAGCAAAAGACAAAAACCAAGTGCCTATTCTCTTAGATTATAAAAAAATACAAAATCTCATTACACAGTCAATGGTATGATTTTCTATCTGCTTGTTGATTTATATGTAAATACATGTGTACACTTGGCTTCATAGACATGCAGATATATTAATGCATATATATAAAAACATTGGTATTGATTATAAGTATAGTTAATAGTATACAGTTAGGAATTTGTTGAACAATTAAAAAAAAATCAAAACCCTACTTTTGGAGGGTTTCTAATAGCTTGCTTGGTTTAATAATAAATTAGATTAAATTGCCAAACATTCTCCCCCCGCGAACAACATTGTTGTTCTTATGAAGTAGCTTTATAGCAGTGATGACCATAATGTAAAATGTATTTGTATTAGTGAGAAATATAAAGTTACACTATGAGATAAGTTGTTTATTAAAAAACGGTGTTAGTAATATTATAAAATATTTCGCATAAGCAAATTATATAAATGTAAAGTATGTTAAATTCAAGTAAAAAAACTATAGTTTAAGCAAAATTAAGCAGAATGTTATAAAATTATTTTCCTCTCTGTTAAACGTAAAAAAATTGACCAATGAAAAAAATTCTGTTACTTGTTAATATTATAAAATAGTGACCAAACAAAAGCAATTAAATTAAAGTTTAATTTAAATTCGAGTAAAAAAATTCTAATTCCTAAATTTAAGTAAAGTTTCTTAGCGGAAAAATATGTTACTTGGTAACAGTAAAAAATAAAAGTATTTTAAATACAAGTGAAAATTCTTATTAAAAAAATAGTAAAAAGATTTCATAAAAAATTATATAATATTTGCATCTTTTAAATGAAATTTTCTATTTTAATGTTTTTGTTGCAATTTCGAATAAGCATGATATTTTTTAGGTGAACCGAGTTAATTCTGGGGGGTTATTATGTATTTCTATTCGAATCGAAAAGAGTTTCGAAAAGAATTTTCGAATCGAAAGAAAATTCGTATTATGTAGTACGTTCGAAAGGCCTGCAGAGTTGTGTTTGCAATTTTAAGGGAAATTTTAAATAATTGCACTTTTTTATGTGACAAAACTTGGCAGGACTTTGCACTGTTTGATACAAAAGTCAAATTTGTAAATAAATCTAATATAAAAATTTATTTGGAACGTGAACAAAAACTTTAATTCATTTGAGCTACGTAACATTTATATTTGTAATTATATAGGTATGTATGTACATTGTATACATATTCAAAACAAAAAAAGAAAAATAATTCATAACAAAAATATCACAAAATAATTCATAATAGTATTGTAAAAAAATTAAAGAGAAGTAGGGAAAACTCAACTAATTCTAAAATCTCCTTTTCCATATCAAACAAACGTTCCTCCCGTGATATTTTTCCATTTCTTTTTTCTTGAAAAATCTAAACTTCTCTTTTTTGAATATGTACATGCGCTCCATCGTAGCACTGCTCCGTTTTAAGTATTATTTGACTGTTGATATATTTATATTTATCGCGCCTAATTCTGTTAATATGTTTTTTATTTTTTTAATAATAAGTTTTTAAGTTGTATCGAATTTTCTTAATATTTAATTTGATTTTGTATTTGTTTTTATAATAATGTCTGATATTTGGATATACTACCACGGGTATATCGATGTGGAGTATATGGTGTATTTAAGTTTGTCGCACTATTGTTTACTCCTAAGTTATTGCAAGGTATTGAATTTCTTCCGTTACTTCATTATCTCTAATACTTATTGTAGTAGGAATATTTATTTGTGCTCCATATCTACACGTACTACTGATTCCTTCAATATAATTATTAATTGCAAGCAGTTCCGCAACTTTTTGCTCTACTGGTGAAAGGAAACAATAATATCTTGGTCCACCTCCAGTTTCTGAAATATTATTTTTTTACGGCGAGACTTTAACTTTATGTGTTGCTTACAATCTGCAGCACTTTAATCTTGCGATAGTCTCTGCCATAACCCCCTTCATTTGCTTTTGGCATTAGAAACATTTAGGTATCCTTTTGTTAAATTTGTATGCAATGTTATTAATTCCACCATTATTTAATTTTGCCTTAGCTACGTATGTAAACTCCTTTTAAATAATTTTAAAATCATAGCATTTAATAAACTTTTTTTTTATTAACTACATTTTGAAATGTGTATTCTTAATTTCTTTTATGTATGTAAAAAAAATAACTATAAAGTTTCCGCAATCAAAATGGCATTCGAAAAATCTACATACGTTAATAACACATTTGATATTTGCTTTCGTACTACATAATGGCAATTTCGAAAGGGATTTTTTTGGTTTCTGAATGGAATTAAAAAATTACCTCAATTTACTAACGTTCGGAAATAAATTTCCGAAAATCGTACTACGTAATCGCATTTTTACGAATTCGATGATTTTCCGATTCGAGTAGAAATACATAATAACCCCCCTGTTCCTTTGTTTTGAGCAAAGAAATTTTAAATCTGAAAAAATTTGTTCACACAGATAAGTGGAGGCAAGAAAAGACAGGCATTTGTATGAAATTTTTTTAATTTGCGGAAAATCCGAACTATTCACGCTTTTCCAAAACTTAATAACTTCAATATCAGGTGGAGCTTCAATTTCGCTGCGAAGTATTATAAGTTCTGATTGACCTGTAAACTCATATTTTGATACATCGCACTTAAAGGGGTTTTGAAAAATATCTAGCAGTGGTTGAATTACTTTAAAATCAGATCAATTAAACTTTTTTCCTTACCTTGAAGTTCTATATTTATTTAAAATAGCGGCTGCATCAGCTAAAAATGCAAGATCTAAAATAAATTCTCTATCTTTAAAAATTATACGTCCTTCCATGTTTTCTAATTCCAGAAACTCCTTCACTTCTTCTCTTAGATTTAAAAGCCTATTCAGACTGTCACCCCGGCTTAACCACCGAACTTCTGTAAACATCTTAAGATCAAAGTGAGCAACACGTTTAGTCTTTAAAAAACATAATAATTTTCTGTGCGTGAGTGAGTGATGCCCCCCGCGAATTTTATTTATTATTTGCTCAACGGTTTTCATTGCAGAATGTTCAGTTAGAAATTTTGAGGCAAGAGCTACCTGGTGAATATTACAACGAAAACTGCTAAACTCAAACCCGTTCCGTTTTAATAGACCTATAAAACCTTAATTTTTCCCACACATGACATTTGCACCATCCGTACAAACGCCAGCTAGTTTTTTTGGGTTGACAATCGAAAATAGTTTCTCACTAACGACATCAAACAAAAATTTTTCTGTTACATTTGCATTAAAAGTTTCTAGTGAAAACATTGTTTCAAAGATATTATAGTCAATATCAACGCATCGAATACAAATAACCAGCTGGAGAAGATCATTAATGTCAGTGCTTTCATCTAAAGAAAAAGAAAAAAACTGACAGTTTTTGAGCTTTTTATAAATCACAGACTCTACACAAGCTCCTAATTGAACACTACGACGGCAAACACTGTTTCGAGACAAGGGAAGAGATTCTATTTAGCTAGTATTATGGTTTAGCTTTCGCATAATCTTAAAAAGTATATTTTTAACAAATATCCCATCAGAAAAAGGTCTAACGTACTTTATAATATATAAGGCAATAAGGGTCGATACCTCTTGTTTAACTTTTAATGTATCCTTAATATGTTCCTCTGTATGCAACCATCTTTTTAATTTATTTAAATAATTTTTTTTATTTTCCTCAAAAATGATTCCTTTTTCATCAATATTAAATTTATTAAACGTTTTAAATGCCTCTTTCTTTTTATTAAATGTTTTATAACATAAAAGGCATTGCATATCGCTAAAAGCATTTTCGATCATAAAGTATTTTTCAAATGCCATACTTCGCTTTTTTGCTGTAAAAAATAGTGTATCAAAAGAAAACACTCATACATACGCGCACATGTGCATTCGTCGCTGTTTCATTGACGACTAAATAAAAGAGCATAAGAATGTGTGTAAATTATTTTTCCACAATTGTGGTATGGCTTGGGCATCACTGCTTTATAGGCATCGTTTGTGGGCAAAAAGCATATCTTTGCTATTGGCCTTTTCATGTATTTGCCGTTGCAGTTGAGTGTGACTACTCGTACTAAGCCATCAGCGCCAGGATGCAATTCTTCTACTCTTTCAAGTGGCCATTGTCCTGGTACACTTCGTTCGTGAAGAAGTAGAACAATGTCCCCAAATTTTATATTTCTTTCGACTTTGTACCATTTTGGTCGAGCTTGGAGTCGACATAAATATTCTTTATTCCAGTGATCCCAAAAATTTGGCTTTAGACGTTCTACCAACTTCCAACAGCTTAAACGGCTAACATTCGAATCGCGCAAGTAATAATCTAGAATGCAGTTTGATGGTTCCCCAATAAGAAAATGTGACGGTGTGAGAACATCGTTATCCAGAGGATCCGTAGATAGCGGACACAAAGGCCTAGTGTTTAGGCAGCTATTTGTGCCAATAGCGTGCTTAGCTCTTCATATGTTAAAATGCGGTCTCTCATAATGCGGCGCAAGTGATGTTTTGTTGATTTTACGCCAGCCTCCGAGAGACCACCAAAATGGGGCGAAGCAGGAGGAATAAAGTGGCATTTTGTGCCTTGGTTGGCCAGAGTTTTTACGAGGTACTCAGGAAGAGTTGATTTGTTTTGTTGATACAGGATTTGAAGTTCTTTGTTGGCTTCCACGAAATTTGTACCACAGTCTGAGTATAAATCAGTGCACAATCCTCTGCGTGCGGTGAAGCGTTGAAAAGCTGCTAAGGATGCACCAACATTTAGGCTCGTGACGGCTTCTAAGTGCATTGCTTTTGTACACGCCTTCGTGGTTGTTGCTGTCTTCAGGAATGAGCTCTTTATATTGATGGGGCCGGCGTAGTCAAGACCACTATATTCGAATGCTCGGGTAGGTTGCAAACGTACTGACGGCAGGTTTCCCATAAGTTGTTGATAAGTTTGGGCTTTGTATTTGTAGCAAATAATACATCCATGCTGAACACGTTTAGCTATATATCGAGAATAAATCACCCAATAGGACCGCCTAAACATAGGTTGCATAAGCTGGAGGCTACCGTGGAGTGTTTTTACGTGAGCATCTAAATATATAAGAAAGAAAGAGGATTCTGTTTTGCCAACAAAATTGGATGTTTAGTTTTGTAAGGGACTCGTAAAATTACCCATATTGTCGAGAAACGGGAATAGTTTTATAATATTACTGTGATTATAAACTGTTTTTCCCAATTTTAACGTTTTAATTTCTTCTTGAAATGACACAGCTTAATAAGTAAATGCATTGCCTATTTTAATTTATATGTTTTTAGAAAACCAAATTCTCTTTTGCTTATATTGGTGTTGATATTTTGTAAAAACGAAGTATGTATGTCGTCACACGCAACAATTTTGATAACTTTGAAAATCTTTGGATTATTTCTGGATATTTTGTCATCGTTGTTGTTTTTGCTATTTGAACAGCATTGTTGCTACTATTTCTGCAAAAGATTTTTCAGTAGTAGAAGTAGGCCAAGATTCTGAATCGGCCGGTAGCCAGGTTGGTCCTTTCCACCACAATTCGTAGTTAACTAACTGTTCGGGCATAAAACCTATTGTAGCGCAGTCTGCTGGATTATCAATTGAAGAAATGTACCGCCAATACTCAACGTTTGTCAAACTTCGGGTATTTTCGACTCTATTAGCCACGAACACTTCCAACCGCGTTGAATTATTTTTCAGCCACGCAAGAACGATAGTACTATCCGTCCAGTAGTATATATGTAATGAAAATTTCAACACAAATGTATTTGTGCCATAATTTTCTCATCGTTTTTCCAACGGTCTACTGGTGGTAACTCTGCAGCTCAGATGATTTTGACATAAGAATGTTAGAAATAAGCAATAATGTAAAAACACATGAATTCATATTTTTGTATTAAGAAACATAAAAGCAGAGTGAAATAAAGGCTTTAAATGTTGCTTCTCAACATTCCAGAAACGCAATTACGTCTTTATTTAATTTAGTGGCTCTCTAATTAACTTAATAATTCTCTTATTACAAAACAACATTTTTGCGAATATTTCGTTTTAAAATGGAAAAGCTGAAGTTTGAGTTTATTGTAAAATCGTCGCAAAGCGACAGTAAAACAAATGTTATTACCATAACCTCAATTGAGACCGACAAAATGAGATTTTTATGATGCCAAATGAATTCCAAAATATTGCACTCCATGAAAAGTTGAAAAATACAGCTACGTTTCAAAAAGTTAAGACAACATTAACAAAAAGAGGCAGTAAGAGAAAGGTTTGGATTTCTCTAGATGCAGATACATTGAAGGAATACAAAGATGATGATGGTAACATGCATTTTAAGAATTATCTATTAGAGGAACAACAAAATGTTAGCGAAACAACGGTAAATGGTATTTCAACAGATGCTTTGCAACAAATCTTACAAAAATTTATTACAAAAAATGAAGATAAACCTGAGGTACACAACCTAAAGAACATATCAGAAAAACTTCTCATAGAAAAGTTCACCGGAAAGAATGCAAATGTTCTACAATGGATAGACATTTTTGAAAGTGAATGTTTAAGATTGGAAATAACTAAAGATATACATAAAATTGAGATATTACGATTGTTTCTTGAAGGGTCTTGCATTGACTGGTACAATTCAATGCTTATCAAATATACTAAAAATTCTGAATGGAGCCAATGGAAAAAAAATTTTTGTGGTAGTTTTGCAGACAAAGGGTGGTCTCCAGTGAGATATGCTATTGAATATAAATACATAAACGGTTGTCTGCTAGATTATGCTCTAAAAAAAGAAAGAATGTTATTGGAAGTAAATAAATCACTAGGAAACCAAATTCTAATCGATCTAATTGCTGTTGGACTTCCGAACTATGTGTGTGATAAAATAGATAGAAAAGATTTAAAAGATACAGAAGATCTATTCAATGAATTAAGAGGTTTAGAACATTTAGTGAAGAAAAGAAAGAAAAAGTATACTCGTATCAGGAAAAAAAACTAAAAATCGTTGAAATGAAGAAGCCATGCAAAATATGTAAAGAAGAGAAAAGAGGTGAACGTTACCATCCAGAATCAAGTTGTTGGTTTCGACAGAAAAATTTAGTAAAAACTGTCAATAATTCAGAATTAGAAATAGAATTAAATAAAGAAGATCCAAAAAACTGATTGTGCCACCATTAATAAAAATCAACTTACGTTTAAACAACACTTTAGATGTTACAGCAATTTATGATTCAGGGTCAAATGTGTCTTTAATCAACGCTAAACTACTAAAAATTAAACATAGTAAATCAAATGATATTCAACACGCAACTTGAGGACGATTAATGGTGTAGGCAACACAAATGGCAGTGTTAAACTGCAAATAAAAATTTTCAATATTGAAAAATACATGGATATTTTTGTTATAAATGATGAAAATTTTAGATATGACTTCTTAATAGGCCTAGATTGTATAAAAGAATTTAAATTAGTTCAAAACGATGATCTAGGAATCACACAAAAGACCAGTACAAAAGAGAACAGAAATGAGCATCATGCCAGTATTCCTTCGTCTCCCAACGAACAAAACAAATGTGAAGTAAATTTCAATCAACATAAAAATACTGATGATTTCGAAATAGCTGTCAACCTCTTGGACTTTAACCAACGGTTGGAGATTGATGCATTAATTGAAAAATATAAATCAGTGTTTGCTAAAGACAAATACGATATCGGCACTGTCAAAGACTATGAAGCTCATATTGAATTGATGGTAGATAAATATTGCTGTAAACGCCCTTACAGATGCACGATTAATGACAAAAGGAAAATAGAAAACCAATTAGCAAAGTTATTGGAAAAAAATTTAATTGAAGAATCATATAGTCCCTTCGCAGCTCCAGTAACTTTAGCATATAAAAAAGAGGAAAATAAAAAATCACGGTTATGCATAGATTTTAGAGATTTAAACAAAATTATTATTCCTCAATCGCAGCCTTTTCCACTGATAGAGGATCTCATGGTAAAAACTAGAAACTGCAAATATTTTTCAACTTCAGACATAAATTCAGCATTTTGGTCAATTCCCTTAAGAATACAAGACAGACAAAAAACGGCATTCGTAACTCAAGAGGGGCATTTCCAATGGACCTGTTTGCCATTTGGTTTGAAAACGGCTCCAGCAATTTTTCAACGGATATTGACCAACATCATTAGGAAACACAAACTTTCAGATTTTGCCGTTAATTATATAGACGATATCCTGTTTTTTTCCAACACATTCGATGATCATATTCTGCATCTTTCAAAATTACTTGAAGCAATATTAGCGGAAGGCTTTAGACTTAAATTCGTTAAGTGCACCTTTGCAGAAACTTCAGTAAAATATTTGGGACATATAATAGAAAATAATTCAATCAAACCACTTAAAGATTATTTAATAGCTGTTAAGGATTTTCCAGTTCCGAAAACAAGAAAAAGTGTCCGTCAGTTCTTGGGAAAAAAAATTATTACCATAAATTCGTTCCACACATATCTATTATATTAGATCCTTTACACAACTTATTAAGGAAAAACGTAAAGTTCACCTGGTCAGATGAATGTGAGAAATCATTCAAAAAAATAAAAAGGTTGCTTTGTTCTGAACCTATATTAAAAATTTTTGACCCAGATTTACCAATTAAAATATATACGGATGCGAGCATTAAAGGAATAGGAGCAGTGTTGAAACAAGATGATGAAAATGGAAATTGTAAACCAGTGACGTATTTTTCAAAAAAATTAAATGAAGCTCAAAAGAAAAAAAAAGGCGATATATCTCGAATGTTTGGCAATAAAAGAAGCTGCAAGATACTGGCAACATTGGCTCATTGGAAAAGAATTCATAGTTTACACAGATCACAGACCTTTGGAAAATATGAACATAAAAGCCAGAACGGATGAAGAGCTTGGAGATCTTACTTACTATTTATCACAATACAATTTTAAAGTAAAGTACAAACCAGGAAAATTAAATCAAGAAGCAGACTGTTTAAGCAGAAATCCAGTTTTGGAATCTTCTGAAAATGCAGATGAAATAATAAAAGTTGTAAATTTAATAAGTCTTCAGGACATAAGAAAAGACCAAAGTACAAATATGGATCTACAGAACAAAAGAAATAAATTCAAATTAAAAAATGGAATATGTTACAAAACTTTACATAAAAAAGAAAAAATTGTTTTAACAGAAGGTCTCAGTAAAATATTAATAAAAAATGTACACAAAACCTACTGCCATATAGGAAGAACGCAAATGTTAAATAAAATAACACCATTTTATACATGAATAAACATAATTAAAATCATTAAAAGCATTTGTGACAATTGTGAAATCTGTATAAAAAACAAAACAAGAAAATCATCAAATTTTGGCTTAATGTCACAGTTGGGGCCAGCAACACGTCCGTTTGAAATTGTATCCATTGATACCATTGGAGGCTTTGGAGGATCGCGTTCTACAAAAAAATACTTGCATCTTTTAATAGATCATTTCTCGAGGTATGTATATATTTCAACATCAAAATACCAAAACGCTAAGGATTTTATAAAACTAACTAAAAGCGTAATACAAGACTATAAAATAGATATGATACTCACAGCTCAATACCCTGGCATAAATTCAGAAGAATTTAAAGAATTTTTAAGAGCAGAGCATATACAAATGATTTTCACTGCGGTTAATGCTCCCATTTCAAATGGTCTTAACGAAAGAATGAATCAAACGTTGGTTAATAAAATAACGTGTGTGATTAATGAAAATGAGAAAAATACATCATGGACAACCATTGCAAGGAACTGTGTCGAAAAATATAACGAAACAGAACATACAGTAACCAAATTTGCTCCAAAATATTTATTAGAAGGAGAATGTGTAAATATTTTACCGCATGAGTTAAAGTCAAAATTACTGCTGAAGACCTGGAAAGAGATAGAAGATTAGCTCTGGAGAATGCAAAGAAATCTCATAATTATAATAAAATTCAATTTGATCAACATAGAAGAGAAATTATATTCAATGTAGGAGATTTGGTTTATGTAGAGAACGGTAACCGCTTGAACAGAAAAAAACTAGATGAAATAAGAATTGGACCATATAAAATACTCAAAAAAATTTCTAATTCCATATACGAAATCAACACGGGTCACAAAAAAATGGAATCAAATTTCTTCCACATTACAAAACTAACTCCGGTGCTGTATAATAACCAATGAACAATTAAGTTTAACAACCAAGCAACTGTTCTTCTCCTAGGGGGGGAGATGTAATGAAAATTTCAACACAAATGTATTTGTGCCATAATTTTCTCATCGTTTTTCCAACGGTCTACTGGTGGTAACTCTGCAGCTCAGATGATTTTGACATAAGAATATTAGAAATAAGCAATAATGTAAAAACACATGAATTCATATTTTTGTATTAAGAAACATAAAAGCAGAGTGAAATAAAGGCTTTAAATGTTGTTTCTCAACATTTCAGAAACGCAATTACGTCTTTATTTAATTTAGTGGGTCTCTTATTAACTTAATAATTCTCTTATTACATATATTGTTCATATTGAAGTTTGCGCTGGTTTTAATTTTAGTAACCAATTTTGCCATGACTGCTGCAGATAATTCTAGTCGTGGAATTGTATCGCCTTTTATTGGAACAACTTTCGTATTCCCTTGAATTAGGTTAATTAAAGTTTTACCAGATTCTGTTTCGATACGGGCATAGACAACAGTTGCGTACGCTACTCTTGAAGCATCACTAAAGGCGTGAAGTTCAATTTTGCATTTAGAAGGGGTGTAACCAATCCATCGAGAAATTTTTATCTCTTCAAGAGCTTTTAGTTTCGACCTAAGGTGCACCAATTCACACTGTATTCCATTTGGAACAGTATCTTTCCAGTCAAGTTTTAATTTCCACAGCTTTTAAAATATTATTTTTGCTATTATGGTGGTAGGCGATACCCATCCCTGTTGGGGTGTGTTAGGCAGAAAAAGAAATTTGAATAAAAAACACAACTGTTATAATATTGTAAATATATGCTTTTATTAATAAATATTTTTACCTTGAAATACGAAGTGTGTGTTCTCTCAGTATAAAAGACAACAAGTTTTTACAAAAAACAAAAAGGAAGATGGCGAAAACAAAGTTTAGTTGAACCGTTAACGGTTTTAAGCAATGCCATTAAAAGTAAATACTCCTAAAAAATACACAGTTTACTAAAGGAGTAGAATTTAGTTTTTATCAAAGTCACCAGAGTGACAAATGAGGAATTACATAAAATTTATGATTAATTAAAAAACCGAACAGTTCAACCTAAACATTGCCGGCCGCCTTGCAATAACAAAGTTAGATGCAATAAACATGAGAAGTAATTTAATCAATGAATGTTCTTTTTTTATTGTATTATTTTTTCCAAATTCAAAATAAATATGGTTTTTACAACAGATCCATAAACTGAACCCAACTAAGGGATGGTTTTGTGCACAATTAGGAGTGAATTATATAGGCGATTGGCCAGATATAACCCACCCAAAGATTGTGTACTGAGCTAGTGGACAGCCCGGGCAAGAATAAATTTTTCCCGTAATGATTTGGGAACTTAGTTCTGGACCGAGAACCAGCGCGACCTGACCTGAGTGGTAAAAGGTCGGATCCGTCAACTGCAAGCCGGGAAAATGCTCCCGCACAACCTCTGACACATTCTCTATTGGAGTTCTTATACCCCGCATTTTTGAAATTTTTGCTGTCAGGGAAATTGTTTTTAATGGATCATACAACGATCGAATGGTTACACGGCAATAGGACCCCGTAACAGGAATATTTAATTTTCTAATCAGCTGTTCACTGATGTAGCTGACGCTACTGCAGAGGTCTATTACCGCACGAACTATTATCTGCCGGTCCCCTAGAACAAGTTTCGCCTGCAAGGTCGGCGAGAAATTTACCACATAATGCATTGGTAACGAAGTTACACTGACCATATGTGACGGCACAATGTTCTTCGATTTCTTATTCTTTTTGGTGTTATTTCCTTCAACACGCTTGAACAGTCTTTCAACGTGTGATTGCTGGCCAAACAACGTGAGCAATGGCCCCAAGTCAGCACATGACGCGATTTCTTCTCATGAACAAGCTGCCGAAATCGAAAGCACGCTCTTAAAGGGTGAGGTTTTTTGCAGAGGCTGCAATTGAGCGCACTGGAGTCTATCCCTTTATTTTTTCGCAAATCATTTTTCGGGCCAAAGCTGTCCACTAAGCTGGAGGATCCAGTTGGTGCAGAATCCGTTGATGCCGGTACCACAGCGACAGGCTCATCCACTATGGAAAGGGATGCAGGTGGTTGCGATTCCACTGCCATGGAAGCCGTTGTCGAAGGTATGGTGCAGGGTGCTTCAGTTATCGGATCTGCTACCTCCATCGCCTCCTCATAATCCACTAGCAGGGCATCTTCATAAATGGTTGACAAGGTGGCCATAATGCTAGGAAATAAGGAGGGTTAATACATGTTAATTACAAGTTAATTGGTCAAAATGACCAGTTTTGTGATTGGTCGTTTTACAACCCCGTTTTCTGTGCGCACGTCGGCGACGCGCACATGATCATCACTTCCTGGGTACGTTTTAATTACGCGACCTAATTTCCAGGAAGAGGGAGATAATTGTTCATGACGAATAGCAACCAAGTCGTTTACGGCTATGTCTCGGTCTAGAAATTTCCATTTGTAGCGTTTATGCAAAGTATGAAGATATTCCTCTTTCCATCGGCGACAGAAATCATGAGAAAATGCCTTCATTTTGCGGTATCGATTCACTAAACCTATAGGTGACTCATAAATAGATGGTTCCGGTGGTGCCAATATTGGACCGCCTATTAAAAAATGACCAGGAGTCAGGGCCACAGGCTCGTTAGGATTGTCAGACATAGGACATAAGGGTCGAGAATTCAAGCAAGCCTCTATCCGCGCAAGTATGGTAGAAAGTTCTTCGAAAGTATATTTTACCGATTGAGCCTCCTTTCTAAAATGAAGTTTAAAGCTTTTAACAGCAGCTTCCCATAGTCCACCCATATGAGGCGCACCTGCATTGATAAACCGCCATGAAAGGCCCTGAACGGCAAAAGTAGAGCACAGTCGAGCCTGGCTCTCCGTCAGAAAAGTACGAAAATCTCTCTCAATCTCACGAGAAGCTCCTACAAAATTGGTTCCATTATCAGAAAATATTGTCAGTGGACAACCACATCTAGCAATAAATCGATGTAATGCCGCCAAAAACGAATCTGACGTTAAATCAGTCGTGGCTTCTAAATGGACTGCTTTAGTTGAAAAGCAAACGAAGATACACACATAGCCCCTCGTTTTCCGGCAGGATCTACCAGTGAAACTTTTCAAATCAAAGGGATCTGCAAAATCAACACCCGTAGTGGTAAAAGGTCGCTCTAAAGTAGTGCGTTCCGGAGGTAAAGCAGCCATTATCTGAGAACATGAGCGTTTTTTATCCAATACACAACGCTTACAACGATTTATTATAGTCCGCACTAGAACCTTAAGTCGAGGCACCCAATATTCAATGCGCATAATCCTCAACATCAATTGATTACCGCTATGAATAGAAATCAAATGCACAAATTCCCCTAAAAGAATAGTAAACCGACACGAATAAGGTAGAATAATCGGATGTTTCTCCGTGTAAGATAAAGATGGCGATTTTACCAAACGACCATTTAGTCTCATTACTCCTTTATCATCTAAAAAGGGATTAAGTGAACTAAGCGAACTTCTCGATGAAATGGTCTCTCCTGCTAAAAGAGATTTATATTCTTCCACAAAATGAACCTTCTGAGCCAAAATTGCTAAAAGCAATCGAACCTTTGTTATCTCATCACTTGAAATGGTAGAAGAATCAAAAGATTGTTTGCCTCTAAGCGAAGAATGTGTCATAACAAAAAATCGAAACATGTAAGCAATTACCCTAAGAGCGCGGTCAAGTTTAGAAAACCGGTCAAGAATATCCTCATAATTCGAAAAAAAGAGGCGTGTGCTCTTACAGCTCTAGCTTCGACATCTGTGTCCAACGGGGAGAGATCATGAATTTTCCACTGAGACTTGGGCTAACGAAGCCACGTGGGTCCGTGCCACCAGAGTTCACTCTTAGCCAGATCTGAGGGCGAAAGTCCCAGACTGCCTAAATCCGCCGGATTTTCTTCCGATCGAATATGATACCAACTATGCTTCCCTACATTATCCTGAATCCGACAAACCCTGTTAGCCACAAACGTTGTCCAGCTATCCGGTGTTTTTCTCAACCAACACAGAGCAATAGTGGAATCTGTCCAACAATACACTTGCCTTATCGGAATATCAATCGCTCCAATAACAGCTTTTAACAGCTCTGAGGCCAAAACTGCATCGCAAAGTTCCAAGCGAGGTAGGGAAATTGATTTTATTGGAGCCACTTTAGTTTTGCAAGAGAGCAAACAAGTACAGATTTGGTCATATGCTTCGACACGAACATAAATCACCCCCGCGTATGCTTTTTCAGAGGTATCAGAAAAAACATGAAGTTCCACTAATGTCCCAGGTGCATAGTGCACCCATCTGGGAATCCGGATGTCATTTATTTCCGTATTAAAGTTGACGAATTTTCTCCATTCCCTGTCCGTAGAAGGGACTAAAAAATCATCCCAGTCAATATTATCTCGCCAGATACTCTGCATAATAATCTTAGCAGTAATGATTACCGGACCTATCCATCCTACAGGATCAAACAATTTGGCGATTATGGACAACACTTCCCTTTTCGTGTAACGTCCCCTCTCGGCTATAGGCTCTACACGAATGTAAAAGGAGTCCAATTGAGCATTCCACTGAATACCCAATGTTTTTGAGTTACTAGATTCAACAAATACCAAAAGTTTAGAATCTAGAAGATATTCCGATGGAAGGCCTTTTAGAACTTCAATGTCGTTTGAAGTCTATTTTCTTAACTCAAATTTAGCTGAAGACAAAGCAGATATAAGCTGATTTCGTGCCTTCAATACAGACGAAACATCATGAGCCCCTGTTAATACGTCGTCAGCGTACATATCCTTGCGCAATATATTAGCCGCTAGAGGGTACTCCGTCTCTGAGTCTTCTGCGAGCTGTAACAGTGTCCGTATCGCCAGATAAGGAGCACAGTTAACACCGAAAGTCACAGTCTGCAATTCATACGTCTTCACCTCTTCTGCCGGAGAAGATCGAAAAAATATACGCTGATATGGCGTATGAGCAGAATCCAACCGAATTTGTCTATACATCTGAGTAATATCGCAATTAAAAACAAATCGAAATAGCCTCCAACGCAGAATAAGCAGAACTAAATCGGATTGCAAAGTGGGTCCCACATAAAGACAATCATTTAAACTAGTTCCATTAGAGGTTCTATTTGATGCATTAAATACGACACGCAATTTCGTAGTTTTGCTATCCGTCTTAAATTCCGGGTGATGAGGAAGATAACAGGAGAATGAAGTACGTACTACAGGCTTCATATGACCCAAACTCAAATACTCCTTAACAACACTATCATATAATGCCTTAACATTAAGCTTCCGCAAAAGTGAGGACTCATTTCTCAAGAATTGTGCCATAACATTCTGTCTTGAAAAGCCTAACTTAAGAGAATGAGGAAATTCTGGCCTAAAGGGTAGCGTCACTACATATCTGCCGTCGGAGTCGCGTCGCGTAGTTCTCCTAAAATTGTCCTCACAAAATTTATCAGCTGGTGATAATATTTTCGTTTTAGGGGTTTCCTCAAGTTCCCAAAAGCGAAGCAGATTTTTATTCAAATCGTCCCCTGCAGAAATCCCTACAGTAGTCGCATACACTTGCACGCGTGATTCTCGAATAGACCCCGTAACGATCCATCCAAATACGGTATTCTGAGCCAGCAATGTCCCCAAAACATCACGACGAATTCCGCCCAAAATTAGCTGAGGATACAAATCCGCCCCGAGAAGTAATTCAACCGGTCTGGATTGATAAAACCGGGGGTCAGCTAGTTGTAGATCCGAAAAATTATCCCGAAGACTCGATCCCAATAGGAAAGAGGGCAAATTGCCTGATATATTGGGTAATATCAGGGCCATGGTTGCCAATAGAATAGATTTATCTAAAGGAGAACCAATTTTCAAAGCGCAAACCTTTCTTGCAGCAGAAATCGTTTGGTTAATACCAGAAACTTTGACATTCGTCGAATGTGCAGATAGTTTCAACCAATTCCGTAAATTTTCAGAGATCAAAGAAGATTCCGAAGCAGGGTCAATAAGAGCGTGAGCGGGGTATGTCATACCCTGATGAATAATATTCACCATAGCTGTTCCCAGAAGCACTTCTCGATTCTGAGACATGAAAAACCTGCCGATTAGAGTTGCCATCATGATATACGCCAGTTGATGTAGAAGGTAGGGAAGAGTTCACATTAGCGCCCTGTGCGACGTTACCCGAAGCCGGTGCCGAATTATCCCTAGCCGAAACTTCTAAACCTGTTTTATTACGATGTAGTAACGTATGATGCCTTTTATTACACTTCGTGCAATTAAAAGCACTTTTACAATTTTTCACCTCGTGTTCCCGCGACAAGCAATTCACACAACAGTGAAATTTCTTCACAGTTGAAAATCTTTCCGAAATCGAAAGATTTTTAAAACGTTTACAAGTCCTCAAAAAATGACCTGAAGACCGACAGAAAACGCAGGAAGATGAGACTGAATTCACAACATGAGCCCTGACCTTCTGTCCAGAAGATTTTACAGATGGCTGTGAATCCTTAAGATCACGAACACACTCTAGAGTCTGAATTCTTTCCGTCAGAAGAGCATCAAACTCTTTCCAAGTAGACAAGACCGATTTATTACAAACACCCTGTTCCCAGAGACTTACAGTAGATGTAGACGCTGAATGCACATAAAAATCAAAATTGGATCCCAATTATCCGTTGCCACCTGATATACAGAAAGCGAAGTAAGACAATTATTAATTCCGCGTTGAAGACTTTTAAGCCCGGCACTAGATTCCTTATCTACCGAAGGAAGGTTAAATAATAATTTCAATTGGTTATTAACCAACATACGAGGGTTCTCATATGCCTCTTTCAAAATTTGCCACGCCACGTCAAACCCTTCATTACTCAGCGGACACTTCGACACTATCTCATTCGCTTCACCGGCGGTCTTACGTATCAAATGACACAGCCGTTCAACATTACTAAGGCGCGAACTATTAATATATATTGCAGTAAATAAATCCCTAAATGCGGGCCAAGCAATATAATCACCTTCAAATGTTTTTACATCACAAGGAGGCAAGGACAAATTATGGTCAAAACTACCCGTATTGGAATTCACCGAAGTAGAACAACCCGCCTTTGGGGCCGCTTGGAAATTATGAACTTTTTCATTTATAGCAGCCGAACATTTCAAATACGCTACATATGGGGACTGATACTTAGACGAAGCTACCTCTTCATCAGTAGGCTCCACCTTAGCACTGTCCTCAAAAAAGTCCAAACAAGCCTCATACGAAGACTTAACTTTTTCCCATAAACTCTTTAATTCGACACCCTGAATCTCCAAAGTGTAAATAGTATGCATTTCGTCACGAAACTCGCAAAAATTTGATTCAAATTTAATAAGCGCATCCGATGCTGTTATAAATTTATTTAGTGGTGATTTTGACATTTTTCTTTCTTTAATAATTAATCCACGTGAAAATTCTTGTTGTTATTTCAGGCAAAAAATGTTTTAATTTCTCACCTAAATATAATAATTTCAATCAATTACGATTTGTTTGAAAAAAGAAAATTTTCCAATAAAAATTAATTAAATGTACAAACAAACCGAATTACAAAAAATTATTCACAAATAGTCCAAGAAAAATTAAAACTTTTTACCGCAGAATATCACCAAAACTTTTGTCGACTAACCCTAGTCAAATTGTCTGTTGGGTTACAGTCGGTTTTACAACAACAAATATAATAAAAGAAAAAACTAGTTGATTATAAGTGTATAACAAATATATACGTATGTATGTATATATGCACTTTATTACACTTAGTAATTATTTAATCAACTTATTTATTTATTTAATTCAATTAATCACCCACTTAATATTCTATTTTAATATAAAAAATTGCGAAAATGTTTTATTATATTTTATATTGTCTGCGGTTGATTTAATCTCTACAAAATACAAGGGTTGTTACACGATCAATCACAATAGGTACAAAATATTCACAAACAACAATTGTCAATGTATTTATTCATTAGATATATACACTTTTTCTTTTATTCACTTTTAAAAATATTTTAAAATGAAACTATTACGCACCTTTAATCAAATTGAAATTTTCTAAAGGAGTGTAGAAAATGAGTGCTGATGTAATGAAAAAAGGTGATGATCCTTTGAAGAAAAAAAGAATATTAATATCCTCTAAATAAATTCTCAGTATCCGGCTCGAAGGACCAAAATGTTGGGGTGTGTTAGGCAGAAAAAGAAATTTGAATAAAAAATACAATTGTTATAATTTTGTAAATATATGCTTTTATTAATAAATATTTTTACCTTGAAATACGAAGTGTGTGTCAGTATAAAAGACAACAAGTTTTTACAAAAAGCAAAAAGGAAGATGGCGAAAACAAAGTTTAGTTGAACCGTTAACGGTTTTAAGCAATGCCATTAAAAGTGAATACTCCTAAAAAATACACAGTTTACTAAAGGAGTAGAATTTAGATTTTATCAAAGTCACCAGAGAGACAAATGAGGAATTACATAAAATTTATGATTAATTAAAAAGCCGAACAGTTCAACCTAAACAATCCCAAAGGGTCAAATAATTTAGAGGCGTCTGAAAGTAGACTACTTTTAGTAATGTTTTCACAAAATGAAAAATTTATGAAAAAACAAAAGAAACCATTTTTAGTATCCCAATTAGTTAAAAACACCAAAATTGAGTCCCATAAAGAAATATCTATCTTTAAAGACTTTAATTGTGAGAGACAGGTTCGCGTGGTATCTAGTAACGCTTTTACATTTTTAGAGGTACCAGCAAAAGGCGGTATTGAAAATAAACGTTTCCATACTTGCTCTACAAGTTTCCTTTCATTGTGGATTCTTTATTCGAGGGTATTCCATGCTAAATCATAACTGGACTCTGCTGCCGGATACTCATTAACCATGTGAAGTGGCGTTCCTGTACAAGAAGACCTTAAATAAAAATATTTTTGAACTTTTGTCAGAGAATTATTTTGATGCCCGAGTGTCTTAAACATATCGCGGTTTGCAATCCATTCAAAATAATCCCCCGAAAAGGTTGGCATAGAATGAATCGTGCGACTAGTTATTTTGAATGAACTTGCGTGGACGGGTGGATTCTGTGGCAAATCAGAGTCTAAAACAAAATCAAGAATGTTAGTTTTTAATGAATTATAGACATCATAACACTGGTAAAAAGTGTCGTTACTTAAATACGGTACGTCGCCTTCAGACATAGAATTTTCCCGAAGCATTTATAGAAGTTGTTCATGACCATCCTTAAATGTTCTATAGCTGCTTTCTAATTCCTTCAGAATAGTTTGTGCATATCCTCTGGATAACTAGTTTTAAGGCTTGTATTCGCCACATGCTCTATGTGAGCGAAAGTTTTTTTTTGATCATCAACCACTTTTAGTGTTGATTAAAATCTTTTCTAGATTTACCAAGAAGTAATTGACAGCAATATTTGCAAAAAAAGGATTCGAAGCCGTAGACACGACGATAAAAAAAACAAGACGACTTTAGCTTTTTCACAGTTTGAACTGATACCGTAAACGAGACGGCAGTAGTAAGAATTAGAACACACAGTATGGGGTTATTTGTCAGCACTTGGACATCTCCCGGGTTTTGGCACCAATTTAATGTGTGAGTTCTTTATTTAAAAATGTTAATATCGATTTATTATCTAATTTTTCTTCATATTGATCTGCCTTTAGCAAACGACAAAAACCAAGTACCTACTCTTTTAGATTATAAAAAATACAAAATCTCATCACGCAGAACAATGGTATGATTTTCTACCTGCTTGTTGATTTATGTGTAAATACATGTGTACACTTGGATTCATACACATGCAGATATATTAATGCATATATATAAAAACAATGGTATTGATTATAAGTATAGTTAATAAGTATACAGTTAGGAATTTGTTAAACAATTAAAAAACTGAATTGTGGAACTTATTAATTTTGTAAGGTTTCTAATAACTTGCTTGGTTTAATAATAAATTAGATATAATTCCGAAACACCCCTTATCATGAATGTTTTCTTTTTACGTGAAATGTGGAAATTTTTCATTGTTTTGTTTAGTTTGATTTTGATACTGGAATTCATATATAAGTATTTTTCATCTAATAAGAAGTTTTAGGTTGATAAAGTAATTTTAGAGGGTAAAATCGGTAAATAAATGTCAATGTGACATTCTTTTTAACAAGATGCAAGGTAATAGGTCAATTGCCTCGATATGCCATATTATTATAAGCCTTGGAGATCCGTAACGCGAATCTAAGGGTCAGTCCAAAATTTTTAAAACGTTGACTGCCAATTTTCAGAAAACTGGCC
This sequence comes from Gymnosoma rotundatum, assembly GCA_916610165.2. NCBI lineage: Eukaryota > Metazoa > Arthropoda > Insecta > Diptera > Tachinidae > Gymnosoma > Gymnosoma rotundatum. The sequence continues at coordinate 46,250,867 of OU744340.1, read as the reverse complement.
AAAAATTACAATTTGATTTTTTTCACATTATATTACTAAAAACTCTATTTCTTGATCATAGGTATCGTCAAAATGCAAAAATTATGATTTTTTAGGAAAAAAAAGACCTACGAGCTAACTCGTACGCATTCTTTTATATTTTGTTTTATAATTATTATAAGTTATATGATATTATATGATATCTATTATAATTTTATTATTATTTTCTTCCTTTTTAGTTTTTTAAACAAAGGCCACTGACTCGAAATGAAATTGAGTACAGGAAGCCAACATTCAGTTTTTGCCCTATTCCAGAAAGCCATTTATCGATAGTAGCACTGATATAATACGATTTTATTCGTAGCTGCACAAAAATTACAGGATTAGTGAGTACGAGATATCTCGTAGTTGGCTCCCTAGAAGGGAAAGGAACGCAATCTACAAGTTATCTCGTAGTTGGCAGTCAACGTGTTAAATTTGCATTTTATACCCCGCAAACAACTTTCTTTCATTTTGGCAAATGCAGTATTCAAGCTGTGAATAAAATTGTTCACGTGAAATTCCCGATACAAATTTTCAGTTCAGGTGGAATAAAATTTTACGTGAACAAAAATTTCACGTTTTATTCACGATTTGAGTTCATTTTACTTAGCTGTTTTTGTCTGTTTTTCAACAAAGGCTGCACACTGAAGGTTGTAACGGAACTGACAAGAGATGCATTCATTGAAGCGCTGAAAAGATTCTTATCACGCTAAGGGCGGTGCCAGACCATATATTCCGACAATGCTACAAACTTCATAGGTATGCGGAATCAGCTAGAAGAATTAAATCAAGCGATATTTGATAATAACTCCAAAGAAAAAATCTTACAGGCTTGCAGTAAAGAAAGCATTGAATTTAAATTTATTCCACCTCGGCCCCCTCACTTTGGAGGCTTATGGGAGGCAGCAGTAAAGGCCGCTAAGCAACTTTTACTACGAAGTGTTTCAACAAAGTCACTAACTCACGAAGAGCTTGGGACAGTAATTATAGAAATAGAAGCTATATTAAATTCCAGTCGGCTTACTCCGATGTCATCTAATCCAAATGATCTAACTGCACTGACTCCCGGACACTTTTTAATTGGTAAACCACTCACAGCCCAAGTGGATAGTAGATCAGTTCAACCAAATATTTCTCTCGCCACAAGATGGAAACTCGTCTCCCAACTTAAGCATGAGTTCTGGAAACGTTGATCTGCCGAGTATTTACTCCAACTGCAGGAAAGACAGAAGTGGAAATCATCATCTGAATACGTGAAAGAAGGACAGATGGTTATCATAAAAGAAGACAATTAACCGATTATGAGCTGGCCACTTGGAAGAATCCTTCAAACACACGAGGAAAGGTTCGGTTAGCAGATGTAAAAACAACTGCAGGAATAAAAAGAAGACCTATTCACAGATTAACTCCGCTACTTCACGAAGACGAATTACCTGCAACTGGGTTATCCAACCCTATTCGCCCAGTACCTGTTGACAAAGAAGATACTACACCCACCAAAAAATCGAAGACTCTTACTAACTCTATCCTAGCCATACTTTTTATTCCAGCTGTTATGGACAGTCCCGTAGAGATAAAGAACTTTTATTCTGATCCAGGTCTGTACTTTGAAGGTATCGGTACCATAAAACTAGCAACAGCTAAATGGAAACTCATGGTATTCTATTATCTAGCACCTTTTTTGTCCGAGTTAAAGATTTTTTAGTCTGGATTAGTCACGTTGCAACACTTATGTTAAACCATCACACATCGGGCAACATGTAATATTTTAATAAATAATTTCAATCAAGTAAAGGAAGAATTGCTGGAAGAAAAGAAACTATTCGCCGGTAGAAGAGTTAAAAGGGGTGTTTTCAACATTGTTGGAAATGTAGCAAGATACAACGTACGCTTCCAATTGAAGAAGATAACTTAATTCAACTATACAAGCTTATGAAAGCGAATGGCGCAGTGACAAAAGACGAAGTTCTCTTTGAAATTAGGTTGCCACTGATCGATCAACAGTTCCTAGAACTCCTGAAAACAACTCCGGTCCCAACAATACCACCTTTTTTAGCAGTGAATCCGCACTGAAATCTGCACTATAGCAACAAAGCATCTTATATTCAAAAGGATATAAATTCCTGTGAAATTAATATCCTTAACAGCGTTAAGACAGCCAATTGTAGTCTTACCCGTCTGGCAGATAACACAACATGGACGCAAATGAAAAATTCGAATAAATGGATTTTTGCTACCACGACAAAAATAGAAATTTCAGCGGTTTGCGGCAATGAAAACTCGCAACAGCTAATAAGAGGCGCTGGAATAATGCAAATAAAACCAAATTGCATAGTTTAAGCCAACTTACTATCCACGGTCACTTTGATGCATCAAGTAGCTTGCATACTTCATACGTCCAATTCAGGCACATTGATCAGATTAGCATTTCACAAGAGATCAAATGAATTTTTTAATAATACTAACAACCAGATTGAAACCCATCTAAATCGACTGAATAACCTGCAAAAACAGCTTGCAGAGTCAACTATTGTCAGATTGACAGAGTTAATCAGGTCCCAAGCCAACATCACCATGCCGTCAGCTACACTGACCGTTGGTCAACTCGGGGGAGAATGTTGATACTTAATCAACATAATTTTATTTTTTTATTTTTTATTATTTTACCATTATTAAAAAATATTGCACAATTTCCGTATTCAAATTTAATAACTTTTATTGTTGACTAAACACTTTATTTTATAACCCAATTTTTTATTAATTTCATTAACCACAATTAACATTGTTGTTGACTAAGCATTTTTTCATAATATAATTTATTATATTATGCTAATATCCCAAAACATTTTTAAATAAAAATGCAATTTATTCGTTGGTTGGAAAAGCAGGTATCTATACGTATTTCGCCGGTTGCTTAAGCCAGCTCATCAGGAAACCTTTATCCAAATTTTTAGAAAAACCAAAAACATTTCCTTTAAAAAACTTCAAAAACAACATGAGAGTTATTTAAGAAGCCAATACAGAAATGTTAAGGCATTAACAAAAATTACCAAAAATTAATCAGCCGATGGCCTTGGCAGCCAGTGCTAACCTTCAGGGGGGTTAAATATTATTAATTTTATATTTACATGATCTTAATATTAAGTAAATAAATAATAAATAAATAATATTATAAAAATTCCCAAAATAATTTTTAAAATAAACATTTTTTCTTTTAAATTCAATAACCTAAACATTTTATATTAAGTTTCATTACCCATTATTGTTGATAAAACAGAAATTATTATTTCAACTTCAATAATACATAATAGGTTCAATAATTTTGCAAAAAATGTACTCTTCTTACTAAGCAATTTTAATCAATTTATTGCAAAACATTTAGTATATATAAAAAAAGTTAATATATATAAAAAAAAAGTAATTAATCATTATTTTAAAGCATTTAAGGTTTCTTCAGGTTCAAGTGCTTGTAAGAACAAGAAGAAAATAAAAAAATAGTGTTAGTTCTGACGAAACGTTTGAACTAAGTTGCACATTCTATACAAATGTGCAAAATATACAGAAATCTTAACATTTAAAATCTGTCTTATATGAGTACAAAAAAATTACCTTAATAGCTTCTTCTGATGGATTAATGACTCTAAGAAAACGCTTAGCTGTCTTTGTCACTGGAACATCCTCAAATAAAACAACAGCTTTGCCAGTGAATGGTGCCATTATCACATCTGTGGGTTCTTGAGATTGATTTAGTTTTTTCGTCTTACGCCGAGTTGGAGTAACTTTGACCTGTACCGCAGTTGAAACAGAAATGGCACATTAAAAATTTTAATGTAAAGAGAAAAATTATATATGGAGCCTTTGCTGCATGGGTCATAACTTAAAAATTTTAATTTAATAAAGAAATACTTTTCAGTGATATTCCTTTATTTCAAAAACAAATTATGACATTCAATCCCATAAAAATCTTACGAATAAAAATTTCTCTATGACCTCTAAAGAGTTCAAACTAGGGATGAGCGATTTTTGAGAAAGGTCGTTAGCAGTGAACCTGGTTTTCAAATCACCGTTCTTTTAAATAGTTACCGTGATCACCGTTTGCAGTTTTTTTTAATTAGGGCATACATGTTTATATAGGAATTTGTAGTATAGATATTAAATAAAATACATGTGCAAACAGTCCCCATAACACAAAAGGCATTTTGATCTCTACATTCAAAGCAGCTGTACAGATAGCTGTTGTGAATAAGTAGAAGCAAAAAAGCTACACAGCAATGTTTGCTTTCAATCGTCAAATCAATCGGACGTGTATTTTTTTTAAACTCGCAAAATAAATATACCTATTACAAATAAAATTTGTGAGTGTGTGAATTTTAATAAACAAACGACAAAAACAATAAAACCTGATTGCACAAAACAACAAAGTTGTTGTATTTTTTTTTCTTTTCAATTTTTTTTATTTTTTTTTGCAACGGAAGTATCAAGTGTATAATAAGACAAAACAAAAAAAACAGTACGAGGGCTCTCTAATGAGTCACTCAAATTTTAAGTTAAATCCTTCTGAGAAAAGTGCGAAAATAAGCAGTAGAAATGCATATTTTATACTAAATGCGGATACAAATAGTGAAAAAAACATTGAAACAAATGTAAACAAAAAAACTGATGCGTTCTTAAATGCTGAGCCAATTTATCGAACACGTTCTTGTTCACCGTTGTTGCTAAGTAGTGGCAATAAAAAAAATACAAATACATCCTCGTCACCTGAAATCAGTACGCCCAAACCAATAACGGTAAGTGCACAAAAACCCAAGACGCAAGTGGGTATGGATCGATACGTGACGGTATTAAAAAGAGGACGAAGCCCTAAATCCTCGCAATTAGCACCAATTTCTAAGTTCCACAAGGAAAAGGATTCGAACGGTATAAATTCCCACAATCGTTTTGCTATTTTAGATAGTGAAACAACCGAATCGAAAACGGCACCCAAATCGTCGAAACCTCCTCCAATTTTCTTAAGGGAGAAAAACTCGAACGAACTTATCAAGAAATTAATTTCAGTTATTGGGGAGAATTCATTCTATGTGGTTTCTGTCAAACGTGGTAACATCAACGAGACTAAAATTCAAGTAAATGACGAAACCAGCTACCGTAAAACAGTAGATGAATTTGAAAAATGCAAAAAAAATTTTTATACCTACCAACTCAAGAGCAGCAAAGGTCTACAGGTAGTCATTAAAGGGGTAGATTCATATGTGGATCCAAAGGAGATATTAGCTGGCCTCCAAAAAGCGGGATTTAAGGTTAAACATGTAGATAACCTTAGAAATAGAGAACGGGTGCCCCAACCTCTTTTCCGAGTTGAACTGGAACCAGGCGACATCAAATTAAAGAAAAATGAAACGCACCCCATATACAATTTGAAGTACCTATTACACCGCAAAATAACAGTGGAGGAACCACATAAACGCTCAGGACCCGTCCAGTGCCTTAATTGTCAAGAATATGGCCATACTAGGGCATATTGTAAGTTGTCACCAGTTTGCGTAGTGTGTGGCGAGTTACATTGTTCCGCCCAATGTGATAAACCTAGGAATGACACCACTGTTAAAAAATGTAGCAATTGCGGCGGAAACCACACTGCTAACTACAGAGGCTGTCCAGTTTTTTCCATAGTAAGGAAGTCATCTCAAAAATTAAATACTCCTGCTAAGCAACCACAATATCGAGCAAATGTGCATTTCCCTCAGTTGGCTCAACCAACAACCCAACATGTCTCATACGCGGATATGTTAAAATCCAATAATATTTCAGCGAACAAAGCGACTCTGACAGCTAGTTCTATGCCAAATTTGCAACCAGAACCTAAACAACAAACACCATCAGGTAATTTTAATCGTCTCGAAGCAAGCATCGAGACATTAGTGCACTCGTTAAACAGTTTTATGAACTCTATGAGCAGCATGATGCAAGAAATGGTACGCATGCAATCTACTATGTTGCAGGCGTTACTCAACAAAACATGAACTGTTTAAAAATATGTTTCTGGAACGCAAACGGCTTGCGCCAACACAAAAACGAACTCGAGTACTTCCTAAAGAAGGAACAAATTGATGTCATGCTGGTTGCAGAGACTCACTTAACAACAAATAGCTTTTTTAAAATAAATGGCTATATTTTATATGACACCAAAGACCCGCGTAGCAGAGCACTTGGTGGTTCAGCAATACTAATAAAGGCTCGAATCAAACATCATTTACTGTGTGACTTTTGTGAAGACTACTTTCTAGCAACAAACATCTGTATTGAAGAATTTCATCAAAACTTCGTTATTTCCTCGATATACTCACCCCCTAGATTTCAAATATCAGAAAGTCAATACAGCGATTTCTTCAAATCACTAGGTCCCTGTTTCATAGCATCAGGCGACTACAACGCTAAACATACGTTTTGGGGATCAAGACTAATTACTCCAAAAGGTCGAGTTTTGTTTGACACAATTTCAAAAATGAGTCTGAATGTGATATCGAGTGGACAACCCACCTATTGGCCTACTGATTATCAAAAAATACCAGATGTTATTGATTTTGGCGTAACTAAAGGTATTTCAAGAGAAATAATCGAAGTCGAAGCGTCACTTGAATTATCCTCTGATCATTCGCGGACAATTGTCTATATATTCAACCAGCAAAATATCGTGTCACCAAGTACTAGTACAAGCATAAATTGGTTGAAATATAAAAAATATCTTAGTACTCATTGTTCAGAAAATATCCCGCTAAGAACTCCAGAAGACGTAGAGCAAAGTCTTACTAATTTAGATAAAAACCTTAAATTAGCTGCCCAACATGCAACAGTAACCCGGCAACTAATAAGACACAATCAAATTCATTCTGCTGACATCGAGAGACTTTTGGCTGAGAGAAGAAAAATTCGCAGAGAGTGGCAATCGCACAGATCTCCTCAACTTAAAAGCAGACTTAAAGAATGCACGAAACGGCTAAGAGAGTTACTAGAATCTCGAAGAGTAGCATCCCTGAAAAACTATTTACAAAATCTTGACCAAACTTCTCAATCAGATTATTCATTATGGCGAGCGTGTAGAAACCTTAAAAGACCAGTTGTACAAAAGCCTCCCTTGCGAACTTTGTCTGGAGGCTGGGCAAGAAATGATACAGAAAAGGGCAAATTATTTGGTGAACATTTGAAAAAGGTATTTACTCCAAATGTATTGACTGATGCAGTTGAGCTGCCAACTGTCGAAGCTAGTGATGCAGTACATTTAAGATTTCATTTTAGCGATGTAGAAAGGGCAATAACTGATTTAAACACCAAGAAAGCCCCTGGCTTTGATAAAACCAGTAACAAGATGTTATTCGAGTTACCCCATATAGCTCGCAAGATTATTCTTTTTATTTTTAACGCCATTCTACGTCTTGAGTACTTTCCTCCAGACTGGAAGGTTTCCCTAATAACTATGATTCCTAAACCAGGAAAAGACCACACAAAAGTTGAATCATACAGGCCTATAAGTCTTTTATCAAATATGTCAAAGCTGTTTGAGAGGATGTTAATAAATAAGCTGAACCCCATTCTAAGCGACAAAGGATGTATTCCGAACCATCAATTTGGCTTCAGAAAAAAACATAGTACAATTGAACAAACTCACAGGTTAGTTAACGTAATTAAGAAGACCTTTGAAGAAAAAAAATACTGCTCTGCGCTTTTTATCGACGTTTCTCAAGCGTTCGATAAGGTATGGCACGATGGCCTAAAATATAAGTTAAAACTGAATTTGCCCGCAAACTTATATAAGCTGTTAGACAGTTATTTAACTGATCGGAAATTCATTGTTAAAGAAGGCAATTTTCTAAGCTCACCTGAGCCAATTGAAGCCGGAGTCCCCCAGGGTAGTATATTGGGGCCCATTTTATACTTGTTGTATACTTCAGATAAGCCAACTAGTGTCCGAATCCACACATCGACATTTGCTGACGACACAGCTTTTTTAAGCATTCACGAAAGTCCCGAAGTAGCATCACGATATTTACAAGACCATATATTAATTCTAGAAAAGTGGTTAAAGAAATGGAGAATTAAGGTGAATGAACAAAAATGTAGTCACATAACTTTCACACTGCGTAGGGAATCGTGCCCCCCTATTCGTATAAATAACCAAACAATACCGCAGCTTTCAGACGTAAAATATCTCGGCATACATCTTGACCGGCGCCTTACTTGGAAACGCCACATAGAATCAAAGTTAACACAAATGAAGTTAAAAGCAGTCCAACTCAACTGGCTTATCGGCAGAAATTCCACTCTCGCTTTGGATTGCAAACTTTTATTGTACAAGACAATTTTAAAACCAATTTGGTGTTATGGCATTCAATTATGGGGGACTGCCTCTGCAAGCAATATAGAAAAAATCCAAAGGCGCCAAAATAAGATTCTACGGATGATTACAGTTGCTCCCTGGTACATAAGAAATTCGAACATCCACAAAGATCTAAACGTGCAATCAGTAAAAGCAGAAATAGCGAAATTTGCAGTAACGTATTTGCAGAAACTTGAAACACATCCAAATCCGCTAGCTCGCAACATGCTAAATGAACGTGGTTACAGTCGCTTAAGAAGGAGGGATATTTATTCTCTCACCCGAACATCAGAGGGATAACCCACAATGATAGAAGCAACCGTGAAACATACATCTTTTTTGTCTAGCATTGGCTGGACATAATAAGTATATTTATTTTTTTTTTAGGCTTAAGATATGAGTAATTATTGTTAGTTCAAAAATATATTTGAAGATTCAATAAATAATTAATTAATGAAAAAAAAACAGCAATGAAACCGCTTTGACTTACGAAAGAACGAAGGGGTCAAAAGTACTAATATTTTTCTATACAAAGTAAAATCATATTTGAGTCTGTACGTGTGCAAATATAAACGAACATTCTTACACGGAACTGTTACTTAATTAACTCAGTCACTGTAGTGACCAGTGACTTATTAATAATAGTGATTTAAATAACAGGTACTGAAATATCGCTCATCTCTAGTTCAAACAATATTCAAGATTAAATGAATTTTTCTAAGTTTTTTACCTGGGTTTCTTGCAGCAAAGGCTGAGTATATTTAAAAAGTACCCAGGGTGGACAGAAAACTAAAAAAAATTATAAAAGCTTGACTTAAAAATTATAACATTTTTATAACAATTACAACATTTTTCAGACTTATAAATATGCAGGAAATCTTTAGAAAGCGGAGAGGTCTTAATTGTCTGTACACACATATAATAAAACTGTGATAGAATCATTTCTGAACATGAAATACTTTTCGAAATTTTTTTTGTTGGTGTAGCTAGTAAGTGATGTAAAATACAACGCAACTATTTTTGGAATTTTTATGTGTCTGTCTGCCCGTCTGTCTGTCTGTCTGTGTCCGCATCACGTAAAACCCTAAGAACGTTGGTTCAAATATAGAAAAAAAAGTATGTCATTTCGTAGAGAAAATAGAGATGCACACGTGAATACACCCAATTTTACCGGTGCAATGGTACTAAAACAGCTGTCAGCACATTTTTTTGTAGATGGAAAATTATTAACAGGTTTTTATTTTTTAAATGTTTAAAAACATGTAATATTCTAAATTTGTTTAATAAGAAAAGTAGAAATGAAACGCTGACGAAGTCGTGGGCATTGCTAGTACCATATAAGAGAAAATCTGAAAGTTAGCTATGCAGATGTCTTGAAAATAAAATCTAATAATAGGTGGCCTATCACAACGTCCAAGGACTTAATGCCGGGTCCGGCTATGCAGAAAATCTCTGGAAAGCGAAGCCGGTGTTAGTTACACCATAAAGGAGAAAATCTGTTGTACTAAAAAGTTACATAACGGCTCAAAGAAGCCTCATATGGCCAAAATTGCATTTTCACTATTTTTTCACTACTCTCAATTTGGAGAAAGTGTTTATATAGGGCAATGGTATTGACCGTAGTAAAAAAAATGTCCAAAGTTGATATTGCATGTCACCTCTCTGTTTGGCTAAAACCTTCACAAAAGCTACATGTGGCTAAAATTTTTTTTCTTCATTTCTTCAATATACTCAAACAAAAACTGGGAAGGGAATTAGTATTGACTCTTCTTAATGTGGTAATAGATGCCATCTCTTTATTTGGCCAAAATCCTTCACGTAAGCACATGTGACCCAAATTTATTATTAATTATTTTTGTACTACGCACAAGCTCAATTTAGAAAAATTGTTTGTATAGGGTAAAAGTGTTACTCCTAGTGAACACTCTTAATATTGGAGTATTGCATGCCAGCTCTCTGCTTGGTCAATTTGGTGAACTGCCTTTCAATAAAAAAATTTTTAATTTTTGTAGATATAATTCAAAAGGTTTCAAAATCAGTTAAATCTTTTTATTTGCTAAAATGTTATTCTTATGTGTGAAACAATTCGTGTTTTTCTTTGTATGACGTTACGTCAAACGGAACAAATCCACTTTACAGACGCTGCTTAATAATGAAAACACGGCGTGTAAAATGGAAATGTTAAGTGAACAATTTGGGGCTGACCGTTAGTTTCAGAGTTACGGACCTCCAAAGTTGGCCTTCACGACAAAAAGTGGAAAAGGGTATATCTAAGTTTGTCATTCTGTGTGAAATTTCTACAATATCCATTTCCGACCCCATAAAGTGTATATGTTCTGACTTCGCTGTGCATAAGAAGCTTAGTGCCATTTATCCACTTTTTGTGGTAAAGTGCATAATAAATGAACAGAAAAATGTTACATTATTATGAAAACAATTTACATTATTATGAAATAACTCAAAAAGACATTTCGATTTTAAACTTTCTAAGTATAACAAGTAAATTTTAGTAACATTCTTCAACACCTGTCCTTATTAAAATCGGTAAAAACCTAGCTTCTTGATGTTTTCTTTAGATGGAGCCATCTCTCGTGAAAAATGGGAAATGATTCGTATCAAGCTGCTGGAAGAGTGTTTCTAATTCCTTGAAGCCAACCAAGGACCAACGCTGCAAAATGAGGATGCTAGTTGGTTTCAAGACCACATTAAACTGTTATCGTGCTCAAACGAGTATTCGGCACTGCAACTTAAGAAAGCATTTACCTGCCTCGGGGAAGTGTAGGAGGCAAAGGAATTCGCGGTGTGGATATCTTCCACCTTTATGCCGTAAGACCAGATAGGTCCTCCACCTGGTTCATTGGTCAGGAGAATGATCAGAGCAGCAAAGGCGAAGAGCACACCTATCATCATAGGCGCCGGCGCTCTACCGCTGTTTATGTTAACAGAAGCAAAACGAATTGGGAGGATCAGAAGATAATCCTTATGGATGCATTGGATTATCCCAAGGTCTTCAGAGACACTAGGGATATTGAAGCTACCGTGAGCAGAATTACCAACGCTTTTAAGAATGCAACAGAAAGATCTTGGAGACCATCAGTGCAACGCACAATCCGCAGAGCACCCTGGTGGTTCACGGAAATAATCGAGTATCGTAGGGCTTGCCGCAAACTCTTCAATGAAGCAAATATATCGAGAAACAGTTCACTCTAAAAGACTTCCTTGAATAAGTTTAAAAACCAAGTAAGAAATGCAAAGCGCAGATCCTGGGGGGCTTTCAGCAGTGCGATAGAGGGCTCTTCAGAGACGAGCAGGCTGCGTTAAATACTTGCAAAGCATACGTCAATTCCGGGATACATTTGGAAAGTTGACGGCACTTGGACAACCAGTGCACAAGAGTCACTGGAGGTCCTGTTGGATACACATTTCCCTGGTTGTCACTCGACAATGGAAATGCAGTATGATCCTATAGGGATGGACAGTGTAGAAAATTCTGTAAAGATAGATACGGATAAACTACACTGGACCATTAAGACTTTCTATCCATTCAAGTCTACGGGTCCGGATGGGATTATTTCGGCCGATCTTAAGAATAATTTGGATCTGGACACCCCATGGCTTTCCCCTTCTCTGTAACCTCGCTATGAACACGTTGATGACCGAAATGAACTCCAAGAGGTTTGGGACTGTGGCATATGCCGATAAAGTTGCGGTTGGAGTGTCAAGAAAGTACCCTAACACGCTATCACAATGTCTGCACTCGGCAGTAGACTGTGTCAGAAGGTGGTGTACCGAGAGCGGGCTTAGCGCGAAGGAGAAACAAGATTCCCACAACTCCTAAATGGAGTGGAGCTTGGGTTATCAGACAGGGCGAATTATCTGGGTATCATCCTGGACTCCAAACGTCGTGGAACCCTTATGTCTGATTTCGGGCGGACAAGACCTCAGTGGCTCTTTATGTGTGTAGAAAGGCTTTGGTCACAAACTGGGGTATCAAAACCGGTACGGAGTACTGGCTTTTTAAGATGGTGATTAAACCCATGCTAATGTATGGGGTTCTCTGTTTAGTGGCCCTCACTGGGAAGGCTGACAAACTGCAGTATACTGAACAGGATTCTGCGTACTTCGGCTTTGATGGTCACCGGTACAATACGCACCACTCCATCGAATGCCCTTTTTACCATGCAGCACTGGCTGCAGGCATATCTCTTGGCCAAGCAACTGGCCACGAACTCAGCAGTTAGGCTGAATACAGCTGTGGCATGGAGGACAAGGGACTATGGCCATGCAGCCATCTTCGAATGCACCTCAGATGTTCCCTACAATATTGATAATTGCTCGCCCACCCCCAGTCTGATATCGGATTCGTACGTAGTATCAATGTCGGGCACGTCAAACATGATTCGCATGGAGAGCTGTGCTTGATGTGTATACACAAGGGGCGGGGGATGCGTTTTTATTCCTAGATTTCAGATCAATATGAAGTTAAGGCTACAGGACCAACTTCTCATGCTGAAATGTCAGCGATAAGAAGGGCGGTTTGCTGGACGAGGTACCACAGGATATACGGAGAGGATACCCATATCTGTACTGACAGCAAGGCCGCGATAAGCTCCTTTCGGGTGTCTACACGACATCCAGATTGGTTCGTGAATGCCGGACATCTCTAGATGAGATGGCGAGACATTCCAACCTGGAACTTTTTTGGGTGCCGGCACATTCGGGCATACCCGGGAACATAACTGCGGACGAACTCGCTAAATCTGGAACTCGGCTGAGAGACCGAGAGATAGATCCACTGGTGTGAGTCCCGTTAAGCTGGTGTAAGGATTTATTTGGGGCCGCGCAAACAAGATGGCCTGACGTGGTCAGCTGCACGGTTTCGAGGACATTATGGCGCAGTATGATATTAGAAGTTCTGCAAGTCTGCTGAGGTTTCCTCGAGGACAGCTGGGCATACTAATGGCTGGGCTGACAGTAGGGATGAGTGATTTTTGAGGAACATCGTTACTAGTAAACGTGATTTTCAAATCACCTTTTTTTCAATAGTTACCGTGATCACCGTTTGCTTCTTTTTTATTTAAACATTCAAGTTTATATAGGAAGTATATAACACTAAATAATAAACAAACAGTTATCATAAGGAAAAAGGTATTTTGATCTGGTGTAAGCAAATTTGCCCAGAAATATGGAATTCGGAGCACTGATTGATATTAGGTTCAAATAAGAAAATCACGCAACATTTTTTGTTTTTTTTTTTGCTACATATGTATGCACGTGTGAAGTTTGGAAGAAAGAATAATTGTTGTTAATAAGTAAAGGCAAGAGAAAGCTACACAGCAAAGAAGCTGCTTTGATATACATATGAAAGAATGAAATAGTCAAAAGTCTTATATTTCTCTTTCACAAAGTAAAATTAAATTTAAGTTTGGATGTGTGCAAATATAAAAGAACGTTCTTACGCGGAACTGTTATTTGATCAACTCAGTCACTGTAGTGACCAGTTATTTTTTAATTACAGTGATTTAATCACAGGTACTAAAATATCGCTCATCTCTAGCTGACAGGGCACTGTTATCGGTACCAATGCTAGGAGACTGAGTCTTCCACACCATGAATACTGTAGTTGTCAGGATGAGGAAGAGGAAGAAACGTTGAAGCATCTGCGCTGCCATTTTCTAGCTCTTTTTGGGAACAGAGCGGCCCTTTTCTTTTGGCTAAGAATGGCTAAGAAATAAACTTATTTTTAAAAAGCCATCATTAACTACCACGGAAAATGGAAAAGGTGGTCGACCAGCAAAGCCAATTGATAATTGTAGTGAAAGATCACGAAGACGCAAGCATAAACATATCAATGAAGAAGTTTCTTGCAGCGTCATAAAGGATTCATTTCTGCATCAAACACAACCATCGAAAACTAAAAAGAGTAAAATTGCTATCATTAAAAAAATAGTGGAAGCAAGCACCAGACGCACAAAAAGGATTTTAGAAAGTATGCGTACACCAACTGAAGAAAATAAATTTACTCCAGAAGAAGCATTTGCACTATTTTTGGATTTGAAAATGACTAAAAACCAATATACAGAATTGCGGAAGTGAGCCAATGAAAAAAATTGTGGAATTTTTCCATGATATCGAGATATAGTTAGTTAGTAAAAAAGATTGCTTACCTTCACCAACTGCTATTAGTGTAACTTCAAGTTCAGCAGAAATAAAATTGCAGGATCTTCTTAAACACACTGCAGAACGATTATTAAAGACATTTGATGCTGACTATTTAAAGAAGTTTAAAAATTGCAGCATGACTTTAATTTCTAAATGGGGATGTGATGGGTCCTCTGGCCAGAAACAATACAAACAATGTAATGCGGAAAATTCATCAGATGCCAATTTATTCATGATTTCTTTCGTTCCATTACGTTTAACAAAAACATTTATTGGTTCAGAGGCGTCAACTAGTAGAGCTGCAGAGATAGATGTATGGAAGAATGAAATTCCATCGTCAACAAAATTTTGTAGACCAATAAAGTTTGCTTACAAAAAAGAAACTAAAGATGTTATAACTGAAGAAGTTGGCAAAATAAGAGATGAAATTAAAGAACTTAAACCCGTGATATTTGAATTTAATGATCAATGCATCGAAGTTAACTTTAAAATGTCACTTACAATGATCGATGGAAAAGTTGCACAAGCTTTAACCGAAACAAAGTCTTCGTCAAGCTGCACCATATGCCAAAAAACATCAAGTCAATTGAGCCAACCACCAACACAAGACGATAGTTTTAATGAAGCATATGAATTTGGAAAGTCACCTCTTCATGCTAGAATTCGTTTTATGGAGCATATTCTTAAATTGGGATACGATTTGGAATTTGGCCCGTTAGGCGAAACAGTGAGAAACAACAAAGAAAATTTGGAAAAAAGAAAGCAAAAAAAAAAGATATTCAAGAAAAATACCGTGAGATAGGCCTTATAATTGACCAGCCAAAGCAAGGAGAAGGAAATTGTAATGATGGAAACACAGCAAGGAGATATTTTTCCGATCCAGAAACTGCAGCTTCTATAACTGGAGTAGATTATGATTTAATACGACGATTCCAAATCATATTAGAAGTTATAGCATGTAGCAAAAAGATAGATGCAAAAAAATTTGGTCAGTATGCTAATGAGACAGCAACCCTTTATAACCAAAAATATTCTTGGAGACATATGCCAACCACAGTTCACAAAATTTTGTTCCATGGGGAACAAATAATTCAGCACAATATGCTTCCAATTGGAGATCTCTCAGAAGAAGCGCAAGAAAAAAGGAACAAAGACTACAGATTCTTTCGCGAGCACAATACAAGAAAATTTTTCAGATATTGTACTAATGAAGATCTTATTAATATTTTGTTGTGCACATCAGACCCGTATATGTCCAGTTTTCGACAAAAATGGAAATCAACCTCATTAGAGTTAGATGAAGAAGCTAAACAACTACTGCAAAATGAAAATCAAAGCTATTTGGAAGAAATTTTTACTAATATTGTTTAATTAATACTAGTTTAAAGATTATAATTTGTTTCTAATTTTAGTATAAATTTTTATTAATACATTTAAATAAAATATATGTGCACTTTAAATCAATAGTAAAAGTTTACTAAAAATTTTATCGATGTTGTGTTCTGTATATAATATATCCAAATGGTATTGATATTGTTGGGAATTTCAGTGTTATTTTTCAGTTTAATCCTAACAAGAATTAGCTTTCTTCCAAAAAAAAAACCTACCTTTGGCCCCTGTGAATATTGAGACTAAATAAATGTCAGGGGCCAAATGTTGGCATTTTCTGACCAAAATTAAGTTTAGGAATAATAAATAAGTATTGGTTGTAAAATACGATTGAGGAAAATAAGAAATTATAAAAAAATACCTATTTAAAATGTAAAAATATTCAACTTTTACATGGAAACTCAACAAAAAATTAAAATGCATTTTTAACTCCACATTACTTACGTTCCTATCGGTCGATTTTTACGTTTGAACACGCAAATTGAAGCTTAAAGTCCCTCCTATTGAACAAAACAAATTGCGTAAAAAAATACCAATCCGGTCAAAAGTTATAGAGTTTTGACCGCTATTTCGCGAAATTGACCACTGTGCGCCGCAACCGTAATAGCATTACATCTTCCCCATAAAAATACATAGGGCTAAAAATCAACATATTTACAAGATGTTCCTATCTCATTTAGTTCCACTCAACATCTTTCGATAATTTTGGTGTCATCACTAGAAAATGGACATTAAAATATAAAAACGAAACACTTGTCAAAAAAATACAATGAGTAATGAGCAATGATGGAAGAGGCGCAAGGTTATTAATTTTAAATTGCCATACTCATAAATAATAAAAATAACTACAAATCTTTTTTAGAAAGAAAATTTATTTTTACAAATGTATACGGACGTTTTCCAAAAAAAAACAAGAAAAATTAGACGCTAGCAGAATGAGTGCTGCACTTTCTGGACGACCTTCATCAGCATTCTTCGCATATATCTACCGTAGTTGTGTATTTTATAATCATCTATTTAACCAACTAACTTTGTAAGTAAGAATACGAGAATATTCATATAAACATTAATTTGGTTAGACGAAATTTACACACAAACAAACGTATTTATTTACTGTTGTCTCTGTATTTCGTCTTGTACATTTGTTTTTGCTTTGTTTTAATCATCGATTGAACATTTTTTTTTCACAGTTCAAATAATAGTGTTTCTAATGTATTAACGGTCTAATTCATAAAAAGTTCCTATTTTAGGTTTAAAGTTTACAATAGTTATTGAACACTTTTGGTTTAATAAACCATTTATAAAAATTTGTATTAAAAAACATACAATAACGGTCTTATGCAAAAAGAAGTTAACGCTGCTTTAAACTCATTGTTAAGCAAATTTCCTTAAAGTTTCATCCAAAAACGATTATTAGCTTAACAAACGTATGGTAAGCCCTACGTCAACTTTAAAATTTTTAAAGTAGCTAACCCCTTACTTTAAAGTGACGTTTTTGATATTTATTTTTTGGAATACATATTGTCAACAAAAATTTTGTGGAAATAAGTTTTTAATAAAACGAAAAAAAAAATTGTCTTAATTAAAAAACAAAATTAAAAAAATGGATACACTAAATTTAGTGCGCAGAATCGGTAAAATTAATTTTGATATTATGGAAAAACTTAGTTTTAATATTGTAATATTTTATTTAGAACGCATAACTGAAATATCTGGATATAATCGGCCAAGAAATAACAAGCCAAGGATTGATGATTTTATTTCAAAATTATCACAATTTACTTAAAGTCACATAAAAAATAACATAAATTAACAAAATTCTATAGTGATGTGCATATAATCAACAAAAGTAAACAAAGCTCGTAACAAAGCTCGTTATTCAAATAATTGATATCAATTCTAACAAAAAGTGTTGTGTTAAATGTTTTACATTATTGTTAATGCATTGATTTTTTTTTTCATGTATTAAAAACATTAATTTATACCGCAACTTAAAATGAAGTAATTTTACTTTACCATAATATAAAACTTTTTCAATAGATTTGACTACCCGAACAAATTAATATTCGTGTTTATGTAGCATTAACTATAAAAAGTGAATGGTGTTGCCAGTATTAACGTTTAAAATGTATTGCAGCATACATTAGTTAAAGTAGTGTTTTAGGATACCATTTTTTACCATACGCTTGTTAGGCTTAGTGTGTTAGTTAACTAGTGTGAATTTTAAAGTTGACGTTAGTCTTTTTTTTGCATAAGGCTGTAAGAGTTTAACTAATCTACGCTTTAAGTTTTCTAACGTTTTTACCTGGCAACTCCTATTAATATTTTATACTTAGTGCTTTTAAAAACCTTGGTTATTCCTGACAACATCGATTACTGCACTCCCACCCCCATGTCTGACATTGATTTCGTGGCATCAACGTCAGGCACGTCGAGTATGCCTCGTGGAGATGTGCTTGATGTCTATACTGACGGGTCAAAATCGGACACGCGGGTCGGAGGGGGCGTCTTCATCCCTAGATTTAGGATCAAGATAAAGTTCAGGCTTAATGATCAATGTAACGTGGTCCAGGCTAAAATCTCAGCCATTAGAAGGGCGGCTTGCTGGATGAGGTACCACAGGATATACGGAGAGGATATCCGGATTTGTAATGACAGTAAGGCCGCAATTAACTCCCTATCAGGTGTCTATACGACATCCAGATTGGTTCGTGAATGCCGGACATCTCTCAACGAGATGGCGAGACATTCCAACCTGGAACTGTTTTGGGTGCCAGCTCACTCGAGCGTATCCGGAAATATGGTCGCGGACGAACTCGCCAGACTTGGAGCCCGGTTGAAAGACCGAGAAATAGATCCACTGGTGGGGGTCCCTTTAAGCTGCTGTAAAGCCATATTACGGCAGGAACTCTTCAGGGCTGCACAGTCTAGGTGGTCTGAAGAGGTTACCTGAAGGGTCTCGAGGACACTGTGGCCTCAGTACGATAGTGGAAGATCCGCAAATCTACTGAGGTTTCCTCGGGGGCAGCTGGGCACACTGGTGGCCGTGCTGACAGGGCACTGCGTCATTGGTGCTCACGCTAGGAGACTGAATCTTCCTCATCATGACTACTGTAGAAGTTGTCAAGATGAGGAGGAAACGGTGGAGCATCTACTCTGCCACTGCCCGGCTCTCTCTGGGAATAGAGCGGCTATTTTTGGCAGTCCGAGACTGCATGGTCTTGCGGACTTATCTGTCTGCAATGTTTCTAGGATAGACTTGTTTATCCGGTCTTCGGGGTGGTTTGGATGTGGATCTTTTGATGGTGCCGTAGGGACCTCAATCTGATCTCTGCACATCCTGTTTCCAGGCAACACAGTGGGAATTTTGGGACCCAAGTGAGTCGGTCTTTCTTTTTGCGCCGACGGCCTGTACAACCTAACCTGACCTAACCTAAAAACCAATTCTCATTTAACCCGAAAACCGAATATGGTTTTCTCTTTACATTTTTTTTAACCCAAAAAAGGAACCTTTTTTAGTATAAATATTTGTTCTGGTTACTGCAAAATATACAAACAAGAACCGTAATAATTAAATTGATATACAGTGGGGAGTTTTAATGAGTACATGTTAGTACTTACCATCGTTTACAATGCATAACTTTTTAAATAATAGTGCAAATCAAATAATTTTTTTGGTTTTACTCTTTATTGCCTTCTTCATTGATAGAGGTAAAACACTTGACCAAACAATAACAATTACTTAAACAAAATTTAACGAAAGAAAAAATAACGGCATGTACTCACTTATGCACTTTTACAATATTAAGAAATTTGTTGTAATTTACAGTAACTTTTAATATTTGGTCCAAAGCCCTTTGTTCTTTAAAACATACTCTCAACTAAGTTTTGAATAACTTCGTTTGGAATACTTCGCCATTCTGTTTCAACCCTGCCCCAAAGTTCGTCTAAATTTTTTGGTGCTCTTGAATACTGTCCCATCCGTCTTTTCACGATTGACCACAAATTCTCAATCGGATTGAGGTCGGGACTTTGAGCTGGCCACTTCATCAACTCAAATTTTTGTCCAGAGAGCCATTCCGTCACTATTTTGGATGTGTGCTTAGGGTCGCCATCCTGTTGAAAAATTACTTCTTCTTCCGGATAGGCGCTCCTCTCTACAAAATCTGGAAGATGGGTCTGGAGAATTTTTAAATAATCTTCCTTCTTCATTATTCCCTCAATTTTTTGCAACGGCCCAACGTGCCACCATGTAAAGCAACCCCATACCGTTATGTTGCCGCCACCATGTTTAACTGTTTCTTTTACATGTGTCTTTTAATAGATTCATGTGGTCGACGCCAGCAGTATTGTTTTCCGTCCGACTGAAAGCGATTAAATTTGGATTCGTCCGACCAGATAACACGCTTCCAATCTTCTGGTGACCAATCTTTGTGCTTTCTGGCGAACTTCAAACGGGCCTTTACATTTTTTTCGGACAAAGCTGGTTTTTTTTCTTGACTGCAGAAATAAATCCAATTCTGTGAAGCGCATTTCTTGCAGCCCAACGACTAAAATTCTTTCCAATATCCAATGCAGCTTCCTTTGGAGTTAGGTTCTTATCTTTCCGCATTCTTGTTATCATCAGACGTGCCTCTGCATCAGAAATTAACTTCCTGCGACCACGAATCGGTGTTTTATTCTGGACATTATTCCTTTTTAGTACTCTTATGATAACCGACTGACTTAGTTGTTTCTGTTTAGCTATTTCCCTTGAAGAACAACCATTTTGTGTCATAGAGACAATATCAGCCTCAATAGATTTTGGGATTTTCCTCATTTTTTTGTTATTAAAAAATTGTATAATTATTATTTATTATATTGTGTTATTCCGACGAGCTTGACGTTATCAATAACTCAATAATTCTTTATATATTTTATTTTCATCATGAAATCCAAATAACAGATCAGTAACACAATAAAAACTTTGAAAAGTAACTGTAAATTACAACATATTTCTTAATATTATAAAAGTGCATAAGTGAGTACATGCCGTTTTTTTTTTCTCTTTCGTTAAATTTTGTTTAAATAATTGTTATTGTTTGGTCAAGTGTTATACCTCTATCAATGAAGAAGAAAATAAAGAGTAAAACAAAAAAAAATTATTTGATTTGCACTATTATTTAAAATGTTGTGCATTGTAAACGATGGTAAGTACTAACATGTACTCATTAAAACTCCCCACTGTATAAATATGTTTTTGTTTATTATGGTCTCAGGTAAAATGAAAAGTACTCGAATAACGAGATCTATAACGAATTATTTACAATTTATATACTTCACTATTCAAATAAATTTGTTTTAATTTATTTTTTTTTTATGCAACAAATCTATTTTAGCCCAGTAGCTGCAAATAAAATGAAAAGTTGTCCGGGGTTTAGACAAAGTAGTTTTGAAGAGAAAAAGTAATGTGGAAACCTCATACTTTCGGAGTTACGTTCTATAAAATTTGCAATATTTCAAATATTCTTAGGGAGAATGGGCTAATATATGTACGAGTATGTAGGTATCATCGGATAGCTTTTTAAATAACGTATCAGGATCCTTACAAAAATATGTAAGCCCATTACAAACCAGTTAACTAAATTTGCGCTTTTTGTAACAAAAATATTTTGCTATATGTACATAACTATATATGTACGTGCATACATATGTATGTATGTATGTCTTTTGGGGCACTTGGTAAAACTAGGTCTAAGGGCTAGTTTTTCATTTAAGTCTTATTGGCCTAAAAATTTGTTTGCGATATGTATGGCGCCTGAAATGAATTTAAATAAGATCTTATATGATATCCAGTGTCCCATTTCGCAACAAAGTGCTTAAGATATTACAAAATATTTATATACTCGTACACTTAAGCGATGTATAACTTTAAAATTATGGGTTTCCGACGATTTTGTCATTTTACAATTTTTTCTTAAAATTACTTTTTCTACTCCAGGATAAAGTTTTAAACAACATAACTTAACAAAATTCATTTAATTTTTGGTTTAAAGTAGGGAAGAGGCTACAATAAAAAACTGATATTTATTAAAGGTTTATAAAGGCTTTAATATGCTATTAAACGATTATGAATACTCTTTTGTCAACTTTTGCCTATTAAAGGCTTATAAACTCTTAATGTACATTTATGAATTTGACTGTAAGTCCCAATTTTCACGAACCAAGTCTTATTAATAAACTTAACACTCTTTCTTCTTTGAACTTGCCTTGTCGTTTTCACAATTCTTAGCTTATTAGCTTATTGTTTTAGCGATTCAACAGCAAACAACAACAACAAATTTCAATTTGTGTATAAAAACATATAAAATTTAATCAGCTAAAAATAACGAATAAGAAAGCAAAACGAATTGAACGAGTACATCAGCTTGTGTACTCGTTTCTTTTCCTCTTGTCGCCCTCACCAACAAGCAAAAGGGATAAGCCGATAAGAATTGCCTAGTGAAAATTGGGACTAAGAAATTAATATATACCTGAAATTAAGCAGAATTAAACTTTTTTTATTTTGTTATAATACTAAAATAGTTTACCGAACAATTACAAAAACAGAAAAATAAAAAAAAAATTTTACACGGTTTTGTATAAAAGCCGCTTTGAAACTCTCCTTAAAAAAGTTCCGCACTTCTAATAGGAATATCTTATTCTAAAAAAGTAAATTTCCTCGTTCTCCAGCTAATTCTTCAACAGCAATAATTAAACCAAATATTGTGGACTTTGTTAGCTCCATTTTATTTAATAGCTTAATATTTCGGTACAAAGATGAAAGATGTTGACAATGTAAACTACTTTTTTCATTTTCAACATCTTCCACGCGTTCCTCATAGATGTATGCAAATGTAAAAACCCTATAAGGTTGTATTTCTACTCTTTTTTGTGTTGTATTGACGCTAAACCTTATTTATTTGATTAGCTTACGTTGATATGAAAAAAACTTTTTTGGCTTAAATCTAGTTTACGGGCCCCCTCCAAAATAAAAAAAGTTTCCTACAGGATGCGAAATGCAATTTTAAGCGAAAAATGTAAGGTAAAAAAATTTTGCGGCAACCCTCAGTTTCGGAGTTACGGCCCTCCAAAGTTTTTATATATAATATGGCATATATCGAGTAGTTGATGGCGGAATGGGACAATATAGGTATCATTGGAAAGGGAATTTAAGAGCCTATTTATTTAAGCAGGAAAAAATAAAAAGTAAATAAAAAATCTGGAAAAATTTTTTGTTACAAAATAAATTTTAAAAGTTTTATGAAGGTGTAAAATGTAATTTCAAGTAAAAAATGTAAACAGTAATATCTGGGGAAACTCTTTGTTTCCTAGTTACGAACCTCAAAAGTTTTTTATGTATAATGTGGTATATAACGAGTATTTTATGGTGGAATGAGACAATAAGGAAGCCGCTGTTGTTTATACCATAGAGGAGAAAATCCTTTCGTCCGGCCGAAGGCCGTTTACGCAGGAAACCTTAATAAAGCGAAGCTGCTATTGGTTATACCATAGAGAATAAAATTCTTTCATCCGGCCGAAGGCCGGCTACGCCTTGTTTAATTAGATAGCCGCTTAAATTACCTTTCCCATTGATACCCATATCCCAGCCATCTTAAACATAAAAACTTCAGAAGCTCGTAACTCCGAAACTAAGGGTTGGCGCCAAACTTTTCATATTACATTTTTTTGCTTAGAATTGAATTCTACACCCCTAGGCAACTTTTTTTTTCATGTGGAGCGGTGCACGTAATCTGGACTTGTTCCGGACAAAATCCTTGCACCCAGAGAAATACCGACTATGTAGGACATCCTTTGTAATCAAAGCCGATCTATAATTGCGCCATAAAGTAATCGATAAACCGAAACCCTGAGGCCCTAAAATTTTTTACTTCATTTATTTATATTTTAGACACCCTAGACTTTTTAGAGTAAAGCCACTAAACTACATTTGTTCCCAGACACATTAAAATATTCATTTATTTCACCAGCGGATAAAAATTGTACAGAAAACATACCTCAAATGCACTCATTATCCTTGTTGACAGCCTTTGTTGATTTAGTTTTGAAATTATATCTTAAAAAACAAAAAAGCTAAATTCCTACTGGAATGATCCTTTGGTGTGTTATACGCACTTTTGATATATATAGTTATGAGCCAAATTTACTTTTTTCAACATTTAAAACTCTAAAGAAAACAAATCTCTTTTCATAGCACATCTATTTAAATAAGAGTAATTTATTTAAATACAGACTGTTGGCGTCCGTTTCCAACACAGATATGGCAACCAGCAGTTGCCTTTAAATGCAGCCGGCAAATTTCTAAAAGTAGCGCCATTGCTTATAAGTGCTGCCATATAATAAATGTAATAGTGATGGCACTATAACGAGGCGAGTTCAGCTATACTCACGGCGAAAATAAATGCAACACTACGATACATGGCGAAATAATACAGGTGAACGCACGGGCTTAAACCCATCAGCTGTATACATTACAGCTCTCAAAAAAATTTGTCAAAAATAAATAATTTGTTAAATTTCTTTTAATTTAATTTTTTTGATTGCTAATAGAAAACAAACAATTGAAATTTCTAGAGAAAACTACCACAACATAGAACCGTAATTGCAGTTCCTGATGTGTACAATCAAAATATGCGTAAAAAGAGAGTGAAATTATTGTTAACACCTTTATAATTCCTTGGTTTTTTTTTGTGGAAGATTATTTTAGTCTTCAAATGGTCAACGTGCAAGAATGGAACGATGCATGTGATTTGGGCAAACTTGTGGTACAAAAGAATTTTGGTCACTTTTCCTGTATTTTTATTTTTATGTAACTTAATTTATATAATTTTCTTATTCTGATAATTACAACCACTTTTTTTCATCAAATATATTTTTTTATTTTGTTTGTTTTTTTATATTAATAATATTTTTTTGACAACATACATAATTTTGTAGCAACAAATTGCCTGTTGTTTTTTGTGTTGTTGGATTGTTTGAGCCGTGGGGTCACCTGTATTAATTCGCCTTGCTACGATAGAAACACGAACATTTTGTGTTCGGCAGTCAAAAGCAAAGCAGATAATTACCAAGGCATGAATTCGCCTTGGATAATTACTATTGACCAAGGCGAATCAATTATCAGGTGGCAGCGTTAGAAAATTTATTATTTTTTGCTGGTGAAACGGATGTCAAACTTCATATAAAAAAAATGGTAAACAGAGATCTTATACATGGAGTTTGACAGTAGTGTACACGGCGAAAATTAATGAATTCGCCTACGCTGCCACCTGGTAATTGATTCGCCTTGCTATTGACAATCGAGGAATCAAAAATCGCAATAGGCACCTGGGCTGTTAAGGCCACCTGTTATTTATTCGCCTTGGCAGCACTGTAAAGATTTTCAGTTTCATTGAGCCTTTTCACACAGGAATAATTTTTAATCCGCACAACTTTTGTTCTTTCGTATTTACACTAGACTAATTATGCTGGCATAAAATTGTGCACGTATACACAGCTTTGTGTGTGTTAGTATTTTCTTTGTTTATTTCACGTTTGACTTTCGTACGTTAAACACATGCATAAATTGCGGAACATACTTGGCTAAAATAAGTTATGATGAATTGGCAATTAATTTTTGGAGGAATTTCTTAACTTATGCCACATTTTCACAAGATTTCAAATAATATTTTATTCATATTTGACAAAAAGTTCGTTTTCAAAGTTTTTCCCTGTAAAATACATATAAAAATCAACTCAATTAAATTTAAACTTAAGTGCTGTATTACAGGCGATCAACTCGTCTGAAAAAATTATATGAAAAGCACTCAGTTGTTTTATTTCCATATAAATTTTTCAGACGAGTTAATCGCCTGTGATATAGAAACAGCGCATTAATTTCCCTTGATAAAATATAAGAAAATTGAATTCAATCATGTACATAATTTATATCAATTTCTTCATATTCATCTTTACGCGTCGATGGACAACTAAATACTAAAAATCGCTCTGCAAAAAAAAAACGAAGAACCTGTGTTTTCATAAGTGTGTATGTGTTAGTTTTGTTCTGCTTGTGCGGGGTTGAAGCTGGTTGAAAAATTGTGCCAGCCTAAAACCACTCTCCTCACCGAAAAAGCCTACAAACTGCGATTTTATGCCAGCACAATTAGTCCAGTGTGAAAAGGCTCATTAGTCTTTACTTTCTGTTGCTGTTCTGTTTCGTGCCGTTCTGCTTTTTAAATTATTGTGATTAGTTTTTCTGTCACAACAATGTAGCTGTTTATAATAAACAAAGAAAACACAATACACAACACAACAAAAAAACTACAATTACAATAACAAAACTAGGTTTGTTTATATTTTGCACTCACACTACCAAACAACTTTTAAGTAACTTAACGTTGAATTCTATTTTCTACTGATTCGAACGGAACGGAACAGAACGCCAAAGTAATAACAAACGACAAATACACATTTTCCATTTAACAGAAACTGATCAGCTAATTCTTCTTCAGTAAAGACTAATTCTGCCTTAAGACCAACTGAAAAGTAGCTTGTCTAAGGCAAATTGAATACTTGGAAGTCTCATGACAACAATGCAACAACACAAAAAACAACAGGGATTTTGTTGCTACAAAATCTTGGTATGTTGTCAAAAATAATCTTTAAAAAACAAAATATAAAATTAAAAAAATAAACAAAAATAAATTACAGTTGAACCTCGACTAACCAGGCCTCTGATAATCGGTGACATCTATTAACCGGCATTAGGTTCTTTAAATTTTCCCTATATAATCCCTGCTTTAGATTTATACCTCCATTAACCGTGATTTACATCTAGTATCCGTGCAGCATTTATATGGTTGTTATTGTGCAAATCTAAATCAGGTGTTTCCCCTTTTTTAAATTCAGGTGTCTACACATAAGAATATATTTGCCTTTTAATCATTTAAGCTGAAAGTCCATACAACGCATTCTATGCGCACACGCTTTTTATGGTTTTCATACTTTTTACGCTTACTACAATTCTTAAACGTTAAGTTACTTGCAAGTTTTTGTTTTGATCGGCTGTAGTGTAAATATTTTTATCTAAAAAATCATTTGGAAAAATGGAAAGTGTAATGTTTAAAGAATTTATGGTAAATATTGAGTTTATGCACATAATATTTTATGTAACAAGGACCTGTTAGAGGCAAAACTCAACCAGTTTAAATAGCGCCTTACTATAGTTAATTTTCAAAATAAAACACTTAAAATTAATATTGTTTAAATTCAATAATGTTTTTATTTCAATTTTTAAAATGGATAGCGAAAAGCGCTTTAAAATTATTTTGTTTAATTCCACCGACTTTTAAACTAGAATTAATTTTGTTTTACAAATTTTAATAAGATTAAACTTCAAGAAAAATTTGTGACGTGACTTGTGGCAATTGATCGTTATTCCTTTTTTTCAATAATTGGTTTAACCATAAATATGTTTGGGACCCAAGTGGGTCCGTCTTATTACGCCGACGCACTGTGGTCAATATTTTGAGATAGCGGCCAAAACTCCTTTTGGTTTTTGTTCTCCGATTTTAAAGTTATTAGACTCATATGAAAGTAGATAGTAGTAAACCTCGGGAGCCAAAAAATTAGAACTCTATTTCAACTATTTCACTGAGAACAGGGCTTTTTCAGAATTTAGTAAATTTACGATATTTTTAGTTAATTTTTAAAGTTTAAATGATCATAACTTTTTTGTTTTTCAAGATTTTTTGACGAAGTAAATTTTGTGTTATAACTTAACTTATTTCCTATTACTGTTAAAAATTGAAGGTCTACTGTTTTCAGAACAATATAAATATTTTTTTAAAAAAAGGTAAAATTTCTCGGAAATTTCCTACTTCATAGAGCACAACTCCTGTGAGTCAAGCTGAGTCAAAACACAAATTTACTATTTTGTAGTCCTAACTCTCCCCTACATTCCTATATATACATGTTCATGCATCGGGACTGCACTTTTTGAGCTACCTGTTAACTCTCAAATTATGTGGTATCTAGCAATTCATTTGGAAAAGGTAAAAAATGATTTTATTGCCATGTAATATTACACAACTTAAATACCTGAAAATTGCAAATAAATTTAAAATCAATGGAAATAACTGGTAAAACCAAGTACCTGTTATTTAATGTTTCAAAGAGGAAAAAAACATCATGTTGAAACTTCGAGCAATAGTATATTAATCCATGTATTCAATTTTTTTCTTCATTGTTGTTTAAACAATGGCTAAATTCAGTTATAGTGTTCTATCTGATATATATTTGGAACGGAAAGATGAAAACATATAATGAATAATCCATTCTTTAAAATATGCGACAAACAAGAAATTAAAATTCATAACTTAAAAATAAAAAACTTTTTAAATACTTTAAGAAAACGGTACAATCAATGTTCCAGAAACAAGAAATTGTTTTACTCACGCAACCAAGAATGGCTAAGAAATAAACTTATTTTTAAGAAGCCATCAGTAACTAGCACGGAAACTGGAAAAGGTGGTCGACTAGCAAAGCCAATTGATAATTGTAGTGAAAGATCACGAAGACGTAAGCTTAAACATATCAATGAAGAAGTTTCTTGTAGCATCATAAAGGATTCATTTCTGCATCAAATTCAACCATCGAAAACTAAAAGGAGTAAAATTGCTATCATTAAAAAAATAGTGGAAGCTAGCCCCAGACGCACAAAAAGGATTTTAGAAAGTATGCCGACACCAACTGAAGAAAATAAATTTACTCCATAAGAAGCATTTGAACTATTTTTGGATTTGAAAATGACTAAAAACCAATATACAGAATTGCGGAAGCGAACCAATGAAAAAAATTGTGGAATTTTTCCATCATATCGAGATATATGTAGTTTCTGCCAAAAAAGATTGCTTACCTTCACCAACTGCTATTAGTGTAACTTCAAGTTCAGCAGAAATAAAATTGCAGGATCTTCTTGAACACACTGCAGAACGATTACTAAAGACATTTGATGCTGACTATTTAAAGAAGTTTAAAAATTGCAGCATGACTTTAATTTCTAAATTTCTAAATGTGATGGGTCCTCTGGACAGAAACAATACAAACAATGTAATGCGGAAAATTCATCAGATGCCAATTTATTCATGATTTCTTTCGTTCCATTACGTTTAATAAAAACTTATATTGGTTCAGAGCCGTCAACTAGTAGAGCTGCAGAGATAGATGTATGGAAAAATGCAATTCCCTCGTCAACAAAATTTTGTAGACCAGTAAAGTTTGCTTACAAAAAAGAAACTAAAGATGTCATAACTGAAGAAGTTGGCAAAATAAGAAATGAAATTAAAGATCTTCAACCAGTGATATTTGAAGTTAATGACCAATGCATCGGAGTTAACTTTTAAATGTCACTTACAATGATCGATGGAAAAGTTGCACAAGCTTTAACCGAAACAAAGTCTTCGTCAAGCTGCACCATATACCAAAAAACATCAAGTCAATTGAGCCAACCACCACCACAAGACGATAGTTTTAATGAAGCATATGAATTTGGAATGTCACCTCTTCATGCTAGAATTCGTTTTATGGAGCATATTCTTAAATTGGGATAGGATTTGGAATTTGGCCCGTTAGGCAAAACAGTGAGAAACAACAAAGAAAATTTGGAAAAAAAAGATATTCAAGAAAAATACCGTGAGATAGGCCTTATAATTGACCAGCCAAAGCAAGGAGAAGGAAATTCTAATGATGGAAACACAGCAAGGAAATTTTTTCCGATCCAGAAACTGCAGCTTCTATAACTGGAGTAGATTATGATTTAATACGACGATTTCAAATCATATTAGAAGTTATAGCATATAGCAAAAAGATAGATGCAAAAAAATTTGGTCAGTATGCTAATGAGACAGCAACCCTTTATAACCAAAAATATTCTTGGAGACATATGCCAACCACAGTTCACAAAATTTTGTTCCATGGGGAACAAATAATTCAGCACAATATGCTTCCAATTGGAGATCTCTCAGAAGAAGCTCAAGAAAAAAGGAACAAAGACTACAGATTCTTTCGCGAGCACAATACAAGAAAAATTTCCAGATATTGTACTAATGAAGATCTTATTAATATTTTGTTGTGCACATCAGACCCATATATGTCCAGTATTCGACAAAAATGGAAATCAACCTCATTTGAGTTAGATGAAGAAGCTAACAACTACTGCAAAATGAAAATCAAAGCTATTTGGAAGAAATTTTTACTAATATTGTTTAATTAATACTAGTTTAAAGATTATAATTTGTTTCTAATTTTAGTGTAAATTTTTATTAATTCATTTAAATAAAATATATGTGCACTTTAAATCAATGGTAAAAGTTTACTTAAAATTTTATTTTTGAATTATTTTTTGAACTGTGAATATTATAAATGAATAGAAATTATTTTGGCTTAAGTTCATTTCTTTTTAATTTCTTAAATTTTTTTTAGAAAGAAAATTTATTTTACAAATGTATGCGGACATTTTCCAAAGAAAACAAGAAAAATTAGACGCTAGTAGAATGAAATGCTGCACTTTCTGGACCGCCGCGACCCTCATCAGCATTCTTCGCATCTATCTACCTTATCTGTGTATTTTATAAACATCATCTATTTAACCAACTAACTGCCATCCCTAAATTAGCGCGTAAAGCGCAAGATAACTGTCAAAATTTCTCATGTACATACAAAATGTATGAAGCATCCCTAAATAGCTTGGCGTCAACGCTTAGCAATTGGAAAATCCAATTTTGACAGTGCGTTAGGAAGTGAAGTTTGCTGTTTGTTGGTTTGTTTTGTTTTGTTATGGTTGAAAAGTAGTGACAATTTAGTAATTTTCAAGGCAATCTATCGGTTTTATCTCTTCTTTATTCTTATACAGCGGGTTTTATGAAATAAAATGAGTTAACATTACTTTTAACGACACGAAGTTAACGCTGTTATTTAGGGATAACATTTCAGCGCAAAAGCTATGAATTACATTGCTTTGCGTCTTACGCGCTAATTTAGGGATGGCAGTAACTTTGTAAATGAGCATACGAGAATACACATAACTCATATCAACATTAATTTGGTTAGACGGAATTTACACACAAACTAACGTATTTCTTTACTGTTCTCTCTGTATTTCGTCTTGTACATTTGTTTCTGCTTTGTTTCAATCATCGATTGAACACGAATGCAAATTTGTTTTTAATCATTCTAACTTGTTTACTCATAACATTATAGATGCTGTTCCAGTATCATTTTGATTGTTATGATGTAAGCATGAACGCTCGCTGTGCCTTGCGTGCTTATAATTAAATTTTTGTACTATTTTTTGAACTGTGAATATTATAAACGAATAGAAATTATTTTGGCTTAAGTTCATTTCTTTTTAATTTCTTAAAATTTTGTTTTTTTTAGAAAGAAAATTTATTTTACAAATGTATGCGGACATTTTCCAAAGAAAACAAGAAAAATTAGGTGCTAGCAGAATAAAATGCTGCACTTTCTGGACCGCTACGACCTTCATCAGCATTCTTCGCATCTATCTATCTTAGTTATGTATTTTATAAACATCATCTATTTAACCAACTAACTTTGTAAATAAGAATACGAGAATACACATAACTCATATCAACATTAATTTGGTTAGACGAAATTTACACACAAATCAACATATTTCTTTACTGTTCTCTCTGTATTTCGTCTTCTACATTTGTTTTTGCTTTGTTTCAATCATCGATTGAACACGAATGCAAATTTGTTTTTAATCATTCTTACTTGTTTACTCATAACATTATAGATGCTGTTCCAGCATCATTATGATTGTTATGATGTAAGCATGAATGCTCGCTGTGCCTTGCGTGCTTATAATTTAATTTTTGAATTATTTTTTGAACTGTGAATACTATAAATGAATAGAAATTATTTTGGCTTAAGTTCATTTCTTTTTAATTTCTTAAAATATTTTTTAGAAAGAAAATTTATTTTACAAATGTATGCGGACATTTTTCAAAGAAAACAAGAAAAATTAGACGCTAGCAGAATTAAATGCTGCACTTTCTGGACCGCTACGACCTTCATCAGCATTCTTCGTATCTATCTACCTTAGTTGTGTATTTTATAAACATCATCTATTTAACCAACTAACTTTGTAAATAAGAATACACATAACTCATATCAACATTAATTTGGTTAGACTAAATTTACACACAAACCAACGTATTTCTTTACTGTTCTCTCATTATTTCGTCTTGTACATTTGTTTTTGCTTTGTTTCAATTATTATTAGCATCGCTAATTCTATGGCTTGGAGTTCATCTGAAGCGCTGTTGATAAAATCATCGACGAAGTGATTTGTTTGTATGGCTTCAACTGCACGAGGTTATTTTTCTTTGAAGGTATCTGCATTTTTGTGGCGTGCATAATGAGCAATGCAAGGAGCACAGCTGATGCCAAAAGTTAATGCTCCCATCATTTGAGTTTTCATCGTACCATAAGAATCGCTGTGCATGCATATCGCTCTCTATCACATTCACCCTATGAACCATCTCCGAAATATCGCCGCATACAGCAATTTTTCTAATACGAAATTTAAGGAGACACCGTTGGATTTCGCCGCTGCACCCAACTAATCTCACTTCATCTGCCTTGTTAGGATTGGAGACCACGAATACTGGCAAGTACCATATTTTGTCATAATGCACTTCTAATTCCTTTTGGATAAGTTTTTTTGCATATCCTTTTAAAAGGAGATTGTCAATTTGACTTTGTACAGTTCTTTTTAAGGATGGATTCTTCTTGAATTTACTTTGAACACACTTCAAGCGATTTAAAGCTCTATTATAGCTGTCGCGTAAAAAAATTAATTATTTCAGAATTAATAATTAAACGCGAGACAATTAATTCTTTTGTGCGTTGTTCATTTATTCATATCAATTTTACGACTAAAACTAAAATTACAATAAGTAAGTAATTGAGCTACAAAAATATCAAAATATAAAATTAACTGTTAATATAAGGCAACAAAATCATCAAAAATAATAGAAACAAATGCATTGAAAATATTAATATTCAAATTTAACAACAACAACAATGCAACGAGTAAACAAACAAAGGGATTAACAAACAAACAAAGGGATTAACAACAGTGACGGCACACTCATCAGTGATGGGCACGTGAGTAAAAGTGATCTCCTCCGACATTCTCCCCCCGTTGAAAGGTCCCTCTTTCAAGATGAATTTAGAGGAGGTAAGGGAGCTATTTTATGAATAGGACGACGAAAAGAACCACTTCTCTGGCGTTAATGAGCCAAATTTTTTGACGAATGATACCCAGTAAAACCTTTGGACCAGCGTGTAAATGAAGGCGATGCAAATATTCGATGTACGATAATACAAATGGATGATTTTTGGGAACCAAAGCAGGAAATCGGGCATCATATCGTATAGGTGCCTTTGCTAGACGGCCACCAACACGCAGTAATGTGATAGCTGAGCCATTTATTAATTTCATTTCTTGTAGAAAAGGTGCCAATTTCTGTAGCGACAAGTGCGACAATGTCCTCCTCGAAATTGGCATTTTGAATATGGCCAATTATGCGCCAGAAAACACAATCCAATTCTGCTACGGTTATATGAGCTGCATCTTCGGGCTTCAAGTTGCGGTCTACTGGGTATCTGTTGAAAATACGAAAAACAAATGAAATTATTCGAATTATTTTATAAAATGATGAATGCTTATCGATTATCTCTTGGATTATTGATTTTGGGGCATCAGTACACTTGAAGACAGCCGCTTTTCTTCTTTTCAAAATTTCTGAGCTAATTTTTGTTTCATCAGTTTTGGGCCAAGTTGATTGATGATCGAGAAAAAAACTAGGACCGTTAAACCAAATTGTTGTTGGTAATTCCTGTGCACTACATCCTCGGGATACAATATCAGCAGGGTTGCTTTTGGATGAAACGTGACACCAGATAATATCTCTAGTGTTGGTTTGAAGTTCGGAGATACGATTAGCGACGAAACAATGTAATGTTGATGAGGGTAGTTTAAGCCATTGAAGAACAATTTTCGAGTCAGTCCAAAAATAGTAATTTTTGATTTTATTTTCTCCCACGTTTTACTAAGCAGAACAGCGGCGCACAGTTCAAGTCGGGGTAGTGATTGCGCCTTAATAGGAGCTACTTTGGACTTGGCAATCAGCAGAGTTGTTTTGTATTTGCCTTCGACCAAAACTCGAAAATAAATGCAACACCCATAAGCACGTTGGGAGGCATCTGCAAAACCATGGATTTCACCAAGTGTTCCAGGCGATGTAAGCACATATCTGGGCACCTCAATATTTTTTATATATTGCAAGTCATCTCTTATTTTGAGCCATAAGGATTTGAGATCTTCATTCAGCTTGTCATCCCAGTTGTAATTTTGAACCCATATTTCTTGAAGAAGTATTTTACAGCGAACCACGATCGGGCTCAAAATTCCCAGCAAGACATAAATTTTTGCAACAAGAGACAAAACTGGCCTTTTTGTTGGCTCGATTAATTCAGGCAATTCAAAACGATAGCAAAAAATATCTATTACTGCTCCATTTTGCCAATTCGAGCCCATGTAGTTTAAGTACGTGAACCAACTCTGCCTTTTTTTAAAGCAACGTTTCGACGTTATTGGAACCAGTAAGGATGTCGTCTACATAAAAATCTTCTCGCAGGGTCTTAGAGGAAACGATGAGCTATATTTATCTGCAATGAAAAACAAACTACGAATTGCTAAAAATGGGGCTGAAGACAAACCATATGTAACAGTGTTAAGTTGAAACACTTGCAATTTTTCCTCCCTGCTGTTGCGCCATAAAATGAGCTGGTATTTGCGGTCCCGTTCATCGACTTCAAATTGTCGATACATTTTAGAGATGTCAGCTGTGAGCGCGAATTTGTTCAAACGAAACAAAAAAAATGTGGTGATTAGGTCCTGCTGAATTGTGGGGCCAACCATAAGAATATCGTTCAACGATATGTTTGAGGAGCTGCGAGCTGAGCCATCAAATACGACACGGAGTTTTGTTGTAGTACTCTCTCCATCTAGCGAATGAGTATACAGCGACATGTGTCCAAGCGACAAATATTCATCCATGAACTTAATGTACATAGATTTAAATGTTGAATTGCGATCTAAGCGTCTTTCGAGCGACAAAAAACGCTTGTAGACCATATCAAATGAGTTACCAAGTACCTCTGGTGGTGTTTTAAGTGGTAAACGAACTTGGATCTTAGCATTTTCTATAACTCCGACATTTTTAGTGTAATGTTGTTCACAGGCTTTCTCTTCCTCTGTAAACTTTGATGGAGTGTTTACATAGTCCTCAATCTCCCAAAACCTTTTTAATGTTGTATCAATAGATTCTTCGGCAGTTTCAATAGCTAAATTGCAAATCATTGGAGCTACGGGGAATTTAGTTGTAAATTTACCACCGGCAATCCATCCGAACAATGTATTCTTCAATGTTGGGCCACTGTCTCCCAATGAGATTTGACCGTCTACCAACAAGTTAAAAAAAATTTTTTACCTATTAACAATTCTATCCGCTGGGGCTTGTAAAATAATGGATCGGCTAGCTGAAGAGTGTTGAGTATCTCCCAATGAGATGCTTCGATGTATTCGCCGGGCTGACGAGATGATATCGATTTAGTTACCGCAAAAGTTGAGGACCACTCGAACGAATTAAAACGAGATTTTAATGTAGCATCAACGTAAGATTTGATTTTTGTGCGCACTTCACCAATGCCGGAGATTTCTTGTGTGTACGGATGAAAACCCAATTTGAGCCTCTTTGCAGTTTCCTCTAGAATGAAATTTATTTCTGAACAGGAATCAAGAAGATCTCTTACCGGTTGAAATATGCCACAAGAATCTTTGATGAGAACCACAGCTGTTGGGATGAGTGATTTTTTCAGAGCCCGAGTGACGAAAGTAGTTGAACGATTATTTTCAACTTGAACTGGATTGCTTACCGAAGAACTATTAGGTTGATTTTGGATGATATCATGAGTTACTGGAGGGTTTAAATTTTCAGGAACCTTGTACAAATGAAGCACTGTGTGATAAGCTGATTTGCATACCTTACGGCGAGATTTAGATGGGCAATTCGAAACCATATGACCTTTGTTCAAACAATTGATGCAATGGCCATTGCGCTTTACGAAATTAAAGCGTTCCGAAACAGGATGGGATGAAAAGGATGCACAAGAATTTAAACTATGCTCCGATGAACTACAATACGAGCACTTAGAGTTTGACTGAACAAAAGTGTGAGATGGACGTTTAAAATTAGGCTTTGCCTTTGCAGAATTAAATTTTTCAGAAATTTCAACCTTTTTTCCATGGCTTTCTAAAAATTAACAACGATTGCTTAAAACGTCATAAAATGCATCCCAAGAAAAATTAACACTTTATTGTCGTAGCGTTCTTTTAATCTCTCTAGTGCCTTAGTATAATTTTGTGCGGTTACCTGAAATGGTTCCACAACTGGCAAAGCTGGGCCTGATAAGCAGTTTAGCAAATAATTAAATTTTTCGACATCCGTAATTGAATGATTTTCGTGCACTAAATTATTAAAAGCAGTAATAAACCTTTCGTACTCAGCATACTTGCCATCAAATTTGAGTAACTTCAATGAATGAAGGCGAGATGAATGCACTGCACCAGCAACAGAAGCATTAAATTAATTTTTCAATATTATTTTGCATATATGAGAGGTTGCGCTTCATTGTACTTCTTTGATGTTTTAATGCTGCTAATTCTAGGCCACTGGCGTTTTGTGGCTCAGGAACTACTTCATCGTTGGTTGCCATTTGATTTAAAATTTTTAAGTTTGTATATGTTCAAAACATCAACCGATATTTCTTATCTTCGAAAGGGAGGAAGCACTTAATGCTGGTTTCACGACTTTTTTTGAAAATGCACTTGTACCACTATAGACAAAATGCACACAAAGAACGAATTTTTGTGATAGGTGACACGAAAGTATGCACAACTTGAAATATTTGCAGTAGATGACACGAAAAAAACCACAAAAATTGGTACTAGGTCACGCGTAGACTACAAATTATTTGCAAGAGCTCTATCACAAATCAAACGAACGAAATATTTTTGATGTGGCTCTACGGGCCAAAAAGTCCAAGAAAACCGATTAAATTTTTAATTAACTTAACTTTAGAACTACCGTCCTGTCACGGTCGCCAAAAATACCGCGTAAAAAAAATTAATTATTTCAAAATTAATAATTAAACGCGAGACAATTAATTATTTTATGCCTTGTTCATTTATTCATATCAATTTTACGACTAAAACTAATATTACAATAAGTAAGTAATTGAGCCACAAAAATATCAAAATATAAAATTAACTGTTAATATAAGGCAACAAAATCATCAAAAATAATAGAAACAAATGCATTGAAAATATTAATATTCAAATTTAACAACAATAACAATGCAACGAGTAAACAAACAAAGGGATTAACAATAGTGATGGCACACTCATCAGTGATGGGCACGTGAGTAAAAGTGATCTCCTCCGACAATAGCTATCAGGCAAGCAATCGTTAGGGTTACACCATAGTAAACCAAACTCATAGTGGCCATTGTCCTTTTTGGTTGTAACTTCCAAAATCGCCATAGCACGTTTGTCATCATAGGAAAAAGGTGTTTTTCTTTACACGGTTCTACGCCAAAGTATTCTTTAACCATGTCATGAAGCTCGTTGTATTTTTGCTGACAGTCACATATGATATATGATATTCTTTAGAGCCCTTACATCTAGAGCCTTGCAACGTCCAACCTAGTCTGGTTTTGAAAGCGATAGGTTGGTTCCACAGTCCCTCACATACTTTTAGGGGAATAGCCAAATTCCAGTTATCGTCCCCAATCTGTATTACAGGGGTAGCGTTTTCGTAGGATTGTGTTGGTAGTTGCGCCAAATAAGATAATATTTAAGAAATTTTGCTCAAATCCATCGTCTGTGATGCAAGGCCCAAACTGCTTACTGTATGGAATTTTTAGTTGTTGGACACGCTCGATATTCTAATATCAGCTTTTACAGAATCACTTTCTTGACGTGTTGTGTCGCCGGTCCATCTCGCCTTCAAGGCCTAGTTCATCAAAAACAGTTTTTTCATAATTTTATTTGATGAATGTATGTATATTTACTGGTATTATTCGTAATAATGTTTGCGATTCATCATAGCTGTTACCATGCGCATTTACTACAGAGTCAATAACACATTCTTTGTTGGAGTCGCATTTGCGTCTGTGTCTCCCCAAGCATTGGCGACACTTACGATTGAGCGACATATTTTAGAACACATCACATATGACTACTTTATGGTTACCATCATTGCATACGAAACATGAGGCATTCACTGTATTGTAATTCTCATGAGGCTCTTCACGGTTGTGTGTATTTAGTGATGCACCAGTTTTTCCAAAAAAAAAGGGGTTACGCTACTTGCTGCTTCTGCCATATTGTAAAGCCAATCGCCAAAAACCTAAACGCTAGGAACGCTACTATCCTTGGAAAACATCGCCCAGTTTAATTTATGGTTGTTAGGAAGCTTATCCACCAATTCTTTGACTAACAGCGGATTATTTAAATGAGTTTCCATATGACACCCTTCCTTTGTGGCGCATATATTGCGGACGCACATTGCAAATTCGATTAAAGTCTCCAATTTGTCTTTAATTGGCGGAAAGTTTCTGACTTTAGAAAATATGTTCTGGCCTTCCAAAACACATACGAAATGTGCGTATAATTTCAGGAACCATCTGTGACCATAGTAATTTATTTTTAACATTTTCACGAGTCTTACCTTTAAGTGATGACTGCAGCCTAATCAAATTTTCAGCATCTGTGTAGCTTGCTATAGATGTGCTTTTTTCAAAACTACTTATAAAAAATGGCCATTCATCGTGATCCGTTAAGAGTTGGAAGTTGTTTTGGAAAAGATTTCCTTGCAGCTAGTTGTGCTGGAGTAGGCCCAATGTTTACGGCAGTTGCCACTTTTGGCCCAGAGTTTGAAGTCGGCGTCGGTAAATTTGCTGTCAACGATTCACATGCTTGCGATAATATATTGAATTTTTCATCTAAGTACTGCCACTTTACCTGCATTTTTTTCTTCGAGCTGTTTCAGCTCTAAGCTTCTTCGCCTAGCAATATCATCAAGATTTTTGTTTTGTGGCGGATGCGTTATTTGACCTTGAAAATTTGAAGATATTGTGGGTTGAAAATAGTTTGGCAATAAATTTGGTGGTACTGAAATTACGGGTGATAAGCATTTTGCCATGAAGATGGTGGTAAGAATGATATTATGGGAGCAGAATAAATCATAGGTAGCGGTGCCATTGATGGAGAAACAGATTGTGGTGGTGCTATATCTGCACTTGATAACAGCATCAAAATATAAGCTTGTTGATTTGCTTCTTGCTTTTCAGTTGGCGATCGTTGTACATTAATGTTGGTTTTGGTTGGTGTGGTCGTGTAAGTTACATGCCCACAAGTGTAAGGGATGATGCAGCTTTACAGTATTCACAACTCCAACTTACGTTGGCCACGTTGCTCCAACACATCCAAAGTGGTACCATTGGTCACAGATGTCGCATTGTGCCATCTCATCTGTACTTTTTCACAACACTTTTTGCCATTTTTTTTCTCTAGCCATTTGTTTTTTCTTCCGTTTTCTTCCTCAAAAAATAATTTTAAAGAAATGTTACAGGTAAAACACAACAAGTTTTAATAGCGCCTCACCATTAGTTAATTTTCAAAATAAAACACTTTATTTAAATTCAATATTCTTCTTATTGCAATTTTTTAATTCAATAGCGAAAAACGCTTTACAATTATTTTGTTTAATTCCACCGACTCTTAAACTAGAAGTAATTTTGTTTTACAAATTTTAATAAGAATAAACTTCAAGAGTCCGACGAGACTTTTGGCAATCGATCGTTATTCCTTTTTTTCAATATTGTTTTTAACGTAAATATGTATGTATGTACATACCCATATATGGATTAATCCATAATCGAGCAATAAAGGAGTAATGACTTGTTCATCCGTTTGGAGTAATAAGCGAGCTATCGAAACTATTTTTTGTTTTTTTTTTTTTTTTTTGTTTATGCCTCGCTTATTACTCCAAATGGATCAATGGGGGATGTATCAGTTCATTTTTGTTTGTGACATAACTTTTAATTGTTGATGTTTTCGTTTTGTTTTTATATTTGGTCAGTTTAGTTTTAAAAAGTGAAAGACGTGTTTTAATAAAAGCGAAAGGGTACGGGTATAATAACAAATTTGTTAAAAATGTGTGAAAATTTAGTTTCTAATCGTCATTTAAGACGACTAGTTAAAATGTTAAAATAGAAATTGAAAAATTCTCAAATTGATATCGGGGGACTTAAAGTGATAAAGTGATGCATCAGTACCTCACAAAATCAATGAATTAACAAATGAAGATAGCCAAACGGAAAACTTTGTTGTTCATTATGATATCAGTGAAAATTTTAAAAGAAGCTCGCTTCTTGGGTAATTGAAAGTCGTGTTTCGAACGAATGCTGTAATTCACTACTCTACATTTTAAAAAGTGAAGGTATGGACGTTCTACTATGTAGAGAAACATTGTTAAAAGAAGTGCATGCAGAAAACCCACGCTGCTTCACAGGGAGCCCAGAAATAATAGATATGGCACCAGGTGAATACTTTCATTGTGGTTTAGAAAAAGCACTGATGATGCACGGCCAATACCTGATGCAAATGCCGAACTATTGATCGATATAATTGTGGATGGAATGCCGCTTTATAAAAGCTCAGCAAAGTCATTACGGTTTTTAGAAGAAAACATCAAATTAAAGAAGAAAAATTTTCCCAATTGATTCTTTGAAGGAATTAAATTAGGCAGAACAGCTGATTAAAACAGAGCCTGATTCAGAAATGGTAAGACTGAGTTTGTTTTTAATGCAATCAATTAAACAAGTATTCAAAGTTCTTTGTTTTTTATTTTAATTTATTTCAGATTTCGTACATTAAACTGCGGTTTGAAAAAAATCAAAATTGAAAAAGCAATACGCAAAATGATTGGCGAAATATGCTGGTCAAATAAATTAAATTGCTGGTCAAAACAAATTGTTTAACTTTTTTTATTTCGGTAATACTCGCAGCTGAATTTTTAATATCATGTCTTAATTAATATATTACGTGTTATTTTTTCTTTCAAGGTGGCATTTCTTAAATGTAAAGCAACTGTTTACCAACAGACCTACTTGACAAAAACTACGACCTCGTCGAATGCAAAAAAAAAAAAGAAAATAGCAACATTAAAAAATTTTTTAAATAAATGAATATTTTCTTGTTTTTGTAAAAATAAAAAAATTTGTATTTTATATGGATGTTTACTCCCTTTATGCTCTTTTAGGAGACAAAAACGATTACTCCCTCTGTCGTCATTTTCAAGATCAAAGAGAGTACTCCATAAGGAGCTTAAAAGGAGTACTCGTGTCTGCGGACATGTTGGTAAATAGAAAATCTGGCATTACACCTAAGCAGCTGTTTTTACTGCACTTCAGTGCAACTCTTTATATTGTAATCTTTACTTTCTTTCACTTCCGTTTTTTACATTGTCTTTGAGATAACCTCGTGCTTAAATAAAAGTCCCTTTTTAATTATTATATTACACTATCTATCGTCTTTAATTTACACAATCACAACAGGTTATGGGCCCAGGTATTGTGATAAATAAAAAGTTGAAGATCCGTTTCGAGTGTAATTAATATTATTTCGATATAATGTCAATGTCAACAAATTTCAATGTTGAAAAATTTATGGGTAGAGAGAACTATGCATCATGGTCGTTTGCAATGAAGAATCTTCTCCAACATGAAGAACTATGGGAAACTGTTCAAGGTGATCATCCTAAATCAACGTGAAGGCTGATACAAAAGCAAAAGCCAAAATTATCTTGATGGTAGATAAAATTAATTATGTCCATGTCGAAGATGCCCAGACATCAAAAGAAGTTTGGGACAATCTGAAAAATGCATTCCAGGACTCCGGATTAACGCGAAGAGTTGGATTATTACGTCAACTAATTACCACACGTCTTTCAACATCGGAAAATATCGAAGAATATGTGAGCCAAATAGTTTCAACTGCACACAAGCTCAAAGAGGTTGACATGCCAATAAGTGATGAGTGGATTGGAACACTTCTGTTGGCCGGTCTACCCGAAGAGTACGCTCCTATGATTATGGGAATAGAAAGTTCCGGTGTTAAAATCACTTGTGATTCAATAAAAACTAAATTACTACAAGACGTTAAAAAATCCTCATCAAGTGACACCACTGCCTTTTTTTCTAAAACGAAGAAGAAAAATGAGGTTAAAAAAGGTTTTAGGTGCTACAATTGCAATCGCTACGGCCATAAATCAGTCGATTGTCGAGCAAATAAGCAAACGCAAAATAAAAACAACAAACAGGTCGGTTTTTGTACCGTATATGCAGCAGGTGCCATTGATATTGATGAGTGGTTTGTGGATTCCGGAGCTAGCATGCACATGTCAATGAGAATTGATTGGTTCGTGAACGTTAAAGAATCTCAAATAAAAGAGATTTTCGTTGCAAATAAGGAAAAATTGGTCGTAAAAGGTATTGGTGACATACAAATACGTATAAAAGACAACAATGGTTGTGTGGTAGATGTTACCATTCACAATGTACTTTATATACCCAAGTTGACTGTAAACCTGCTATCCGTAAGTCAAATAATAGACAGAGGGTATACCGTAAATTTTGAAAATGAGAAATGTACAATTGCCAATAATGGTAATGTCGTTGCTACAGCCCATCTACATAATAATATGTTTAAATTGGATCGTGATGTTAATCAAATGTGTATGGCGGCAACACATAT
The DNA here is from genome assembly GCA_916610165.2 of Gymnosoma rotundatum. NCBI lineage: Eukaryota > Metazoa > Arthropoda > Insecta > Diptera > Tachinidae > Gymnosoma > Gymnosoma rotundatum. The sequence goes on along the minus strand of OU744340.1, from coordinate 46,207,932 downwards.
TGATGCTCAAATGTGGCACGCCCGAATGGGTCATTTAAATTTTGCAGACTTGACTAAAACAAAAGAGTTAGTCACCGGTATGGAATTTCAACCGAAATCAAAGGAAAGTTGTATTCCATGCATTAAAGGTAAAATGACAAGAAAGCCATTTAAATCATCAACATCTCGTTCATCAAAATTACTTCAGCTTATACATTCGGACCTTTGCGGCCCGATGGAGGAAATTTCAATTGGCAAAGCTAAGTATTTTTTAACATTTATTGATGACTTTTCGCGTAAAGTCTTTATATATATTCTACAGGCAAAAACGGAGGTACCAACATTTTTTAAAAAATTTATGGCCCATGTCGAAAATGAAACTGGCCATAAAATAAAATGTTTGCGTACGGACAATGGCACCGAATTTTGCAATCAGCATATGTCAAAATTAATGTTAGAAAAAGGCATACAGCATCAAACTACTGTGCCGTACAGTCCCCAGCAAAACGGCGTTGCGGAGCGCATGAATCGCTCCATTGTCGAACGTGCCCGATGTATGCTAATACACGCTGGGCTGCCAAAGAAATTTTGGGCTGAAGCTGTCACAACTGCCGTGTATGTCCTAAATCGTTCCGTTTGCTCTGCTATTCAAAAAGGTACACCACAGGAAATCTGGACTGGTGTTAAACCTGACTTGAGTCATCTTCGAGTGTTTGGTTGTCGTGCAATATCTTATGTCTCCAAAGAAAAACGAAAGAAGTGGGATCCAAAGGCTGAAGATTTAGTTTTTGTTGGCTACTGTGAAAATAGCAAAGGGTATCGGTTGTTACACCCAGCTGGTTGGCTTGTAATTAAAAGTCGTGAGGTCGTATTTTTTGAAAATGAATTTCTACAAAATTCACAAAAACAGAATCGTTCAGATGAACATGAATATTATTTTCTAAAACCGGATGTCGATGCAGTGGAGGCTACCAATGTAAATCTAGACAACGATGATGATGATGATAAAACAAGCTTAACAGAATTTTTCACCGATCAAGAAAGCGATGAATCATCCGATTACTACGAACCTGACGATACTCTTACATCAAATAATGATACAACAATACTGCCTACAGAAAACAACAATAACGTTCGTCGTTCTCAACGAATTCCAAAACCAGTAATATGCAGGATTACCATTTGTATTCAGTAGAGGCAAATGACACAGGTGATCCTATGACCGTTCAGGATGCCATGAGTAGTCGTGATGCAGCGCAGTGGAAAAGTGCAATGGATGATGAACACAAAGCTTTATTAGACAATAGCACTTGGACCATGGTCAAACTGCCCAAAGATGCAAAACCAATTAAATGCAAATGGATTTTTAAAAGAAAACGTGATGAAAACGGTAATGTACAGAGGCACAAGGCGCGTTTAGTAATAAAAGGCTGTTCTCAAAGGCCAGGTATTGACTACCAGGAAACGTATTCTCCTGTGGTGAGATACACTTCAATTCGTTATTTAATATCAACTGCAGCACAATTTGATCTTGATATTGAACAAATGGATGCAGTCACCGCATTTCTTCAAGGTGATCTTTGCGAAGAGATCTTTATGGAACCGCCGGAAGGTGTTGGTGAAAATCCGAAAGGCAAAGTTTGCAAACTTAATAAAGCCATATATGGCCTAAAACAGGCAAGCCGTCAGTGGAACAAAAAGCTGGATCAGGCCCTAAAGAAAATGGGTTTGCAACAATCAAAGGTTGATCCATGCATATACTTTAATGTACATGACTCCCAAATGCTTTTTATCGCCGTATACGTTGATGACTTATTGATATTTTCTAACAATACACAATTGAAAATTAAAGTTAAAAATGGTCTACAAAAAATGTTTTTAATGAAGGATCTGGGAGAGGCCCGAAGCTGTGTTGGATTACGTGTAACCCGAAATCGAAAACAAGGTGAGATACATATAGATCAATCAGTTTATGTGGAGGAAATTTTGAATCGATTTAAAATGATTGATTCTAATCCGGTATCGACGCCTTTCGATGTAAATACAAAACTTACAAATCCAAAATCAAATTCACAATCTTTTAATAATATTCCATACCAAGAAGCTATTGGCAGTTTGCTTTATTTGGTACAAGGAACTCGTCCAGACATTGCCTTTGCTGTTAATTTTTTAAGTAAATTCAACAATAATTTTGATAACTCTCATTGGACAGCTGTAAAACGCGTTTTTAGATACCTAAAAGGTACAATGAATGTAAAATTAACGTATTCTAAAAAGGAAAACCCTAAAGTGATTGGGTACTGTGATGCTGATTACGCCAGTGACGTAACAGATAGGCGTTCATGTACGGGGTACATATTCATACAACAAGGTGCTATAAGTTGGAATAGTAAACGTCAAACAACTGTGGCCCTTTCAACAACAGAAGCCGAATATATGGCTTTGTCTACAGCAGTTCAAGAAGCTGAATGGTTACGTCAATTAAAAAAACGACTTGTGGAATAATTCACAAGAAAAGATAACAATATTTTGCGACAACAAAAGTGCTTTGAATTTAGCAAAAAATGATGCATACCATGCTAGATCCAAACATATAGATGTCCGCCACCATTTCTTGCGCGACAAAGTTAATGATGGGAACGTAATGCTGCTGTATACAAGTTCCGAAGACATGGCTGCAGACTTCCTTACAAAACCAGTAACTAAAGAAAAACACTTCAAATGCGCCAAGATGTTGGGACTCAGAAATTTCGAGCCAGCTTTTAGTGAAGGTGTTGGTAAATAGAAAATCTGGCATTACACCTAAGCAGCTGTTTTTACTGCACTTCAGTGCAACTCTTTATATTGTAATCTTTACTTTCTTTCACTTCCGTTTTTTACATTGTCTTTGAGATAACCTTGTGCTTAAATAAAAGTCCCTTTTTAATTATTATATTACACTATCTATCGTCTTTAATTTACACAATCACAACAGGACATGCTATGTTAAAAATCCAATGTGTTTCGGAGTTTTATGGAGTAATCCATTACTCGCAAAGGAGCGCTCCAAGATTACTCTTTGTAGGATCCTATTTTTTACTGGGTATGTTCATATAAAATAAAATACGAAACCACCCTGAAGGAAACATGACGTCAAATGTAGCGATGTCAACACTTTTTCCACCATGTACAGTGACAATGTCTACAATGTATCTACACAATTTATTTTGCCGCTGTCATTAAAACTTCATTAAAAAATACAAAAATAAAATTAGTTTTTATATTTAATTTGAAAAAATAAAGTTTAAAGGAAAAATTAAAAGAATTTGACGCTTTTTTAACCACACATTCAGACCCATACGTGAGTATTTGAATTTATTGTGAAACGAATTTAACGAACAACATTGAATTTTTTATTTACATTTAATAGATACGACAAATCAAATCACTGCTTGCTGGTAATGCTGAACGTAATATTCATGAAGTATTTGGCCAAAGCATCATTATGAATTTTAATGTAGATGGAACTTTTGATAAGAAGAGACTGCGTGATTTTCCAAATGTGTTTAAAGCTATAATAGCTAAAAAGTTTGTTGTTTGTTTGTTTTAATTTTTGTAATATTTTAACAAATCTTTTATTCTTTCAATATCCAGATGTTATATCAACTTTTACAGAATTTTCCGACAAAACGCTTAGAGCAGCATTTCAGCGGCAGAAAAAGAAATACTTCAAACAAATAGGTCAAAGCAAAGCAAAATCAAACGAAAAGCAACAAACTGATGGCGACTCTTCCAACAAAGAAGATTAATTTTTTATAATGTTACAAACTCTTAACAACAGATCCAAAAAAGCTTTATTGAATTTTAAAAAGATTGAAATGAATTAGTACATATTTTAGTTTTGATATTTAAAAAAATATCACTGTTATGAATTAGTGCCTTTAAGTCTTTAATTTTTTTTAATAAAACCACAATTTAACAAAATATGCATTTTCTTTATCGACAGTTCAGAAAAGTACCAAAAGTGTAGACTAGAATTACTAAAATGTACTAGTGAATCACTGGTTCCAATGTCTACATATGGTTCCAAAAGAACTACCTAGTCAATAGTACCAATGTCAGTAGTGGATTTTCAATGACACGCACATGTTAAATGTCTATAGTAAATAGCATTGTCTGGGGTATTATAAGTCACTAGTACTAATGACTGTGTCAATAGTAAGTCAGTACAGTTTCACTATTGACATTTCCTACAGGGCAGATAAATAATATTTAGATATGTATGCATAAATATGTATGTATATGAAATTGCCCAGTTAGCATTATTGATCATATTCGAGTCTTTTTTGACTCCTCGACACGATTAAAATAATCGTTTATGCGCTCGTTTTAGAGTCGAAACTGATTGTTTTGTCGGTAGAAAATGGTACCCTAGCCGCGACTCATCTGAACGAGTCCCTTATGACTCTTGTTTTCGACTCATTTTCGATACTATTTTCAATCGTACTTGTAATCAAATACGATACTTTTTCGAGTCAACTTTTAATCATATTACTAGCCGTATGCGAGTCTTTTTCGAACCATATTATACGAACATTTCTAATATATTTTCTCAAAACTGAATAATTGCAAACAACGGTTTGCTTATTTTTTATAACACGCCGTATTGACGACCCATTGATTTGTTCAAACATTAAACAATTTCATGTCCGCACATTAAAATGGCTATTGTTGACCATCGTTGTCGATGTCATGTCGGCTTCAAACAGCGAGAAAACGAAGCAGTTTTCTCCACGCAGACAAACATGAACAAATGTTTGTAACCTATTCTGCTGACGTTTTGTTCATGTGCGAACAAATCAATTGCTCGTCAAGGCGTAATGTTACATTCGTTAGCATGTAATTCCTAATTTCTTAAAATTCAAATTTAAAAACATGAATTTAAAAAAATTTATTTTACATTTGTGTTTCTGTTTTTTTATGAAGTGACATATGTATTTTAAAAAATAAAATATGTATTTGAATCATTTTTTCATCGTTAGGCTGCGTTAAATATGTCTCCAAAATAATTCTAAAAACAGTCGAATTTCAAGCATTTGCTTTTTGTACTTTTTGTTTTTTTAGAAAGTCGCTTTCTATGCGTTTGTCGGAGTTATATTCGAGTCTCTTTTTAAACGCATAACTGATGAATCAGTTTTAAGTCATCTTGGATAGTCTTAAAAGACTCACTTTGGTGATTTTTGTAAAAACAATCTTCCAAATGCTAACTGGGTTGTTTTTTTAGAAAGTCGCTTTCTATGCGTTTGTCGGAGTTATATTCGAGTCTCTTTTTAAACGCATAACTGATGAATCAGTTTTAAGTCATCTTGGGTAGTCTTAAAAGACTCACTTTGGTGATTTTTGTAAAAACAATCTTCCAAATGCTAACTGGGTGAATTTTTTTGTACATTCGAATGTAGTAAATAAATATACAGGTATCTAAATGATTGTAATCTACAATTATTTTGAAGCAACAGGACATATGAAAATGTTCAAAAGAAAAGGCAACGGTTTTTGCATTTGTATTAAAAACTTTATAAAATAAATAAACACATTAGGGATGAAACTCAGTACGTAAAAGTAATCGAAAGCGAAAACATTAGTTTTGTTGATGAAAGAGGTGTTTTAAATTATTATTATTAACGTATTTTTTTCTGAATTTATTGTTTAACTTAATTAAAAAAGGGTTTTTTTATTAAAAATTCTCTGTAAAACAAAAAAAAGGAAAAACGCTATCATTAACACTTTAATATTTATCGACACCTTTGACAAAAAATTATAATTTACCATCCTTAGCTACCAAAAACTGCTGACGTTTTTTCATGGCGCTTGCGAAGTGTAAAAAAGTAGAAAGTAAAAGAACTTCTTGCGTTCTACGCGTTCATGCTTTCTACGCTTTATGATTTGTAACTTGTCACTTATATTTACATTGATTCTTCTTTTTTAACAGACGCGTGTACGCATAAAACGCATGCTATGGACTTTCAGCTTAAGTAAGTAAAATTTTATCTGCTAAGTCCTGCTGTGGAATGGTGGTTCCTTCAAAAAGTAAATTAAAAAATGTGCAAGAAAAGTTCTTTTAATTAAAGACAAAATAACTTTTACTTTGATTTATGACTACGACAAAAACATATCTGTTAAGTTGTGGTTTCTATAATTAAATCGAATTTGGTCGTAACATTTCTCAGGACCAAGACATCAACCTATTCAAATTTCCTTTGCGAAATAAAATTCCATCCGCAAGTTCATATCCACTAATTTCTTTAGATTCCAACTCCATAATTAGTTTTTTTTTATATTGCTATCTCTACCCTGAGTTAGTTGTAACCTAGTGTCGAGTTCATTAAAATCCAAGGAAGCTATCACACTACAGTTTCGAATATAATTACAACTGTTCTCATTTAAACACCTGCTCAATGCATCCACATGACCCATTGAGGTACCGCCTCGATGTCGAATAGTATAATTATAATTTTCCAATTCTAATGCCCACCTAGCAATTCTTGGATTTACCTGTTTCTTGTTCAAAGTTGTTACGGCCGCAGGGACCAGTGAGGTTTCCGACTAGCTTACCCGGTGAACAATTCCCAGAGGTTTCCAACCCTTCTCACTGGGTACGCCGCACATAAAACAAAAATCGATTCCAAAACAACACAACATACCACAAAGACGAACACACAAGCAGTTATACTTCAGCAGATGTTATGCCTTCGTTGCCCTCCCGACCTTATCGCAAATTACTTCTCCAAATGCTTCCTTTTTGCGATCCCATAAACCTCTCTCAACCCACTCTGCTTCTAACTTACCTTCATGCCAATTCCTTTAATAAATTAATCCCAATACATTATATTTCTTTTTTTACACTTCATATGATTTCATACATATTTATTTATATAAAACAAACTGAATTTAATATCTAATACAAAGCTCTTAATAAAATTCCCAAAACAAAAATATTTATTTGTATTCTACACAAAAAAAAAAAAAAACATATTTTCTTCCACAAAAAAAAACTTATTAAATACAATCAATATAAATACAAATAAAAGTGAATATGAACAACAATGCAAATACAAATAAATAAAAATGATAATTGCCTATCTTCCTTTTTTATTATCCTTTACAGCCAAACAAAAACTGAGATTTGATTTTTTTAAATTAATTGGTTCTATTTCTTTTAATTTCAGAGTACTTATCAACAAGCTGAACTACACCTACTCCTAAGGAGCTCCCTAAGATTAGCTGGTATTAACTTCAATTATTTTACTAAAAAAAAACTATTGTAATAAAATATTTTCATTAATAAAATGGTAAAACAGTTTTTGTTTCCTGTTCTTTTTACCTAACCTGAATTCCAATAAGAATTTAAAAATTACTATTGCCCTCTCGCGGACTGTAGACAAAAAAATTAATAAAGAAAAACTAAAAAATTCCTGCTTTTAGGCGCTGATCTTAAAAGTACTGTTTAAAGCGAATAATCATATACATAACAAACAACATATTTAATATAAATAAACAAATAAAATAAAGATATATAAATAAGTAATAGATAAAATAAATAAAAATATATATAAAAATAAATATTTCAGTCCCAAAACCACGCTTCCGATTAATTTTTAAATGAAAAATATCCTTTTGTTTAATTTTATACTCAATCTGATCTAAATTGTTTTATTTTTAAGTTTCAACCTTTTTTTTAAATTTCTTATTTGCTCCTTTTTTATGTTTTATAAATTTTTAAATGCAGATTCTATAACCGATTTTAATGCACAATTTTTTCTTTTTTAACGTTTTACAAAACTTTTAACTGCTTATTAATTTTGCGGTTTTTCCATATTTTTTTTTTCAATCTTCAAATTTTCTTCATAACCATGGTGCTATGGCTCAATTGCCCGTTTTAATTTAAATACGCATGCACCAATACACGGATAAATTAATTTTAGCTCAGAATAATAAAATTTTACCTGGCTGTTATCCTGTGCAGAAAGTCTTTACCCCTTTTTTCTTGGATAATTTGGTAAGTATTTCAGGCACAACTTCTACTCCGGATCTTTGACTCTCTAGCACACCATTCACCAGCCAGCTATTAATTTCCAAAAAAAAACAACACAAAAAGAATAATTTTTACATGCCATACAATAATAAATTTTTCTTTCTTACGTTTTATTCTTTTTTTGCTCCTCTTGACAACAATCTAACAGCAAATAAATATTAAATAAAACTATAAACACTAAAACTTTCTTTTTATTTAAAATTCACTTTTTTTTACCTTATAGTTTCCCTTTTTCCGTTTTTTTTTATGCACTTTTCACTATTCACTGACAATTTGCATGCGACCACTTCTTTCGACTGACTTTTTACTATTAAATTTTAATTTCAAATTCCCTCTTTTACTTCTCAAAAATTTTCTCAACTTTCGTGGTGAATTTTTTTATAAATTTTCAAAAATTTCCAGCCCATGCTTCGCGCCGAACCTGCCATCTTTTTGCTTATATGTTCTAGACACTTCTATACGCCCGCTAAATATCCATCTTTAACCCTTTCGGGACTACTGGGATAATACGTCCCAGCCATTTTCAAACTGTGTTTTTTCTTTATTTTCAACGCAATCGCCAGGGAGGTAGAACTGCCAAACGTCCAAAAACGGATAGCATCAATATTGGAGACCACTTGCCAGTAGAGCAAGAGAAGCGTTGTCGCTGTGTCCACTGTTCTTCACTTGGCATAGAAAAGCGAACAAAGATGATATGCTCAGATTGTAACAACGCCTTATGTTAAAAGTGTTTTGGGCCATTCCACAAATAAATACCTAATTACATTCCTAAAATGTTAAAAATAAATGTAAACTTTTATCTCAATCTACTAATATATATATTTTAGTTGTTTTTTTTTAATTTCGAATCGCTCTTCGAGAACACTGATTGCGATTTTATGCCCGATGAAAACACTTGTTGGGATTATATGTCCCAGGATAAAAGGACGAATTTAAAATTTTTAAGTATGGAGAACATAATACTTTTTTCATACCTTTTAGAATATGAAAAAAAATTTACCATACATAATTTGGTTTGCAAAATAAAACTCCGTCCCGAAAGGGTTAATTGTTTATAATATGACTTACTTCAAATTTCTGTGCAAGAAAAAATATTTATTTTTTTTTAAATTTATAAGATATTCCTTTATATTAATTTTCAACTTTTAAATTGGTTTTTACTATCCACCATCGCGTTCTAACACCTGATAATGCTTTCTTATGCTGTCAAAGCTTTCCATTTGATTGGGATCTCATGCTATACAGCAAGGCTTGCAAGTTCATTCATAACTCATAAATTTTAAATTTTCAAATTTAACAATTTTTCTCACGGCGTTTCAGACTGATTTGAATGAAATGTACAACCGTGGGTATCTTCTGTTGCCGCATTGCCTTATTCTAAACATTACGTCAAGGCAGATTTATTTTACTAGGTAGTGTCGTCCGCCCAGCTGGTTTGTAGTTGGAAATGTCAAAAGTTCTTGTATTTTCCTTTGTTTGTTTACGAATTTCAAAAAAACACTAACAACAAGCGTTTGCGAGACAAAGCAAGCATGTGTAATGAGAGCAATTATCTTTTATTTCTCTTTGTGTTTTTGACGTTTCCAACACACAAAACAACAATAAAAAGACATGTTGTTTTTGTCAATGTTGTATTTGTTGTAGAGCCGCTATACCTAGTAAAATAAATCTGCCTTGCATTACGTCTACTACACAGTACAAGGCAGATTTATTTTACTAGGTAATAGCGGCTCTACAACAAATACAACATTGACAAAAACAACATGCCTTTTTATTGTTGTTTTGTGGGTTGGAAACGTCAAAAACACAAAGAAAAATAAAAGATAATTGCTTTCAATACACATGCTTGCTTTGTCTCGCAAACGCTTATTGTTAGTGTTTTTTTGAAATTCGTAAACAAACAAAGGAAAATACAAAAGCTTTTGACATTTCCAACTACAAACCAGCTGGGCGGACGACACTACCTAGTAAAATAAATCTGCCTTGACACAGTACTGGCAACTGTAACATGTGGGAATACAAAAAAAACACACACACATTCCCACATAAAAAAACTGACAGCTAGCACAATCAAAACACAAACATTCATGGTAAGTATGGGAGCCATTTATTTAATAAAATTTTATTAATTTATATATTAATTTTCCAGAGAACACCAATTATAACTAATAAAAAAAAAATACAAAGTTTTGGGCGAATTGTGCGCTTTCTTCACACCTGCAAACAACACAAATCAATTGAAACTCCCCATAAGAAATAACCAGCCTAATTACAACAATCAAAACGACATCATCCCCTTACAATCATACATCTTATGCTGTGACCAAATTAATTATTCAAAATTTAAGTGACAAAAACATAAGTGAACAAAAGGAAAACAACATTGAAATAATATAATAACAATAATCATCCATAAAAATTGTGATATTGTGTCTCAAAAAAAAAAAATAAGTTGTATCTTAAAAAAACAAAATTTCTGCCCGCAACAAAGTCACTGTTAAAGAGTTACAATCTGTAACGATCGTAATATGAATTCCCTCTAAATAAACTCGAAACCTTCTTAATGCATAAATAATGGAAAGAGTTTCGAGCTCAAAGCTATGATAACGCGACTCTGCTGGAGAAGTTGATTTTGAAAAAAATGCCACAGGGTGAAATTTTTTGTCATCTTGTTTTTGCATAACTATAGCTCCAAATCCTTTACTGCTAGCATCACAGTGTAACTCTGTCTCTCTTTTAGGAGAATATATTGATAGTACTCGCTGCTTCATTAGGCGTTCTTTAAGTTCATTAAAAGACTTAATACAATCTTCAGTAAGGCAATATTTTTTGTCTTTACGTAAAAGGTCCAACAAAGGCCTAGCGATGGTTGAAAAAGATGGTACAAATCGTCGAAAGTATGAAAAAAAACCAAAGCATGTTTGAAGTTCTTTCTGACTCTTAGGTAAAGGAAAATTTTTTATGGCATTTAAGTGATTTTCTGTGGGACGAATCCCTAAAGGGTCAATTAAGTAACCTAAATATTCTATTGACTGATAACCAAATTTGCATTTTTTAAGTTTAAACTCACAGGGTTAGAGTTTATACGCACGCCTTAAGACTTCAGTTAATGTTTGAAGATGAGAATCAAAATCTGTTGAAGCTATTAAAATGTCATCTATATATATAACGACCTTTCTTCTATCTATTAAATCACGAAATATTTCCGTTATAAAACGCTGAAAATGGGCAGGAGCATTTTTTAGACCGAAAGGCATTCTTAAATACTCATACTGTCCCTGTGGTGTTACAAATGAAGTATACGGTATATATTGCTTGTCAATCTCTATATGAAAGAAACCATCTTTTAGGTCCAAAGGAGCGTACCATTTTTTCCCCGCCATATACTCAATGCAATCCTCTATTAAAGGCAATGGAAAATTATCCCTAATCGTTTTCTTATTTAATGCCCTATAATCTACACACATTCGGGTTTCGCCCGAATGTGTTAGAACAATAGGAGAGGCATACGGAGAATTACTTGGACGAATAATTTTTCGAAATAACAAATCAGATATTATTTTCTGAACTTCATCACGATCTCGGACTGATAAACGACGAGGAGAACTATATATTGGTACATCATCAGATAATCGTATTTTCATATTGTAGTCATGAAATTTTCCGGTCTTATCAATAGGATGCAAATAAAAATGATCGACTACCCTTTTTAATTTAAAAGTTTGTAGTTCATTTAATTTCTCGTTGCAATTAACATCATTTATTGTTAATTTCTGATCATTAACTGTACCGAAATCTAACTTTACTTTATTTCTAATTTGAGACACCAAAGAATTTTTTTCGATATTTTTATTTATTTTTCCTTTAGAATCAAATATGCCAACATTATTTTCATGTAACTGCTTTAAGTGAACTAATTTTACATTAAATTTTTCCATAAAATTCCTTCCTAAAATCATAGAAATTTTAATATCTCTATCTGGTATTACTATTAATTCAATAGTTTTAACAATATTGCAAAGTTTTATTTGACATGAAACAGTGCCATGCATTTTCATTCTGCAACTTTCAATTCCAACATACCCAGTTGGAAATAGATCGTCAGAAATTTTGATAGCTTTTGGTACTTTTGATTTGGAAATAAGACTCATTGGACTACCCGAATCAATAAGACATGAGACATTACAATAATTAGCATATTTGTTTCTTAAGGGAATAAAAAATGTCACACTCACCTCTAACATTGGATCTACAACATTATTAATATTGACAATTGTTTCTGGAAGAACAGATGCTAACATAGTCTGGCGTTTAGGGCAGTTTTTATGGAAATGGACCATTTGCTAACAAAAAAACAAGAACCAGGAGGACGAATTGGTTTTGTGCATGAACTTTTCATGTGACCAAACTGAGAACAATTGAAGCAGCGAATTGAACCACTTTTGCTGTCAAAGTTTGATTTTTTCGTTTGATTTTTCCGACGTTTTTCATATCTGTCAATTAATTCTGCGACTGAAGTAGAGCCATAAAGCAAGGAAATATTGTTGGAATTATCTTGCATACCATCTATAATGATGTCAACCAGTTCTTGACCTTTTACATTGGACTGCGATGCAATTGTTTGCATTGAAATTATGTAGCTAATACAAGATTCAGAAGCTTTCAAAGTCCGTGCACGTAGCTTCTGATACACTTCCTCATAAGTGATAACTCTTCTGAATATTTTGAGCAGGGTGTCTTTCAAATTACTATACGTTCAACCGTTAGAATTTTCCATAAATTCTTTTGCTGTTCCTCGCAGCAACCATTTAAGACACAACATCTTTTCTTGGTCTTTGTAATTAAAAGTATATTCTTCAAACTTGGTAAACCATTTTGAAACATCTTCACTACTTCCATCGAATTTCGGAACAAGTTTTTCTAATTCATTGTAATCTATTTTAATAATATTACAAGCTGTACTTGATTCCAAACTGCTAAGCTGCTGTTGCAAATGTAGCATCTCACACCTCATTTTTAGAATCTTCAGTTGGCTTTCAAGCTCTAGTTCTTGTGCAGAAGCAGAAGTAGTAGTAACTGGTGGGACACTTGCTGAGAAATTAGAAAAAACTGAGGTACATCCATGTGCATTAGAGTTTACATTAAATGCTGATTCAGTTATTACATCTGATGCTTTTGAAGTATTGCCTGAAGTTGTGGCAAAAGCTTGATCAGTAGATTGTTCGAAAGTTGCACAAGTACAAGAAACGGAAGAGGCAGCGGAAGTTGGTAAAATAAAGACGTCAGTAGTTGGTACTCGATCTGTGACCATCATAAAACTTGAAACGGAAGGTAAATTCAGAGATTCGGAAGAAGTAATCACAACATCAGAAGGAATCGACCCACTATCATCATAGATTTGGCCTAAATTTGCCGAATCATACAAACTTCTTAGCTGGCTCATTGTTGCTGATTCCGGAAATTGTATTCCCGACATAACTAACGCATTAATAATCCTTTGACGATTTGGGCGTAGATCCATTTTTAAAAATGTATTTTTTCCCCTTTGACCCCACACCTGAATTGTAATACTGCTCTTTCAAAACTGCTTTATTTTCATTCAATCGTTTTTAATTATTCTAAATTCTATGAAGTATTGATTAACATTTTTGAAATAAAATAAAACAAGTATTATACAAACAAACACATATGTACATTACAAATTCTTGCCTTAAAATAATAAATTTGTTTACTTTTTCAATTAACAGCTGACTTTGGCGTTTAAGTAAAAGTTCGAACTTAATTTCGAAAAATGCCAAAACGATTGATTTGCAGAACACCAAATAGTTATTTATTCGGTTTTGAAAATCGCTCGTTTTTTAAAACGATTCGGTTTACAGAACAGAGCCGATATTTTGTTTGTGTAAATTATGTGTAGGTGTCAGTAACCGGAAACGAAAAATATTAAAAAAAGAGAACAAAAAGAACTTTAATAAAAAGTGTTAATATTTAAAAAAAAATTATTTGCACGCTATATATTCTAATGAATGAAAAATATGTACGTAAGTTGTTTATTATTATCAGCATTCACTTTTTGCAGAACGCACAATAACGCATTTTTCAAATATTTTTTTTAATGTTAATTTTCTTAAAAAATAAAAACATATATTTCAGGAAAAAATGTTTTTTTCTTTTATAAATGTTTAGTGATGATTATAGTTGGCCTATAATTTTATCTGCATTTATAGATTCTATTTTTGAGCTATTAAGGCCAATAGTTGTTAAATAATTAAAAATCCAATTTAATTACTGTTTTTCCGACGTTTCGTCGATTGTTTGTCGACTTTATGAAGGGCGTCTATTCTTTTATGTAAATAATTCATAAAGTAAAAATACAATTACATTATAATTGAAAAGAAAACTTCAGAAATAAATACTTACAAAATAAAACGTTAGTACATTAATTCAAAATAAAAATAAACACATCAAACATGAACACAAAACATCTGAACAATTTATTTATTTAATTTCGTTAACACAGTACAACAAGTTGCAATCTTATTTAATAGTACTACGGCGGTGCAGGCAATATGTTAATAAAAAAAAATCTTAATTTTACTTATGAAAACATAAATGATCAAGTTATTATCAATAAAAATTTTAAGTTACACAAAATCACACATAAATTTAACAACAACAAAAATATTACAAAAGATATTACAAATTTATAATAATACTATTCAAAATGTGTGAATATTGCGCGTCTAAAGTGCTTTGCATTGCTTAAAATTTGTATAGTGCACGGAAGAATTGCAACTAGAAAAAAGTTCGCAACCATATCTTAAAATAGGCAGTGTATATGTATGTCTTAGCCAGTAGCATCCATATATTAATTGGTGTATAAATATGTGTATTCCATAGGTTACGAAGCATATAAAAAATTTTTCCACATATTCCATTAATATGACTTGACCAAGTGAGAGTATCATTAAATATGATTCCAAGATTTTTGGCATGATCAACTGTCTTAATTGTGGAATCCCCAATACGTATTGGCGGCAGGTTATAGTGTATAATGTTATTTTTCCTTATCATCATTGCTTTTGATTTTTTTGCATTTAGGCAGAGTCCATTTGTTGAGGTCAATTTGAAAACATTATCGAGGTCATTGTTCAATTTTGAAATGTAATTGTTAATATCAGATGACACACAACTAATAATGAGTTGGACGTCATCTGCGTACATCTGAACTTCAGAGTGAACGAGTTTCTTTGGCAAATAATTACAATAAATCGTATAGAACATTGTGGAACACCTCTCGGCATTGGGCATCTTGTTGATTTATTATTATTCGAGTATTTGTTAAATATGAAGAAAGTAATTTGACGACAGTATTAGAGAAATGGCACATATAATTGAATTTTTGACATAATATGGTGTGTTCGACAGTGTCGAATGCCTTGGAGTGATCAAGTAAAACTAAAAAACGATATAAGGTTGCTGTCAATTTTTGACCTTATCTCCTCGCAGAATTCAGTAAGGGTGGAAATGCAACTGTGGTTAGGTCTAAAGCCTGACTGTTTCTCTGACAATAGATTGTTTTCATAGAGATATTTCGACATTTGGGTATGTCTTTCAACAATTTTCGACAAATATGGCAATATAGTGTGAGAAATAAGAGACCAAAGTTTTCTTCTGGTTAAAATTGCTGTTTTATTTTTAGGAGCGACCTAATCGTGGCGCTCGACTAAAGGCAAAGTACAGCTTAAAATCTAACATAATTTTTGTCAGCTTATATACTAACTTTGAGAAGTTCTAGACGACTCAAATGAGTGAGTTCTAAAATCTTGCTCAAAGTCTAAACTTTATCTTATAAGTAATAAATTTTAATTTTACCAGGCAATCATAAATTTTAGGAGCTTTACAAAAATCATAATTGAGTCGTTTCCTAATTTTAATGTTTAACTCTAATGAATATTTGCCATGGGAAAATATATGTTATTTGATTATTAAGTCTGTGTACAGTTATTTGCCCTAGGCAAAAGTAAGACGTGCGTCTCAACAGTTTGTCAGATTATACTCATATGTATAAACGCTAGAGCATTTAATTGTAATCAAAACACAAACCTTTGCCAAGTGCGATGTCATTGCCACGTATCTATTTTAAATGATTTATGCAACGTCTGGCCGTCTTTACTGAGTGGTGTCAAATGAAAATTGTTTATTAATGTTACAAATCTTTTCGTACAATTATTTTGTTTAAAGAATTTATATTATACTGGCAATGAAGGCTGTTAATATTTGCTACATGCTGTTGGTTAAAGTGATTGTTCGATTACGCTACAATAGCAATTGGTCTACAACTCTTATCAGGTTTAGGGATGGGAATAATTTTAGCGCATTTTTAACCAGTTGGGAAAGTTGACGATGTTATTATGGAGTTTGCTAAGTGGGTTATTTGTGGCAGTATGTGACATATTATCAGCTTAATAAATTTAGGATGTACACCATCTTCGCCTACAGAGTCAGGTTTAATGTTTAGCATTGCTTTTAGGACATCTTTCTGAGTTATACATTCGAATTGAAACCGTATTAAGCGTTCTTGGCCACCATTAAGGTCATCTGCGGAGTTGTAGTAATTAATGTTTACTTGAGGCATTGGAATGTTGGCAAATTATAAAGAGCATCGCGCTATACCCATCGACCGGATTTCACTCCATTTATTTTTTGAGTTAACGGCTAATTGAAATTTTTCTTCATAATATTTGCATTTAGCAACTTTTATTTTTGAGCTAACATTTCTTCTACAAGCCCTGAAATAATTGTGGAGCTGAGTAGTTTTAAATCTTTTCCACCTTTTATACGCTTTCATCAATTAAGTGTTTGATTTCGTTTGAAAACCAAGGGTTATCGCTTTTTATAGTTCTAGTTTTGATACAAACATATTTTTCATATAAGTATTCAATGTTATGGTGCAAAAAATCCACTTGTTCATCTACAGTGGGCATGAAAAATTTCTGACTCCATTCAATTGCAGATAGATCTGTTGACAAGGCATTTAGATCAATATTTTTGAAATAGCTGAATGTTATTGTTTGATTATCTGTTGTTTGGTTTTTTGTAGTCAAGTAGTAGGACATAAAGACGAGATCATGCCCAAAAAAACTGTGGCAGCAAGCTGATCAAATAAAAGCATTCTAGAAAGGTTGTCTACGAAAAAAAGGTCAAGCAAAGTACTGCTGATGGAAGTAAAGTGTGTTGGCAAACTATTATTTACTAGTGTCAGACCGATTGCACTCATTTCATTCCTTAGGCTGCTATCAGCTAAAATATTAGCATTAAAATCACCAGTGAAAATGACATCGGTATATCCAAGAGTAAGCCGTACTAGTTTATCCATCAATGGTTTGGTGTTAATTCTATTATTGGGCCTTTATATCACACCGAATAGAAGTTTTTGCTGTTTATTAAAAACTTTAAGGAACAAGTATTCCAGTTTTTTATTGTTGTTAGTATTTGGCAAATTAGGATTAACGGTTTGTTCCATTTCATCGTTATTGGACTCATTTTCATCCTAGGTTTGGTATTTAATATTGAAAGGTATTGATGATTTCACATAAATCGCAACTCCTCCACTAGTTGAGTGTCTATCGCATCGATAAAGATTATATCCTTTAAGTTTGTAGCTATAGTTGTGTATATCTACGTGAAACCAAGTTTCAGAGACACAAATTATATCCATACCAGATTCCTCGAAGATAAAACGAAATTCATCAATTTTTTTACTTAAACTCTGGGCGTTTATGTGGCATATATTTAATCCACTTGTTCTTTTGCAAAGTATCCTAACCATTGTGTTAAGATTTTCTCTGGAACTTGCACTTCTATCAAATTGTGTAATTATAACTAAGTAAGAAAATATTATGAGCAATGCAGGCACAGACGGCGGTTATATAAAGCTGATTAAAAATGTTGTTGAAGAGAGAGCAACAATAGGTTTTTTGAGATAAGTTATAATTTTTGGCACAATAAAAAATTAAAAGCATAAATATTTTAGTATTTAAAGATATATAAAAAAAGATATTCCGAGTTCTTTTAAGTAGATTCATGAAATTTGTCACTCTGAAAAGTCTGTATGTTTCCATTGTTTGTATCTGGCGGACGAAACATCTGCTGCAATTCGGATAAGTCATTTATACGCACTGGGTCATAACATTGGGATTTCTTAATGTAGACAATGCCTTTGTTTGTGAAGACGTTTAATGTAGTTTTGCTTTATTTTTAAACAATAAGCCTGAAGAAATATTCGGTGATTTTCCGGCGTGAGATTTTCATTGCCATAAAATGGCACAGTACTGTCATATCCAACAAGGTTTAAATGTAAGACATCCTTATTAGATTTTATGTAAGACGTGATAGATTTCAAAATAAAGTTTCTTTAGAAAGGAGATTCAAATTTAATAATGATCGCAGGACCATTAAAATCTTTATTATCATTATTAGGTGTTTTTTTATTATTTATGTTGTAACGAAGAAATCCGTCCTCTTTTTACGTTCATACTTATGTAATTGATTATACACTATTATTTCTTGTGTTATTTACTTTTATAAATATGTTAACTTACTTGAATGTGATGCTACTTTGTTTGCTAGGCTAGTATTATTATTAAACAATACAATGAACAAGATGTAAATTCATTTCGTAAACAAATAATAATATTAATGGTCCGTGTGGTTGTTGTAACAAGTTGTTTGTGTATGAATATCAACCACCATGCATACTCCGGCCATCAACAGTAAAATAGTAGCATCACACGTAGTATACCTTATAATTCTCATTTGCTTTATTTATAAATAAGTATAAGTCAGCAAGATTTTCAAACATTGGGAGAGACATTGCGATCCTTATGGGACTTGCACTCGCAAATTTCCTGTAAGTCTTGAAGATGATATTTATATAATCGGAAATCCAACTGGGGTTACTCTGATAGAGCCAGTTGATAGTTTTCTGACTATTTGTCAGAAATTACCATAAATTTTCACAGCGGCTTCGGATGACTGTTCTCACAGCGGTTTCGACTGACCGTTCTCACAGCGACTTCGGTTGACAGTTCTCACAGCGGTTTCGGGTGACTGTTCTCACAGCGGTTTCGACTGAATGTTCTCATAGCGGCTTCGGCTGACACGTAGTATACCTTATAATGGCTGTTCTCACAGCGACTTTGGTTGACTGTTCTCACAGCGGCTTCGGCTGACTGTTCTCACAGCGGCTTTGGCTGACTGTTTTCACAGCGACTTTGGTTGACTGTTCTCACAGCGGCTTCGGCTGACTGTTCCCACAGCGGTTTCGGCTGTCTGTCCTCACAGCGGTTTCGACCGACTGTTCTCACAGCAGTTTCGATTGACTGTTCTCACAGCGGCTTCGGCTGACTGTTCTCACAGCGACTTCGGTTGACAGTTCTCACAGTATTATTGTAGAGCATAGTTTTAAGTAACATTGTACGTATTTATCTGAACCTGTTATCATCCGCACCTGCGCATCGACCCAGTTTACCTGAACCTGTTATCATACAAACCTGCGTATCGATCCAGCCAACCTGAACCCGTTATTATCCGAAGCTGCGCATCGATCCAGCAGATCCGAACCCGATATTATTTGAAGCTGCGCATCGATCCAGCAGATCCGAACTTCCGAATAAGTTTCATCCGAACGTGTTATTACCCGAACGTATAATCAACCGAACCCGTGGAACCCGAATCAGCATTAACCGAACGTATAATCATCCGAACTTGTGTGGAATCCAAAGCCGAACTGCTCCAATTTTTAGTTAGTCGATTATAGTAGTGATTTTCGTATTGAGTTTGTTATATTTAAGAAGAACTTAATAAAAGTAAGAATATCTATTTAACCCAAAGAAGGGATTTTCCCAGTGTTATCACTTACGGTTTGTGGATCCGTAAGTAGAACCCTGGACACGACTGAGCCACCTCAATGCGACGAAGAGAACCACGTTACAAATGGCGCCCGAGCAGGGACCCGATTCCAAATCGCAATGCGGGAAAAATTCAACCACTGCCAACGAGGGAGAATCGGGCCAACAATACGAAAATCATCAACACGATAATCTGCCGACAAACGAAACGCTGCAAAAGGATTCAGTCGGATGGATTTAGATTCTACGAAAAGAACAACTAATCGAACAAAAAAGAAATAAAATTCTCATTCAGATAATAGTTAAAATTAAATAAAGTAAACAAAAATAAAAGTATAAAAGGACAGCATTCACAGAATAAAAGCATTAGTCTTCATCAGCCTACGTTACTAGCAAGATGGACAGAAAACGCACCATGCCTCGGAAAGTGTGCTTCAAAGCTGAGAAACCTCAACCATATACACCCCCTCCGGAGGCTCGACCACGCATCGTGTCCAACATCCTAGTACAACCTCCGAAGGGGCCTCCCCCACCCCGTGTTTATATAAGAACACCACCGCAGCAAGCTAACATCCAGGAAGGCGGTAAACAAACGGACGGGCCGACAACCTCAAAAGCAGCGCTACAGAACAAGCAAGAAGAGGATAGAGCCCTCAAAAGGCCGACAACGGTGCAAAAGCAGAGGGAAGACAAACACCGACGGTTTAGCGAAGAGGAGGTTTTCCGTGGCATTCAAAATAGCAAGCCACAAAAATATTCAAGGCATCAGCAGTAGCTGATCAAGCGACCTCAGCTGCCAGCCGTTAAAGTAACCATCCTGAACAAGGAGCTCGCCAAGGGTACACGAGAATCGTGAAGATGGTCAACTGAACCCATAATTTAGTTTTCCGAATATAAGCTGTGGGACAGAAATCCTGTTTTTTCTACATTCTGTTTTTCCCTTTATAAAAAAACTAAATAAATAAATAATAAAAAAAACAAATATAATAATAAAATAAAACAAAACAAAACTATTATTTCGGTTAGCCGATAGAGCGTCGCTCTCGTAAGTAGGGGGGAATGTAACGAAGAAATCCGTCCTCTTTCTACGTTCATACTTGTTAATTCTTTATGATTTTTTTTTATTTTCATAGCAAAATAAAAACAACTCTTTATGGAATTAAACCTTAAATTTAATTTTTTGTTATTTTCCACATTTGTCAAGCAAATCGTGAGAT
Organism: Gymnosoma rotundatum; assembly: GCA_916610165.2. Lineage (NCBI taxonomy): Eukaryota > Metazoa > Arthropoda > Insecta > Diptera > Tachinidae > Gymnosoma > Gymnosoma rotundatum. The sequence goes on along the minus strand of OU744340.1, from coordinate 46,186,753 downwards.
TTACTGCGTTAACATAATTCAAGGCTATCAAAAATTTCATTTTTGGTTATTTCCCACATTTGTCAAGCAAAGCGTGAGATTTACTGCGTCAGCATGATTCAAGGCTAGAATAAAAATTCACATACCTGTTCAGGTGACCAGGTATTTGTGATATTTAATATTGTCAGTCGTTGTGTTCAAACTCTTTTCGAAGTTACATTGTCTTGGTGTACCACCTACACAATTCAACAAAACAATAGAGCTTAACAACATTATCCTGGTGTACCAGCTGGATAATTAAAAGCAACAAATAACTTAGTGCACCACTAAGTTCTCCTTAATCTAGCAGTTGAGGAAGGCAAACGAGCCCGCCCTTAAAATTTTTGGCGACCGTGACAGGACTCCGGATTTAGAACACAACCTGAAAACTTCACCAAATCAAACCCCATAAGCGTTAACATAACCACCATGGAAAAGGGATTAGAAAACCTTCTCCGCCAGCTGAAGGAAACTGGGGAATATATTCCCACCGTTGTTCGGAATTTCACCAAGGACTCAGCCAGTCGGAAAACAGCAACCTATTATCAGGAGCGACTGTCCCGTCTGAAAACAGCATGGACAGAGTTCGACAATGGAGATAATGAGTTGCGCGGCTTAAAGGAGCTAGATACATCCGATGAGTACTTCACATTTGACTACTTTACTCGAATTCAGGCGTTGGCGCTTAAGTACATAAACATAATGGAACATGAGCTTGAAAATCAAGGGGCAGAATCTAATACTGTGAAAAAGGAAAAATGGCAGCTCTATGTCGACAGTTAGAAGGCCTTAATGTGCAAGCTGGTCAAGATAGCTCCTATTATGAGGTAAAAAGAGCCACAATTACCCAATTGTGGCAGAAACTAGAAGGGCTTAATGATGAGGCCTTGGATAAATATTCCGACCCGAGCATCGCTGGTTATGATTCAGCCAAATATGTTCACCTCGAACAAGCTTCCCAGTCAGCAATCATCCAGCTCACCACAGCCAATAATCAACACCGTCAATCAACCAGAGAAACCATGGCTGGACCGCCTACTTTACCAGTACCCACTATCACCATAACCAAGTTCGATGGTGATTATATGAAGTGATCATCATTCTCCGACCTCTTTAAAAGGATTGTTCATGAACAACAGATGTCTGACGTTCATAAAGTGTGGTATCTAAAGAGCAACGTCATCGGTGAAGCAGCAAACTTGATTAATCATCTCGCTATTACGGCAGAAAATTATGAAGCTGCTTGGCTACTGCTGCAGGATCGATATAACAACAAAAGAATATTGGTGGCCACAGCGGTTCAAAGGCTACTTGACCAACCATCTGGCGCATTTACATTAGGTGCTATTAAGCGAATGCACGATACAACGAAGGAGTCTCCAATATGGGACTCCAAATTTCGTCGTGGGATCCTTTTTTAATTCATATACCTTTTAAAAAGGTGGACAAAACCGTGCATACTCGATACGAACAATCAATTTCCAACCCAAAGGATCTTACCTTCCTCGAGAATTATTTCCACACTCTTGAGGCAATGGGATACAAAGAAAAAACAGTTCCTACAAGCAAAACATGCACGCTTACAGCACAACCCCGACACGATAACCGACGATGCATAGGGTGCAAGCAAGACACTCATCCATTATATCGATGAAAGGAGTTCATCCAACTAAGCCCAACAAACAGACTTAACCTAGTACAGAAGCATAAGTTATGTGTTAACTGCTTTAATGGTAACCATTTAACTAAATAATGCACCACTTCAGGCCGCTGCCAGAAATGTGAAAAAAGGCATCACACCCTCGTTCATTTGGAACCAACACCACAAGTAAATTTAATTTCAAATAAACGTAGCAAGCGAAAAAAGGAAACTGAGTCAACCAAAGAATTAATTACATTTAATAACCCCCCAATAGAAAATGCGGCTTCTCTAGTCAATACCCCAACAGAAGAAGCTGAAAGCATGGCTGTAAATTCCGTAAAAACAAGACCCTATGTTTTACTAGGAACAGCATTGGTAAAGGTCAAGGCGAACGGTGTAGAAACTGAATGCAATGCAATTCTCGACTCGGTTTAACAAGTCAACCTCATTACGGAGAGATTAGTCAGATGGCTAAAACTTCCAGCAAGGACTACCAAGGTACAACCAAGGTACAACACCGAGTCAACATTACGATTTATTCCCGATTCAACAATTTCTCAACCCGGCTAGAGGCATGTGTATTACCACAAATAATTTCTCCACAACCCGCTCAACTCCTCACAATAGATAAGTGGTCGATTCCAACAATACAGTATTGGCTGACCCAACCTTTAGCCGTCCAGTCAAAATAGACATTTTGTTAGGGGCAGAATATTACCACCAGTTACTTGCTATAGGACAAATTAAACTGTCTAACGTTCTCCCAATATTACAAAACACAACGTTTGGCTGGATAGTATCAGGGAAGGTATCTGGTAAACACTCATCATCAGCAATATACGGTATTCTAACTGAAGAGGATAAAATGAATATGGCTATTGAAAAATTTTGGAAACTCGAGGAGATCGAAAGCAGACAGCAACAATTATCTCCTTATGACGCACAGTGTAAGATACATTTTAATCAACATACTACTCGTGACAAAGAAGGACGATTCGTAGTACGAGTTTCATTCTCTGCTGAAACATCGTTATTGGGAGCTTCACATGGTATTGCCTTCAACCGATTCCTCTCACTAGAACGTCGATTGTCAAAGGACGCTTCACTGAAGGAGCAATATGTCCGATTTATGACAGAGTATGAAACGATAGGGCACATGTCGAAAATCCAAACAGACGAAGTAAAGGGGCATAAATACTTCATCCCTCATCATTGCGTTTTACGACCTGAAAGCAGACTACTAAACTTAGGGTGGTCTTCGATGCTTCTGCAAAAACAGCGTCAGGAAAATCATTAAATGATATTATGCATACCGGGCCACCACTACAAAATGATTTCAGCTGCCGCGTTTCATGTTCACTGCAGACATAGAAAATGTACCGACAAATATTGATCCACTCCAAAGATCGTCAGTACCAGATAATTCTGTGGAGAAATAATACTTCTGAACCTATCAGTTATTTTCAATTAAATACAGTCACATATGGCACTAGGCCAGCTCCATATCTGGCAATCAAGTGCTTGAAGGAAATAAGCCATGACAATAAAATACAATTTCCGCTCGCCGCCAAGTTTATCGAACAGAATTTTTACGTCGACGATGGATTAGGTGGAGCCGATAGTTCAAACGCAACCTTAGAAAGTCAACGCCAACTACAACATGTCATGGGTAAGTATGGATTCCATTTAAGAAAACGGTGCGCCAATCATACCCAACTGCTTCGAAACATCCCCAGTGAAGATCAAGAAGTCAATCTTGACTTCTCAACAGACGAAGCGGATTAATCAAAAACGTTTGGACTAGTGTGGCTACCGAAAGATGACCTACTTAAACTCAAGGTAAACATACAACCAATCAAGGCGGTGACTAAAAGAACAGTTATGTCGGACTTAGCGCGCATTTTTGACCCACTCGGGCTACTGTCCCCAGTAGTAGTCAGAGCAAAAATGTTTGTCCAGGAATTATGGACTTTGAATCTTTCGTGGGACGAGGCAGTGCCGTCAGAATTTGATTCATGCTGGCGAAAGTAAAAAAAAGTAATCTAATCTAAATGAACTTGAAACCTTTCAAGTGCATCGACATATCTATAAAGGAGTTGTTCCTGGCAAGACACAACTTCATGTGTTTACAGATGCATCCGAAAAGGCATATGGAGCTGCAATATATGTCAGAACACTTCTACCAAATACAACGGTCATAGTATACTTGCTATGTGCGAAATCACGTATAGCCCCTCTCAAACAGCAAACACTCCCAAGGTTAGAATTATGCGCTGCTCAGTTGGGCGCAAACTTAGCCGCAAAGGTCAAGCTGGATCTGGACATGAATACGACGCCCACATTCTACTGGACCGATTCGAAAATAGTCTTAGCATGGATAAATTCAAGATCTTCCTCGTTTTATACAGTTGTTGCAAACCGAATCGCTTCAATTCAAGACAGCACGGTACCCGAGCAATGGCGGCATGTGAGTTCTAAAAATAACCCAGCAGACATACTGTCTAGAGGCCTGGATCCACATCAGTTACAGCATACACCCAACTGGATATATGGACCATTCTTTCTCCATGGAGACGAGAAACATTTGCCTCCTCCCTTTTGTTTAAGCTCTGATGTGACGATCAGTGAATAGAAATAAAACCCTTATAATTCACTGGTTGCCATCAATAATGAAAACTTTCTGCACAATATCAACCACAGAAATTCGTTAAATACGCTTCAACAAATCATGGGATATATTCTCAGGTTTATCAAAAATGCCGAAACTATCAAGACAGAACGGCACACCCAGCTAAATCTTACACCTTTCGAACTTCACGACGCCCTCGTCATTATTGTTCGAATTACCCAACATTGTACATTCACAGAAGACATTCAGCAGCTACAACGGTAAAGAGAACTTAAAACATCGAGCCAAATTGAAAGCTTATCACCATTTTTAGATGAACATAATCTTGTAAGGGTGGGCGGTCGATTAGAAGCATCCTCGTTGTCTTTTGATGTCAAACATCCTATGCTACTGCCCTATAATGATACAATAAGCAGACTGATATTTGAGTCGATACACAAGAAAAATAAACATTGCGGTCCTAGCGCACTCCTTGCTATCGTACGGCAACGTTTTTGGCCCATCAAAGGCAAAAACCTGGTTCGAGAAACTGTTCATAAATGTGTTCAATGTGCAAGATCGAAACCAAAACTTCTTCAGCAGATCATGGGAAATTTACCAGAAGGAAGAGTAACGCCAGCACGACCGTTTATTAATTCAGGTGTTGACTACTGCGGCCCGATATGGGTTCATTTCAAATCTAGAGGAAAACGACCCCAAAAGGCGTACATTGCGGTTTTCTGTTGCTTTGCGACGAAAGCAGTTCATTTAGAACTTGTAACGGACCTTACAACCGATGCCTTTATTGGGGCTCTTAAGAGATTTATAAGTCGAAGAGGTCACTGTCAGCATCTTTATTGTGATAACGCAATCAATTTTGTGGGAGCTCGGAATCAACTAGCAGAGTTGTCAACTGCGTTATTCGCTACTACTGTTCAAGACAAAATCCAACGAGAGTGTGCCAGTAAAGGCATCAGTTTCCACTTTATTCCGCCTCGAGCCCCGCATTTTGGTGGGCTATGGGAAGCTGCAGTCAAATCCGCCAAACGGTTACTGGTAAAGGAAATAGCAAATGCATCTCTGACTTATGAAGAAATAGAAACAGTGATAATAGAAGTCGAAGCAATTCTCAATTCAAGACCAATTGCACCATTGTCGAGCAGTCCAAATGACGAGGTGCACTTACGACTGGTCATTTCTTGATCGGTGAACCTCTTACGGCGGAAGTTGACGCAACTGCACAATCAACTTCAAAACCACTTGCCAAACGATGGGAATTAGTATCGCAAATAAAACATCAATTTTGGAGACGTTGGTCTCAGGAATATCTCAACGAGCTTCAGCAACGGATAATGGCAAACTAAGTGCCCAAATCTGCAACTAGGAACCATAGTCATAATAAAGGAAAACTCAACGGTCATGACATGGCATCTCGGAAAGATATACATCCCGGTCAAGACGGAGTTGTCAGAACAGCAGATGTCAAAACACCTAACGGTATCATTAAGCGAGCAATTCACCTACTGGCACCTCTTCCCCTAGAGTCACCAATAGTGACCGAAGACAACAAAGTAACGGATTACGACTCAATACCAAAGAGAAGCACTTCTCCAAACGACGCAAATAAAGGTGCACCACCGTGAAAACGTTGTGCGTTATCACCAACAAGCCTGTTGATGCTCCTAGCACTATTATTTCCATTTTTTGTATGCCAACAAGTAGCTTTTACGCAGATCACTAGCAATCCTGGCTTACATTTTGAAAATATTGGTCAAGTTAAATCAATTATAGCAGAATGGAAACTTCTTATTTATTTTGAAGTGGCATCTTTCTATAAAGAATTGAAGCTTTTAATTAAGGGAACATCTGCCTTGAAAAAGGCGTGCAATAACCCATCCTTCAATAATCATTGCGATAGTCTACTAACCCATTTCCAAAATGTCAAGAACGAAATGGAGTCTGGTCCAGAAGGTCTCACAAGAAGAAAAAAGCGAGGAGCAATAGACATCGTCGGGAACGTAGCGAATTCCTTGTTTGGAGTCCTTGATTCAAAATATGCAGAAGAAATGACCAATACTATTAATAATATGAAATCCAGTGAAGACAACTTGCATAGTCTTCTACGGAATCAAACGTCGTTTCTAGATTCTACTCTTAATCTTATGAAACAAACTGAAAACCGTACGCAAACCCCATTCGAAAAAATCAATTTCTAAATAAGCCAACTCGTGAGCTGGACAAATAATGACAATAATCATCGATCGCAGATCATCCGTCTCTAAGCGTCCAATTACTTATTGTTACTGATAATTTGCAAAAAATGCATGGCTCCATGATCAATTTGGTAGCTGGCGATTATCATGGTCGAATAAGCCCAAATCTACTAACTCCAAAACTATTTTCTGCTGAAGTTGATAATATAAAAGCCAACCTTCCAGCTGATCTAACTTTACCAGTCACAGCTATCGTTCATTTGTATGGTATAGTAACAGTTCACGCAGCAATTTCAAACCAACACATTATCTGCACCTTAACCATCCCATTATCACATCAGAATGAATACGATTTATTTTATATTACGCCGGTTCAGCAACTTATAAATAATTCTTTAGTTGCTATCATACCAACTTCTAAAATGATGGCTCTCAAGGATCATCGGGACCAATATTTCCCTATGGATAATACTAAATTACTGGACTGCAATACACTTGAGCACGATACCTTTTTATGTCCGCACATTCAAGCTACATATTATAAAGGTTCTTCAAACTGTCGCTGTGAAATTCATTTATTCAATAATGAATCTGACTTAACTTGCAACATAGAGTAAATCAGCAGCAAAACTGTATGGTACAAACTTTACGAAAAGAACCAGTGGCTGCTCGCAACTCAACAGTCACTTAAACTAAGCACAGTATGTTCTCAACTAGTGGAAGGAACTGGCGTGCTTAAGCTCTCAGCAGGATGCACAACAAAAAACGAGGGGATCACCATATACGGCCACAAAACTATCACATCAATTTTCCATCCATCATATAGAAGCAATGCGATATCATTCTCCCATTTAGTGCAAAATGTGAAGAAGCTAACACAACCACTGCCATATCTTTCAACTATTGACAACATAACCCGCTTGCAGGAGGAAGTAAGGGCGCAATTACAAGAGTTAGCAAATACAACAATACATCATAAGGTTCACAGTTTAACCGTCAGCTATTGTCCTACTGACAATTAGCCTAATAGTAAAACAAATACTAAAAAGAAAACTTAACCCGTTATCCACAGCACCACAGCCGTCACCGTGGTCTACATGGAATATTTACTTGGATCCCACACCTTTGGACACTTAAGCTCTACTCGCCGAGAATCGTTTATTTGCACGTCCCATTTATGTTTATTCTTTATGATTTTTTTTTATTTTCATAGCAAAATAAAAACAAATCTTTATGGAATTAAACCTTAAATTTAATTTTTTGTTATTTTCCACATTTGTCAAGCAAAGCGTGAGATTTACTGCGTCAGCATAATTCAAGGCTAGAATAAAAATTCACATACCTGTTCAAGTGACCAGGTATTTGTGAAATTTAATATCACCTCTACACTGACTAATAGTGTGAAAATAATTTGCCTATTTAAATTATTAGCCAGACAGTTATGTAATACAATCTCTGTACTACACTGCCTTACAGTGGGAAAATAATTTTAAATTATTAATGAAATATAATATTTCTTTTTGGCTAATGGTGGGAAAAGAATTAAGTACAGAAAGTTATGAATGTTTTTCGGCGTGTTTAAAATTAAGTTTATTATTTTAATTTAGTTTATAATGCATTTTTCATTTTTACTTTTTTGTTAATATAATTTTATTTAAATACCAAAGAATTCCTAATAAAGTTGGTCACTTGCATATTGTCAGTCGTTGTGTTCAAAGTCTTTTCGAAGTTACATTGTCTTGGTGTACCACCTAGGCAATTCAACAAAACAATAGAGCTTAACAACATTATCCTGGTGTACCACCTGGATAATTAAAAGCAACAAATAACTTAGTACACCACTGAGTTATCCTTAATCTAGCAGTTGAGGAAGGCAAACGAGCCTGCCCTTAACAATACTTATGTAATTGATTATACACTATTATTTCTTCATTTATTTACTTTTATAAATATGTTAACTTACTTGAATGTGATGCTACTTTGTTTGCTGGGGTAGTATTATTATTAAGCAATACAATGAAGAAGATGTTCATTTCGTAAACAAATAGCAATATTAATGGTCCGTATGGTTGTTGTAACAAGTAGTTTGTGTATGAGTGTCAACCACCATGCATACACTGGCCATCAAAAGTAAAATAGTAGCATCACACGTAGTATACCTTATAATTCTCATTTGATTTATTTATAAATAAGTATAAGTCAGTAAGATTTTCAAACATTGGGAGAGACATTGCGATCCCTATGGGACTTGCACTCGCAAGTTTCCTGTAAGTCTTGAAGATTATATTTATATAATCGGAAAGCCAACTGGGGTTACTCTGATAGAGCCAGTTGATAGTTTCCTGACTATTTGTCAGAAATTACCATAAATTTTCACAGCGGCTTCGGCTGACTGTTCTCACAGCGGTTTCGACTAACTGTTCTCACAACGGCTTCGGCTGACTGTTCCCACAGCGGTTTCGACTGACTGTTCTTACAGCGACTTCGGTTGACTGTTCTCACAGCGGCTTCGGCTGACTGTTCTCACAGCGGTTTCGACTGTCTGTTCTCACAGCGGTTTCGACTGACTGTTCTCACAGCGGCTTCGGCTGACTGTTCTCACAGCGGCTTCGGCTGACTGTTCTGACAGCGACTTCGGTTGACTGTTCTCACAGCAGTTTCGGCTGACTGTTCGAGCAACTATTGTATTATTGTAGAGCATAGTTTTAAGTAACATTGTACATATTTATCTGAACCTGTTATCATCCGCACCTGCGCATCGACCCAGTTTACCTAAACCAGTTATCATACGAACCTGCGTATCAATCCAGCCAACCTGAACCCGTTATTATCCGAAGCTGCGCATCGATCCAGCAGATCCGAACTTCCGAATCAGTTTCATCCGAACGTGTTATTACCTAAACGTACAATCTACCGAACCCGTGGAACGCGAATCAGCATTAACCGAACACGTTGTCATCCGAACGTATTATCTTCCGAACTTGTGTGCAATTCAAAGCCGAACTGCTCCAATCTTTAGTTAGTCGATTATAGTAGTGATTTTCGTATTAAGTTTATTATATTTAAGAAGAACTTAATAAAAGTAAGAATATCTATTTAACCCAAAGAAGGAAAAATATCTGTGTTATCACTTAAGGTTTGTGGATCCGTAAGTAGAACCCTGGACACGACTGAGCCAACTCAATGCGACGAAGAAAACCACGTTGCAATGTTTTTAGGAATTTAATTGTTTAGTCTCACTCGAAAGGCACCTTTAATATTCGGGGGGTTGATGTTAACAGCTTGACACAGGAAATTGTACAAACTAAATAGATTTTCATCTTTATTAAAAGGTACACCAGTTATACGTATATCACTTGCCGCAATAGAGTTTTCTTGTTTCTTCACTTGATTCTTCAATAATAATATTTCTTTTTTAATTTATCCCTTTCATTTGTTAATTTGATAATTTTGCTCATAGCTGTATTCTTAATGTCATGTACAGCGGATTCCATGTTTGATACCCTTTCTATTACACTATTTAGCTCGGAATTTGTAATGTTTAATTTTTTGTCTATTTCGTTTAAGAGGCATTCTTCACATTCAAGGAACATTGTTTGTATCATTGATTGTAGCTTTTCAGTTAACTTGTCACCTAGTTTGTCAAATCTCTTATCCATTACTTAAATTAACTTTAAGGGCGAGCCACTAGAGAAACGAAGAGATTCAATGTCTCAGATTCGTGGAGTTTTAGGTGTATTTTCGATGAAAGAGTTTTGCGACAATTCTCTTAATCTTTTTTGCGCGCCACTGGACATTATTAATTCTAGTTGTTCTTGTTGTTTTTGTTCCTTTTGGTTAATATTTTCTTCTTCGCTCGCAATATTTTTGTTTTGGATTCTCAGTTTATATGTATACATTTATTTTGTTATTTTTGATTTGTTTAGCTTTTGTTTTGGGTTTATGAGTTTGTAAAATTCTTTTTGCAAATATTTTACAAATTAAAAATATTGAGAAAAGTATATTTTTATCTTTAACGAGTTGTAAAACTTTCAATCGTTAGTATTTGTCACAAAAATGTTTTTTATTTTCTTAAATCTATATATTTAAGCGCAAATAAATATTGTAAACAGAGCAAAGAAAAACACGTGCGCTCGCACTCAATAATTTATGTACATAACAGGTTTAAAAAATAATAAACACATCTTAGCTTAAATGTAGATTAGCTAATAGCGACTCTATAGCTCAATATACAAAAAATATAAAACACACTTAGCAACAATAGTTTTCCAAGAAATGTTACTAAAACTTTAATAGAAGCAATAAAACACCGTTTAAAAACTAAAAATGACAATGCAGACGACAAAGTAAATCGTATTTTTCACCAATAATAAAAAATCTTTTAAAGAAAGCAGCACCGATAGCAAAGGTACCGAAAAACTATTAGAAAAATGTAATAAGACTCTAGGTCCCTTTGAAACCGAAGAGTGTAGCTTAGATATATCGCAATTTTAAAGTAATAAAAAAAGTGCTGATCCGAAAGAAAAAATTAGTAAGCGTGTTTTTCGCGTACCGGGAAAAGCAGTTAAACAACTCCGTCGTTTTAAACCAAAAGTGGCAGATTGCAATTTTAAAACAAACCCCGATTTGCTTTTCGAAGCAAACGATTTTTAGAATCTTAAGTTAACTAAAAAGAAACTAATAATTGATGTGCTAAGACTGGAGTACTTGAAAATAAATAACGCATGCATTATTTCGTTTTTTAACATAAATTACTTAGTTTCGGCGTTGTTGGCATATGGTTACTGTACTTTTGCCGACTGTAGCAAATACCTTTTCAAAGTAAATTTAGATGGAACTGTTTTTGTTTATAGAACAGGTGGAATTGTTAATGGAATTGGAGAAAAACGTGTTGCACAATTTCGTGGTGTAACACGAGCTATTGCGAAGAAAAATCTCCAAAATAAAAGCGAAGAGCACACATATAAATGGCAATTTTTGAAAGAGTTTGTACTGATGTAAGCTACGCTCTATTTGGATCAAAATTTTACCAAAAAAAAGTTTAAGTTCAAGACCTCACAGAGCTCACTACATTCATATTATTTGCAAAGACTCAAATATGAAAATCGGAAAAAAAAAACATAAACGAAGGCCTTTATTAAAAAGTGTTTTAGCTTTTGATCTAAAAACAATGGATGAATGCAAATTCTGGTTTAAAAAGGCGTGCAATAACCCATCCTTCAATAATCATTGCAATAGTCTACTAACCCATTTCCAAAATGTCAAGAACGAAATGGAGTCTGGTCCAGAAGGTCTCACAAGAAGAAAAAAGCGAGGAGCAATAGACATCGTCGGGAACGTAGCGAATTCCTTGTTTAGAGTCCTTGATTCTAAATATGCAGAAGAAATGACCAATACTATTAATAATATGAAATCCAGTGAAGACAACTTGCATAGTCTTCTACGGAATCAAACGTCGTTTCTAGATTCTACTTTTAATCTTATGAAACAAACTGAAAACCGTACGCAAACCACGTTCGAAAAAATCAATTTCAAAATAAGCCAACTCGTGAGCTGGACAAATAATGACAACAATCATCGATCGCAGATCATCCTGTCTCTAAGCGTCCAATTACTTATTGTTACTGATAATTTGCAAAAAATGCATGGCTCCATGATCAATTTGGTAGCTGACGCTTATCATGGTCGAATAAGCCCAAATCTACTAACTCCAAATCAATTTTCTGCTGAAGTTGATAATATAAAAGCCAACCTTCCAGCTGATCTAACTTTACCAGTCACAGCTATCATTCATTTGTATGGTATAGTAACAGCTCACGCAGCAATTTCAAACCAACACATTATCTGCACCTTAACCATCCCATTATCACATCAGAATGAATACGATTTATTTTATATTACGCCGGTTCAGCAACTTATAAATAATTCTGTAGTTGCTATCATACCAACTTCTAAAATGATGGCTCTCAACGCTCATCGGGACCAATATTTCCCTATGGATAATACTAAATTACTGGACTGCAATACACTTGAGCACGATACCTTTTTATGTCCGAACATTCAAGCTACATATTATAAAGGTTCTTCAATCTGTCGCTGTGAAATTCATTTATTCAATAATGAATCTGACTTAACTTGCAACATAGAGTTAATCAGCAGCAAAACTGTATGGTACAAACTTTACGAAAAGAACCAGTGGCTGCTCGCAACTCAACAGTCACTTAAACTAAGCACAGTATGTTCTCAACTAGTGGAAGGAACTGGCGTGCTTACGCTCTCAGCAGGATGCACAACAAAAAACGAGGGGATCACCATATACGGCCACAAAACTATCACATCAATTTTCCATCCATCCTATAGAAGCAATGCGATATCATTCTCCCATTTAGTGCAAAATGTGAAGAAGCTAACAGGTGGAATTGTTAATGGAATTGGAGAAAAACGTGTTGCACAATTTCGTGGTGTAACACGAGCTATTGCGAAGAAAAATCTCCAAAATAAAAGCGAAGAGCACACATATAAATGGCAATTTTTGAAAGAGTTTGTACTGATGTAAGCTACGCTCTATTTGGAGGTATATTAAAATGTTGTAATGATCAAAATTTTACCAAAAAAAGTTTAAGTTCAAGACCTCACAAAGCTCACTACATTCATATTATTTGCAAAGACTCAAATATGAAAATCGAAGACCTTTATTAAAAAGTGTTTTAGCTTTTGATCTAAAAACAATGGATGAATGCAAATTCTGGTTTAACCATATTTTGGTTGTTCCTTTAAGCCCACAGAAAAACTAAGATTTTAAGAACAGTTTTGCTATTAAAATATAAATTTTAGATATAAACGAAAATGATTACGAAAATATGATTTCTTTTGATAACGACCAATTAATTAATTTGGAATCTATTGCTTCTCGTAATCCTTTTAAGAAAGATTTTTAAAAATATATGTAATAATGTATGCGACAGTTTTAACCATCAAATAATAAAATATTGTCACGTTTATTTAAATTATAAACATGTTATTTATGAGTTCTTTTTTTGCAAAATAATTACACACACAACTTTTAGAGTTTTAATTAAATTACACTTTATTTAATCAATTATTTGACGATTTAACTATAAGCGATTACGAGGGCTGCTCTATATATTTCTGGCCTAATAGTGAAAATGCGAATATTTATAATCAAAAATGGTTTTATTGTTTTTCAAAGTATTCTCCAGCATGATTTATACATTTTTGCATGCGCTCAAACCAGTTGTCGAAGCACTTTTTCCACTCCGATTGAGACACCTCTAAAACATGGTTTTTGAACACTTCAACAGCTTCTTCTGGTGACGAAAATCGTTGACCACGCATTTTTTTCTTGATGTGCGGAAACAAGAAGAAGTCATTAGGTGCCAAGTCAGGGCTGTACGGCGGATGACCCATTAATTCGACGTTTTGGCCGATCAAAAACGATCTTAACTAGATGACGCTCACAATACGAATGAATCAGCACGTATTGGCGTTGCTTTTATATACCCTATTTTTAGGCGTTCTTGAATATTCGGGAATTTCTACCGATTGATTGATTTTGTAATAATGATATTTCGTAGAAACTTCTGGCTTTGAAAACAAACACAATAGGCCATTTCGTTTCACTTTCTGGGCCTCAATTATTTTTTTTACATCTTTTTATGATTTTAATAAACCATCTTTGTAACAATATGATATAAGTGAATATCAAAATGAAGATTTGTGCAGATTTATTGTCAAAAAATATTTCCCATTTCTACCTATGTGGTTCGTATAAGATCCATCGGGCGATCACAAAAGTAACGCTCCAGTGGAATTTAAACAAAAGATCTGTTTGGCCAGGTGACTTCATAAAAATTGACAGAAAAGACAGTATGAGTTCTTTAAGGATCTTCGATATCAATACGAAATGTTCTATGTAGAGGAAAATTATGAAAAGGAGTCAATTGCTAAAAATGAAAAACATGATTTATTACAAATTGCTAAAGAGGATGACTGTGAATTAATAGAACTGTTAGAGCAAGAAGAAACATGGAAAAAGAAATTTCTAAAAAACCAAAAAGCAATTAAGCCTAAACATCTGTTGAATGCATAAAAAGTAAAGCAGTTGTTTCCAACGCCTAAAAGCATTGAAAATATCATATCACTTGATACTATAAATGAGGTGACAAGAATTAAAAAAAGCACATATACTATGATCCAATGAAATTTGAGAAATTAAGCCATACAAAGCAAATAAATGCCAATTTATATCTCTTTAGATACAATAGTTTATTTTATTAAATATATCCAAATTTAAAGCAATCTGATATTAGTTTCTACAACACATTGGATTTTGGAGACTGGAAGTCGTTAAAAATAGGAAAGCAATTAACCAATTTTGTTGTGGATTGTAATATTCTCAGCATAATAAAAGAAAATTTCAAAAATGTCTTCGGTCTACCTTGTCAACTTGATCAAATTTGTTTTACAAAACTTAATAAACTAATATTATATAAGCCAAATTATATACTTATACCAATATTAAAAAGTTATCATTTCAACCTTTGGATTTTAAATTTATTACATCGAGAATTTATTTTCATAGATTCTTTTAGTGACTTCAGCGGTCAAGAGCATTGGGAAAGTTTTTCTACACATTTTTGTAAAGACACAGAATGTAAATTTCGTAAAATCTCTGAAAGAAGTAAACAAAGCAATGGTGTTAGCTGTGGGGTATTGGTGATAATGTATGTTTCACATTATTTGAGTGGAAAATCCCTTTTAAAATTACCACATTCTAACAAGTTTTGAGAAACTATAAGAAATGTTTTAACTAGAAATACATATTGTTAGTTTGATTCGTTTGTCAACTTTGGATTAACAACAACGGCACCTTGACTGAGTTGCTACAATATTAAATTTGTTGGTCAATTTCAGCACTTAAACTGAATTGACTGGTATATTTTTACCTTGTTGTTCAATTTCAGCACTTAAACTGAATTGAATGGTACATTTAATTTTGTTGTTTAATTTCAGCACTTAAACTGAATTGATTGCAGGTGATTTATTCTTAAGATCAAACCAAGGAATGATTTTATTATTTGAATTTTCAAGCTTATATACTAAATTTAAAAGTGTAGTGTTTACAAAATAATAAATTCCAGGACAAGTTCTCACGCAAATAATTAAATTAAATTTTATAAAAGTGTAGTGTTGACAAAAATAATTAATTACTATTGTAATTAAACACTCCCGTGGGAAAGGCAGACAGCCAACAATGTGCTGACCACAAATTAATAACAATACATACTACGCATATGTTCTTTTGTACTATGTACCGTAAAATTTTCCTTTAACTGTTTCTTGATCTGCCTTGAGGATATTGATTGTAAAATCTACAATCGGAGTTTGATTTTTTAGAAGGTTCATTAGATAAGCTTCATTTTCTTTGACTTGTGAAATGGTTTGAGCCATTTGTTCAGCATATTCAGAATCCAATACTCCAATAGTGTGATATTTGCAACTATATCAGGAGCCCCTCTTTTGTGTCTTCTTCCAGAAAGTATTGTACTGTTCATTATTACCTCAGCTTCAGAATTGGCAAGGTTTGTGCAAATTGCCTTTTGTTTCATTTTTCAGATAAATGGCCTAGAGTTTCGGTTTCCTTTGAGAATATTTTTAACTCAGACCAAAATCCTTCTAGATCATAATACACTAAGAGCTGCCATTCTGTTGGAGACATTACCGCTGGCCCGATTCCTCTGAAATGTATGTCAAGTTTTTCAAGTTGCTTATTTTGAATTTTTGCTCCTAGCACAAGGTGTACTAACATGAGAGTTATAGCAATTGTGAGAATATTGTGGGTTATGGAAGACCGTCTTCTTTTTCTAGGAATTTCGGTCTTTTCGTTTTGCCATTTTTTCCTAGTCATCCGGTGGTTGAGTTTCATCAGACTCCTCATTCATAACTGGTAATAGTGCTAATGGAGCCACTTGTCTTTTGCAAATGCCTTTTTATGTTCTAACGTCCGCTACTCGGACCAGGCCACCATTTCCTTGATGTATGTTTACGATTCTGCCCAGTGGCCACTCTAACGGTGCTGTGTTGTCTTCTTTTATTAGGACAATGTCCCCAGGCTTAACATTCATTTGTTGTATTTTCGATTTGTGCCGATACGTCTGCTTGTAAATCGCTGCCTACTTCAAGATGTACTGCTTTTGTAGCAAAACTGCAAAACACCGAAATGTAGGCCTTCTGAGGTTTCTTTCCTCTTACTTTGTAGTGAATCCAGAATGGCCCGCAGAAATCAATGCCTGAATTGATGAATGGCCGGGCAGAGCTAACGCATTCTGGTGGAAGATTGCCCATAATTTGTTCTAGTAATGTTGCGTGTCAAGATGTCAGAAGGATTTTCTTTTGATCTTACATGTCGCCACATGGCAACAAATTTTTGATATGAGGATGAGGGGGAATTGATCGAAGCCAAAACAATTTCTGAATTATTCCAGAAGTATATGGGTGTGTTCTCGAGTTTCAGATCCCTTTTACTCTCATTGTTAGTTGAGCACTCAACACAGCAGCGCAAAGCTCGGGACGTGGTAAAGTTTGCCGTTTTAACGGTGCTATGCGTGATTTTGCACAAAGTAGCCGCACCAGTACTTGCACATCCTTTATTATTGATGGAATATAAATGCCAATTTTGCTTGCCCCAGCTCTTGAATAAATATTTTCGCAGTGACGATGATTGTTGCTAATATCCCTAAAGGGTCGAATATTCTAAGCAAATTGTTCGCTTAGTGATCCGTTTCATCTCTTCCACACACACCTTTACACAGAATTTGTCCTGCCTTGGCATCTATGTTAAGCCTAGCGTTTTTACTGCTTCACTATTTTTGAAGTCAATATCAACTTCCGATTCTTCTTTCTCTGCGACATTTTGAAGTAGTTGAGGATGGTTTGCGCTCCACTTCTGCAACTTGAGGCCTTGTTTTTTCAAGATATCAATTAGCTCTCGTTGAATTTCAGTGCTGTGTTTAGGCTTTCAGCTCCACCGATTCCGTCATCTATGTAAAAGTTTTCCAGAAGAAAACGAGCTCCGTATGGATACAATGACATGTATTTTTTGCCTATTGTTTCCCAGCATTTTATAGCCAAATATGGTGCAGCTCGCATTCCATATGTAATTGTATTTAATTGATAATATGTTTTTAGCTTGTCTGGGCTGTTGGATGCACGAGCATTTGACGATACATTTTCTCAACGTCTGCAGTGAAAACAAAACGAGGTAGTCTTAATCTAAGTAAAATAGAGAAAAGTTCGCTTTTCATTGTGGGCCCAATGTGCATTAGGTCGTTTAACGATAAGCCAGATGACGTTTTGGAAAATGCATCAAACACAACTCGTAATTTAGTTGTTGAACTCTCTGGTTTTAATATACAGTGGTGAGGAATGAAGTAGTTCGGTTTAGCTATTCTACGAGTATTTATATCTATTGGGATCATGTGTCCCAATGTCTCGTATTCTGTCAAGAAAGCGATATATTGGCTTTTGATTTCTGGAGACTTTGACAATCGACGTTCTAATGCCAGAAATCGGTTGGAAGCTATATTGTGTGATTCACAAAGCGCATCAGGTTTTTCGCAGAACGGAAGTCTTACCATGAATCTTCCGTCATCACCCATGGTGTGTCTTTGTGTGAAATGGTCTTCGCACTGTCTTCCTGTAGTAGACAAACTTTTGTCTGTTGTGCTTATGTGGTCTAACTCCCAGAGTTGAGCGATAGCTTCCTCTAAGCTAGCCTCATTGTCGGTGCATACTCCACAGGTTGCAGAAGATGTAAAGTAGGCAACTTATTGCCCAATTGACAATAATTGATGAAAAAATTCTGCTTCCAACAAAACATCAATTTTTTTAGGACGGTTGTGGTGAAATAATATGGGGTAGAACGGCTGCCTTAAGCCGCGTGGTAAAGTTTTTGATTCGTGAATTTAAAGCGACGTTTACTCGCTGTTTTATTTGAGTGTTGCTAGATGCAAATTCATTTATCAAGATTGAAGTTGCTTTACGGTGACTATTGCAGTGCTCAGGAGGATGTAGCCATTGTCTCTAGACTGTTTATATGCAGTGAGCGTTGCGGCCTTCTGGCTGTCTTGTGGTATTTTTGGCACACCTGATTCTTCGCCTACTTTAATGCGGTAGATGTTGTTTGTGTTGTGGGTTTCAAGTTGCAGATGTAGGAGTGTATTGTGTTTTTTATTGCATTTTATGCAGCTTCAGATGTGCAAGCTTTGGCACTGTGGTCGGGTTTCAAACAGTTGACACAGTATTTCTGTTTTTAGATGAACTGAATACGTTCTACTGTTGATAACTGAAGAAACTTCTTACATGTAAACAAAGGATGTTTTCCATTTTTACACATGGTACATGATCCAATGCCTTTACTTTCAGATGTAACTCACGTGTACATCTTAGCCCTGAATTCAGGTGATTTTTGTATTGTATCCATTGACTGGAAATGCCTTTCCAAGAAGTCCAAAAAATCCTTGATTGTGGGAACCTCTCGTGGCTGTGACAGTGATTGGTCGTACCGAAGGCGGGTGGCTTGCTCTAGCCGTTTCAACAAACAGTAGATGCAGCAAAAGCGGATTCCAGGTTTTAGGGTCTATTTATAAGTTTTTGAACGCTAAAAGACGCTCCAATGTTTTATCATGCAGTATCTTATAGTTGTCGTTTACTGTTTTAGAAGGTTCGACCAGCTCTTGAACCAACTTGTTAACCAACAGTCTTTTGTTGTCATAGCGGTCTACTATCATCGTCCATGTGGCGCCGAAATTTTCTTCCGTGGCGGAAAAGTGTTTTATAAGCGTTGCAGCCTCCCCTACCAAATGTGTTTTAAGATACCATATTTTGTGTACCTTGGGAATTTGTGGGCATATGATCAGTGAAGAAAATAAATCGTAAAATTCTTGCCTCTTCATATAGTTGCCATCAAATTTTGGTAATGTAATTTTAGGGACTGGAATCGATTCCGACTGAGTGTGTGGTTGTGGCATTGCTGATTCGCTCTGGCAGCTTCTGACATCCCTGTGGAATTTACCTTCTAAGGTGATGAATCGTTCCATATTGTAACCCTGTTGCTCAAGGCAGTCACATACTTCCGATATTTGGAAGTGAAGATCTTCCATGTTTTCTTGATTCGTGAGACCTTCTTTTAATAGTCTTTCCAACGAAATCATCATTGCTGCTTGCCTCCGCATTAATTTCATAAGTTCACCTGACTCTGCTGCTATTTTTGAGGTTTTTGTATCAAGGTATTTACCTGCTCCTGTTGCTAAGGCCCCTTGGTTAAGGTTTGTGACACTTTAAGAATAGATGACTCAAATAGGTCACTGTATTGATGAAAAAGAGTTAATAAAGCATTATAGTAGTCGTTGGTGAAATAATCGTGGTCCAGTGCTGGATTTTCCAACAAACGTATTTGATTGTCATTCGCTTCAAATGCAGACCATTCTTCGGCCAGGGTTCTGATCCTTTCCTGAATATAGCTGATGTTTTGTTTTCTTACGATTGGATCCCTTTTGAAATTTCAGATAAGAATCTCAATTCTTCCGCCGACATCCTTCTGTTGGTTGACGAGTTCTTCGAAGGAGGCCATTGCTTGTTAGAGAAAATCAAGTCTGGGTCACCAAAAATGTTAGTTTGACTCGTTTTCAACTTTGGATTAACAACAACGGCACCTTGACTGAGTTGCTACAATATTAAATTTGTTGGTCAATTTCAGCACTTAAACTGAATTTACTGGTATATTTTTACCTTGTTGTTCAATTTCAGCACTTCAACTGAATTGAATGGTATATTTTACTTTGTTGTTCAGTTTCAGCACTTAATCTGAATTGAATGGAAATGAAATACTGCAGGTGATTTATTCTTATGATCAAAACAAAAAGTGATTTTATTATTTTAATTTTCAAGCTTATATACTAAATTTAAAAGTGTAGTGTTTACAAAAGAATAAATTCCAGGACAAGTTCTCACGCAAATAATTAAATTAAATGTTATAAAAGTGTAGTGTTGACAAAAATAATTAAATTAAATGTAATAAAAGTGTAGTGTTAACAAAACAATAAATTCCACGACAAGTTCTCACGCAAATAAGTATACAGGTATTAAGTACTATTGTAATTAAACACTCCCGTGGGAGCGGTCAAAATAATTACGGACACAAAAAAGGCAGACAGCCAAGAATGCGCTGACGTATGATAATGCAAATTAAAAAAAAAAACAAATTATTAACAATACATACTATGTATATGTTCTTTTGTAGACAAAAACAAAAATAAAAGAAACCAAGAATATATGCTTGTAATTATGTATTAACACAGATAATTGCTCTCAATTTTGTGTAATTGTGGAAATGTTAAACGACCAAAAACTAAATGCAAATCCTGCCAATATACAGTTTGTAAAGAATGTATTATAAAAACATACAACAAAGTTTTTTAACACATGCAGGATATGCACTGATATATTTTTAATTAAACCTTTTAAAAATTGATAAAATTTTGCAAAAAGTCAATATGCATATATGTATGTACATATATATTATACATGTAGGGTGCCAACCTCAGTCGAACATACCCTTCACTATGTACATAACGGACATGCTAAAAAACCATGGAGTACTTATATTTAACAATAAGAAGAGCGCGAAGAAAAAAGTCAGAAGTTAGTCGTAGAGTTGATTAAGGCGGGTTCACCCATTGTTTCGGAAAAAATTTTTGTTGTGAGAGAATTTTAGTTTTGTGAGAGTTTGTTCTGAAACGATTCACCCACTTCGAACAATTTTTCTGGAAAAACAAAGCTACCATATGAAACATATGTGTAAGCGAGATGTGTTACTTTACAAGCAGGCAGCACTGTGATAGAAAATTAAAATCACTGAATGCCGTTTTGTTATAAATAAATTCTAAATTAAAAAAAATTTCATAATTAAATCAAAAAATGAGCTAAAAAAAAAAAAATTGAGGTAAAAAGTCATACAAGCATTCTCTACCCGGCTTTTTCATTTCTGAAATAAGCTTCAAGGCAAGGGATTCATTCGTTGAGATCCATGACACAATTTTTTAAACTTATTTTCTTTTATTTTGTGTTTTATTATAAATATACCAGGCAAATTAAGGCAGGTAATCTTAAGAACAAAACAAATTTTAAAAATAATTATTGAATATCAATGCAAACAAAGAACGAAAAAGTATGTAAAATATATTTTTTGCTTGAATGATTTTTATCACATTAATTAATGAAGTGGCAGCTCAGTTAAATTTTCTTTGAAAAAAAGTAATTGGCAGCACAGTTTCTTTGTTTCGGAACAAAAATTAAACCAATTCAAGCTGAAATTGTTCCGAAGTGAGTTTACTCTCTTTCTCTCTCTCGCTCAAAAAATAAAACGTCAAACTACATATAAAAAAAAATGTTTCGGAACAAAATTTTTGCCGGTGAACCAGCCTTTAGTGACTGTGCAGTTGAATAGTCGCGTTAAGAAAAATAAATAATTTTTTGTCCGGGAACTTGAAGTTGCACTTATCATTAACCTAGTTTAAATAATCCAAAAAAGCTAATAATTATCCCTTAAAAATATAAATAAACTGAATTCAAACAAACATTTGCATCAACAAACTGTTTTATTAATTCAAAGGGATACTCCCACATCATTTTTGGGGGCTTAACCGAAATTTTTTATAAGCGAATCAGTGCTAAATAAAAGACAGTGGAAGTGTTTTTTTTAACAAAAAGAGAAAAAAGTTCTATGATAAGAACAAAACACGAAAATTATAAACAATTTAAAAGTATACAGAACAGTGTTGGAAAGTTAAATAATTAAAACTGTGTACGGAAAGATTAAAATAAAACAACAAGAAACAAAAAATCTAAAATGTTTATAATAAAATAAAACTCAAAATTTTCAATGTCAAATAAAAATAATAACGGTCCAAGAAATTAACAAAAAATTTATATACAAGAGAAAAAGGAAAAAAACTCAAAACCATATATCAAGCTCTTGTGTTGTTGTTGTGTCATCATACGCAAAACTAACAAAATATTCTGCCTGTGAAAAGAATAGAAAAGAAAACGAAACACTAAGCTGACTGAATGTGAGTTACTGTGTCATTATAGAGCAGTGTTGATGAAGTTGTTAGGTTGAGGTGAGATTGTGTTGCTCAGTGAGATATGTGAAAGGAAGTAAACAGCACTGGTGATGTTGCGTTGGCGTAGTCAAGCAGTGGGAGCCGTGTTGATTAAGCTGATATTGTGAAGTTATCTACAGTGAAGCTGAGGGAATTCTATGCTGTAAAGCTGGCAGTGTTGGAGCTGAGAAGTGAGCTGTGCTGATTAGCGGATGGTGTTTAACAGAGAAGCTGAGTTGGTTGTAACACAAAAGCAGAGTGATACAGTGGCCAGTGAAGAGGGTAATGTGAAAACCTAATTTTGTGCTTTATTTTAAATAATTAAATTTCAAAATAATTTTCAATTGAATGTTAAAAGACTCTAAATTGAATTGTGTATTAATTAAATAATCATTTACTTGGCTCAAGTGAAAATATAAATTTTAATAGACTTAAATTTAAATAATTTACTTTTCAATTCCATATATTAATATTTTATTTCATTTTTCATTAATCTTTAAATTAAATAATTTAAATATTATTAGTGTTGTTTATCTTTTGTTGATTTATCCTTAGAATACCTTTTATATTATAATATTTTATATTGTGAATTGTACATAGTTGCAACTTCTGATTTCGAGGGAAAGTTTAAGTTTTCGAGATGGATCGTGAGGAAATTTTAGCAATGAATGTCGTGGGCTTAAGGGCGAAATTGAAAGAGTTGGCTTTAGAAACTCAGGGTCTTAAAGATGATTTGAGAAGAAGAAAGACGTGGCGGCTAGTGAAAAGAGAGCTGATCATGTTAGAGTCGAAGCTGATGAGAAAAAAAATGTTTTAAAAGAGGAGGTACATCCCACTTAGCAAAAGACTGTCCAGAAAAACAGCCCAAGTGTTTTAAATGTCGAGAATTTGGCCATCGTTCCTTTGAATGTGGTGCTAAGAAATCGGAAAACAAAAGTGAAGGTAATCAGGCAAATATGGTACGCAAAGGCCCAGGGTTGTTATTAAAAGATATCATTATCAGAAACAAAACTATATCCGCACTAGTGGATATGGGATGCGATTTGTGTCTTGTGCGATTCGATATGCTTTTTATGTTGGGTGAAGTCAATTTTGTACCGCAGAAGATAAAGTTGTATGGTGTCGGCGACAGCGAAATTATTACAATGGGTCGATTTGATGAAGTCGTTCGAATTGATGATATCGATTTTGAAGTTACGTTTTATGTTGTAGCAGAGCGTGATATTCTTCATTCAATTATGTTGGGCAACAGCTTATTGCGAAAAGCGGAAGTCACCATTACTGGTGGTGAAGTTGTTTTTAAGAAAATTACAGAAAGAAACTTTCTTTTAGAAGAATTCTCAGATTTATGTTTAAATGTAGATGAATGTAAGCCCGATGTTCAGATAAAGCTCGATCACTTGAATGACTCCATTAAGAGCAAGGTGACTTAAGCCATGACCGAATATCAACCGCGGAAGAACGCGCAAAGCCCTGTGAAGATGAATATCATTTTAAAAGATGATATACCAGTATATCAGCGCCCCAAACGTTTACCAGTTGTCGACCAAAAAGTAGTGGACCAGCAGGTAGCTGAATGGTTAAAGAGCTTAACAGTGCAGCCTAGCACATCCGAGTACGCATCACCAATCGTCCTCGTCTCTAAAAAAGATGGTTCGAAACGGTTGTGCTGTGACTATCGGAAGTTGAATCAAAAAATTGTTCGTGACCATTTTCCACTGCCGATAATGGACGATGTGTTGAATAAGTTACAAGATGCGCGTTGCTATACTAAGTTGGATCTCCGAAATGGGTTCTTCCATGTGCCGTTGGAGAAATCGTCAAGAAAATTTACCGCATTCGTAACCCATAGTGGCCAGTATGAGTTTTTGTTCGTGCCTTTCGGGGTAAGTAACTCCCCAGCGGTGTTTACTCGTTTTTTATCAGCTCTTTTCATGGATCTGATTCGAAGCGGTATAGCAATTGTGTACATGGACGACATTATTATTCCCTCCAAGGATGTGATCGAGGGTCTTGAAAAGCTTATGGTTGTGTTAGAGAGAGCAGCATCATATGGTTTGCAGATAAAGTGGGAAAAGTGCCAAATTTTGCAGTCATCTGTCAATTTCCTTGGCTATTTGGTAAAGAATGGTTCAATAAAACCTGCGGAGGAGAAAGTTAGGGCTGTTAACGATTTCCCGATTCCACAGATCAGAAGATGATGCAGCGATTTTTGGGTCTGACCTCGTATTTCAGAAGGTTCATCGCAGATTACGCGGTAATAGCGAAGCCCCTAACCGATTTATTAAGGAAGAATGTCAAATTTCGTATTACACATGAAGTTTTGATAGCATGTAGACAACTCAAAGAAGCTCTTGTTAGTGCGCCAATTTTGAAAATATACGATCCCGATGCAATTACCGAAGTACATGCTGACGCCAGTAAATTTGGATACGGCGCAGCGCTGTTGCAGAAGAGCCTAGACGACTTGAGGTGTGCCACATAGCAACCTATACTAATCAGTAGAAAACATTTGCTTTTTTTACAGGAACTTATCTCCTTTTATATTTTGTATGTTTGCAAGAAAATTGGAAATTCGTAAGTATTGGCAAAAAAAAACATAGGTACTTGGATTTTAATAAACAGTTTGCTTACCTACAGGAATTTGCCAACAAAAGCCAATATTTTTTTGTTTTTATGGAAATTGGGAAAACTGGATCCAAATTGGTAAGTGCTGTCTAAAAATAAAATCTGTATCAGTCTTTATTAATACAGTTTGTTTTTTTTCTTCCAGTCACTTACCTACATCTGGAAATTATTAGTTTGGGTGGTGGAAAATGGCAGAACTGGACTCAGAATGGTGTTTGCTGAAAAGAAAGGGAATTGGATTTTTATTCACACAATGTGCTTTTAACATGAACTTGCCTACAATTCAAACGATTTGTTTAGCTGTTGGATAATTAACAGAACAGTGAACAAGTTGGTAAGGATCGGCTGTAAATAAAATGTGCATTAATTTTTCTTATATAACATGATTTTTTACTTAGTGGCACTTACAGAAGGAAATGATGCATTTGCTTGATCTGCTTAATTTGCAGAAATAGACAAAAACTGGTAATTATCAACTGAAAATAAAATGTGTGTGTTACTATGTGTTAACTTACAGGCGCTTACATATAAAACAAAGCCCTTTTCAGGGCTATGAAACACTTAAAAAAAAGAGATAAATTAAATCTTTACAAATCCATTTTGAAGAATTAAAAAAGAAAAACAAATTAAATTTTTAAAATTTCTTTAAGGGCTACAAAATAACTTAAAAAAGGAGATAAAGTATAAATGTACAATAAATGCTCTTAAACATATTTTAAGGTCCAGTTTGTTTGTGGTGTCATCGATTTACATATTTTTATTAGGCATTTGGAAAATTAGCAGTGTTGAACCCAGAATTGTAAGTAATAACTAAAAACATAAATTAGTTTTTAATGTTCTTAATGTTTTTTTTTCTTGATTCAGCTGCCTAACCTTTATTTCATAACTTAAATTGAAGCAAAGTATTTACTGTGATAGAGATTTGAAAAATAAGAAAAAAAAAGTAAAGTAAACATATTGGCGGTTGCCCACGTTTCGAGTTATGGTCTCTAATTTTTCATTAAATTTATTTCATTTTTACCTCAAATAAATTGCAATTCATTTCCAATTTACTTGAGTTGACTTTGAATTAATTCAAATTAGTTAGAAAAAAGGTATGCAATTTTTTTAAATTCATTTGAATTGATTTTGAATTAATAAAAATGAAATTAAAATTAAAGTTTTTAGTAATTTTGAATTTTAACATATAATTGCTGTTTTTATTATTTCAATTTAAATAAATTGCAATTAATTTTTTCTAACACATTTGAATTAATTCAAAGTCAATTTAATTCGTTTGAAAAGTTACAGTGGTGTTGTGGAAATATATTTAAAATTTTTATAAAACAAGAAAGTTTCACACACTTTTTGAAACTGGATTTTATTTAAAAATTGTAGGTATCGCCTAAAAAATGTGCTTATACACATTTTTAGTTTTTACTTATAAAAAAAATAAGCTAACATAATCACGAGGATGCGAGGTTTAGGGGAAGCTCCTTTAGCTTAAATATATGCATGTAAGTAGCACCAAAGGAAAGCGTATGACATCTAGGTTAATAATATTGTAATTATTTTTAACCGGCTTCAAAAAAAGAAGGTTATACAATTCGGCTGAATGTTGCTTTTCTTTTTATATTTGTACCTCTAGAACTCTGTCATTTCTGATCCGATTTTGAAAATTTTTGGTAATATGATAGATTATGTTTACAGATTGGTCCCGTTTTAAAAACAGCTCATAATATAAAAAATTAAAGGGTGTCCCCACACAACATACATATTTTTTACGTGTATTATGAATTGTAAAGGACACTTCAGTAAAATTTAAAATGACTAAGTATTACTATAGCTCCCAAAAACAAAAATAAATCTAAAAATTAAATGATGCCCCCCATAATTGATGTTAATTTACTTATATTGGCCTATCTTTTAAACCGTTATAGACAAACGCTTGCAAATTGGACTGATTGTCGATTGCTATGGCTGTTATAGTATCAAGTATTAATATTACAAATTAAAGGGTGCGCCAATAGTTCATTAAATTTGATGTATATGGCCATACTTTTGAACAGTTATAGACAGACGCTTGAAATTTACAACGAACCTGTATTGCTAAGTTTTCTATAACAAAAAGTATAAAATTTAGGCTTTGAAGTTAAAGGAAGTCTTAATAGTTCATGTAATTATAAATGGTATTTAATTATAATGCAAGGCTTAAATCTAGTTTACGGGCACCGCTCCAAAATAAAAAAAAAAGTTGCCTACGGGGTGCAAAATGCAATTTTAAGCAAAAAATGTAAAGTGAAAAATTTGGCGGCAACCCTTAGTTTCGGAGTTACGGCCCTCCAAAGTTTTCATATATTGTAGTGATCTATGTATCTAGTAGCACCGGTGACCTGGCAACACCGTCAAAGAAGGCAACACTGTATGGTTTATGTAAAAGTGACATTAACTGCGAACTGCAGCTAACTTCACTTAGAAGCCAAGTAATTATGTATACTCATTTTTTTCATTAGCATTTGTGAATTAGAAGAATAAACACTGCTTATATATAAAAAAGAATATTAAAGTGCCTCATTACAAATCAGGTGTGGGGTACAACTGAAAAACAAGTATTAAATTTTTCTAAAAAATCAAATAATAAAAGTATGGATTTGCGGCCTACACGCCAAACATTAATGTCTTGGCTCACTGCTGCTGGTGTGGAATTCCCCGAATCTGCTACATTGGGTCAACTGCGCGCTCTGTATGAGTCTGCGGGAATGCGGTGTGCGGACTCAAAAGGGACAAAACAGGGCGATGGTGCTAATGAAGAAACGCCAAAAACTGCCATAAATATTGTGACAAAGGATTCCGCTGCCCCCGATGAATTTTTGGTAAAGGATACAACTGCTGTCACTGAAGCGACTGCTGTCACTGATGCAACCGCTGTCCCCGCGGTAACTGAGGCCTCCTTGGCAAACAAAAAGCCAAAAGAAATTTCCGACATTATTAATGCAGGTTTTTTCGGGAAACTTCCTTTGGCCAAAGCCGACGAAAATTTAGTAAAGGCGGCAAGTGATGTCGCCGCCGGTAAAAAATTGTGTTCGATAGCTGCCACCGAAAATTTGTTGACGCCGTTGTCTGATACCACTGCCGGTAAAATTTTACCAAAACCGATGACTTACGAAGCCGCGACGATGGAGTTAATGCCGGCACCACAGTCTATGAAAAATCCTCTGAAACTGCCGTCTGATGATATGGCTGGGGAGATAAGTTTTTCGACGAAACCGGCTGTTAATACAGCCTATAGCCACACTAATAATTCTGCAGCGTATATACTCAGCGATACCAGACGCCACAATAACGAGCTAGAAGAGGAAATAAAAAATTTACGGTTGCGTGTCGAGATGCTAAAACTGCAGCAGCAAATAAGTGCAAGTGAAAATCAAGAAAACCGATCAAGTATTGTGCACCGAGTTGACTTGTCGGAACTGGATGCGGCTGTGCCCATATTTAGCGGGGACGACCACTATGACGTCACTAAGTGGTTGGCCCATTTGGATGATTATATCGACGCATGCGGCTACTCTGACAAAGAGAAATGCCTATGTGTACGCCGCCGACTAGAGGGCACGGCTAAAAAATATGCCAACAACTTGGGTCTAGTTAACTACGATCAATTGAAATGCAGTCTACAAAAAATGTTCAAGCGCACAGTATCGCGTCAAGACGTTTACCGCCAGCTGCGCTCTCGTACATTAAGACCCAATGAATCCTGTTTGAGTTACGTGGTAGAGATGCAATCGATAGCAGCGCAGACGAACATTGATGAATCAGAGCTGGTTGATTTCATAATCGATGGAATACCGGAGGGTGAAAACGCCGTAGCACGCCTCTATGGAGTGGAAACAATTGAAGACTTAATGAAGCGCATGGACCACTTTGAGAGCCGACGCCGAAAAATGCGAAGTGAGCTTGCAAAAACCACCGGTAAAAATAAAACGGCTAGTGATACTGCTTCAAAAAATACGGAAATCAGATGTTTCAACTGCTCACGTTTTGGACATTTCCAAAGTCAGTGTCCGAAACCAAAGCGTCCACCAAACTCATGTTTCGTATGCGCCGAGGTGGGCCACTACCACAAAGACTGTCCAAAAAAGGGGAACTTTGCTGCTGCAATGACTGGTGCTACTGAGAATAATCACCTGGAAGCGTATCAAACGGTAAGTGTTACCTTCATTCATAAGCATAAGCGCACTGAAGTGATAAATTGTAACTCTTTATTTGACTCGGGTAGCCCTATTAGCTGTGTACGGAAATCTTTAATTCCATTTGTAGCAGGGAGAAGAACTTTAACGTCATATCGTGGTATCGGGAACCATAAAATAAGTACATATGGTACTATTAAATGTGAAATTGTATTTGAAGATAGAAGAGTAATTCATGACGTTTTTATTTTACCGGATAACGAATCCCTGGTGCCGATGCTAATAGGAAGAGACATATTAAAAAAATTAAATATTCACTTATGTAAAACGAAATATACATATACAAAAGAAAAATTACTGAATTTGAATACTATAAATAAAAATGAAAACTTGAATAAAAAAACTATCAGTGCGCTTGTAGCTCTTGATTTATACAGACTACCTATGGATTTTCAGAGGCTTCCTACCAATTTCTCTAATTATGAACTACTAAAAGCATTACCATTTAATATGGAATGTGAGAATACCGATTCAAAAAATACTACGGTAAATGGTAAATATAACTCTAAAATAAAAGAATACATAAGCGATTTGAACACAACTGTTTCTGAGAGCAAGGGATTTGAGAATGTTTGTGAATCTGAGTTAGTTGAGGTCGAGGAAAACAGCGAATGCGAGGAGATAGTAGGGAAAGTTTGTGCGGTTGAGGCTGAGGACGTAATAAACATTAATGATGAACTTAGTATGGTCGAGCTATCAGAATTGGAGTTAGTGATAAAGGAGAGCTATTTAAGGGGTATAAATGCTTCCCCGGAGCCAACGGACTATTGTATGGAAATTAAATTGACCAGTGATGTGCCCGTATATACGTGCCCTAGGAGACTTTCTTATCGCGAGCGAGGCGAGGTGAGAATGAAACTGGAGGAGTTACTACGAGGGGGAATTATTCGTCCCAGTAATTCCCCATACGCATCACCCATTGTGTTAGTAAGAAGAAAGAATGGCGAATTGAGAATGTGTGTGGATTACCGGGCACTGAACAAAATAACCTTGAAAGATAACTACCCCTTGCCAATCATTGAAGACTGTTTGGACCTACTGGGTAATAAGCGATTTTTTTCTACAGTGGACTTGGAGAATAGTTTCCACTAAGTACCGATGCATGAGGATTCAATCAAATACACGGCATTTGTCACGCCCTTGGGTCAGTTTGAATTTTGCTATATGCCCTTTGGACTCAAAAACGCGGGTTCCGTATTTCAGCGGTTTATTAATAGAATTCTCAGGAAGTTTATCGACGAAAGGAAAATCGTGGTTTACCTTGATGATATTATTATCGCGACGGAAACTTTTCGGGAGCATGTGGACATTTTAAGGGATGTGCTGCGTACACTGAAGGAGGCCGGATTAAAACTGAACTTGAAAAAGTGTAGATTTGCTTACGGCGAATTGGATTATTTAGGTTATAGGGTGAGCTCAGAGGGTGTAAGACCTAACGGTGATCATATTAGGACAATTCAAAATTTCCCAATGCCAAGTAGCCATGAAGAGTTAGAGAGATGCTTGGGACTTTTTTCATTTTTCCGCCGATTCGTGTCTGATTTTTCTAGGATAGCTAGGCCACTAACCAATTTAAGGAACAGAGAGTTCGAATGGTCAGATGAATGCACTAGCGCGTTCAACATTTTAAGGGATAGGCTGATTAATTCGCCGGTTCTAGCCGTGTATGACCCCCTTCGGGAGACAGAACTACATACTGATGCGAGTGCAAGGGGTTACGGGTCAGTGCTTCTGCAGAAACAGGGGGACAACAAGTTTCACCCGGTTGCTTATTTTTCTAAATGCACCACGCCAGCGGAGTCTAGGTATCACAGCTTTGAGCTGGAGACGCTTGCTATAATATATATGCCTTGAGGAGATTCCGCATTTACCTTGAGGGTATTACTTTTACGATAGTAACTGACTGTAACTCACTTGCATTGACACTGGGTAAGAGATTGGTGAACCCAAGAATTGCACGCTGGGCTTTAGAACTAGAGAACTTCGATTATACAATTAGACACCGTAGGAGCGAATTGATGACTCACGTGGATGCATTGAGCAGAACCCCAGTAATTGCGGCTATCGAAGCAACAGATGTTGATATAAATATACAAATTGCTCAGTCCAGGGATGGTGAAATTATGAAAATTCGTGACAAATTGGAGAAAGAAGATATTGTGGGGTATAGCCTGGAAAACGGACTGCTTTTCCGATGTGGTGTAAATGGACAGAAGCAACTATATGTTCCTGAGGAAATGGAAAACAGTGTTATGCGTCTAATTCATGAGAAGCACGGACACGTAGGCATAGAGAAGTGTATAAGTCAAATCCAGAGATATTACTGGTTCCCGAATATGAGAAGTAAACTTAACCGATTCATAAGGAACTGCTTGAAGTGTATTTATTACACAGCACCAAATAAAAGAAATGAAAGGAATTTGTACAATTTGGAAAAAAAAGGCAGTCCCCTTTGATACTCTTCATATAGATCATTTTGGCCCTTTACCATCAATAAAATCTAAGAGAAAACATATATTGGCAGTTGTAGACGCATTTACAAAATTTACGAAATTATACGCGGTAAACACAACAAGCACGAAGGAAGTATGCTGCGCATTGAGGAAATACTTTGAGTATTATAGCCGTCCTAGGCGTATTATAAGTGACAGAGGTACGTGTTTTACTTCTGCCGAATTTCAAAAGTTAGTTTCCGAGCGTAATATCAAGCACGTGAAGATTTCAGTGTCCTCACCGCAGTCAAATGGTCAGGTGGAGAGGGGAAATAGGGAAATTAGGGCCATGCTGGCGAAGTTAGCGGAGCCACTTGAACACGCCGATTGGGCAAGCAAACTAGCTCAGGTTGAGTTCGATATTAACAACACAGTTCACTGTACTACGAAACAGCTGCCGAGTGAGATGTTGTTCGGGATAGAACAGAGAGGGGAATCAATAGACGAACTGACGGAATATCTGCAACAGGTTTATGCGAACGAGAAAACGGTACTGGATGATATCCGAGGGAAGGCCTCGGAGGCTATTGAATGGTCTCAATCGTATAACGCTAAATACTTCCAGCGGCGCCATAAGCCCGCTAGGTCATTCGAAATCGGCGATATGGTAGTTTTAGAGAACGTTGATACAGCCACGGGAAAGAATAAGAAACTAACGCCAAAATTTAGGGGCCCTTACGTTATTCAGAAACAGTTGGGTAATGATCGATATGAAATATCGGACGTCGAGAATTGCCAAGTAACACAAATGCCGTACGTTGGTATTGTTGATTCTACTCGCTTGAGAAAATGGGTGGAGTCTGATGGGAATTTAAATAAGGTAACCCAGGAGTCTGAAGGTAGCACTGACCAAGATGAGTGTGTTGATTACGAATTTTTAGAGGATGAATATGTTGATTATGAATTTTTAGAGGACGGAGCTTTAGATGATAATAGTTGACAATCGAGGTCGATTGTGCTGTCAGGTCGGCCGAGATTGTAGTGATCTATGTATCTAGTAGCACCGGTGACCTGGCAACACCGTCAAAGAAGGCAACACTGTATGGTTTATGTAAAAGTGACATTAACTGCGAACTGCAGCTAACTTCACTTAGAAGCCAAGTAATTATGTATACTCATTTTTTTCATTAGCATTTGTGAATTAGAAGAATAAACACTGCTTATATATAAAAAAGAATACTAAAGTGCCTCATTACAATATAATATGTTATTTATCGAGTAGTTGATGGCGGAATGGGACAATATGAGTATCATTGGAAAGGGAATATAAGAGGCTATTTATTGAAGCAGGAAAAATTGAAAAAATAATTAAATAAAAAAAATCTGGTGCGGAAAAACATTTTTTTACAAAATAAATTAAGTTATTCGGAAACCTTAAGAAAGCGAAGCCGCTATTGGTTATACCATAGAGGAGAAAATCCTTTCGTCCGGCCGAAGGCCGGCTACGCAGTAAACCTTTAGAAAGCGATGGCGGTGTTGGTTATACCACAGAGGAGAAAATGTTTGCGCCCGGCCGAAGGCCGGCTACGCAAGAAACCTTTAGAAAGCGAAGCCGCTGTTGGTTATACCATAGAGGAGGAAATCTTTGCGCCCGGCCGAAGGCCAGCTACGCAAAAAACCTTTAGAAAGCGAAGCCGCTGTTGGTTATACCATAGAGGAGGTAATCTTTGCGCCCGGCCGAAGGCCAGCTACGCAAAAAACCTTTAGAAAGCGAAGCCGCTGTTGGTTATACCATAGAGGAGAAAATCCTGTGGTCCGGCCGAAGGCCGGCTACGCAGGAAACCTTCAGAAAGCAAAGCCGCTGTTGGTTATACCATAGAGGAGAAAATTCTTTCGTTTTTTAGTAAAGTTATGTTTATATGGAAAAAACAGTTTTTTTGGAGCCTTACCTGATTTTTTTATTTTATTTTTACTTTTTTTCTATTTAATTGAATAGGGCCTTAAACTCCCTTTCCAATGATACCAATATTGTCCCATCCTACCATGGAATACTCGATATGTGCCTTATTAGATACAAAAACTTCGGAGGTCCGTAACTCCGAAACTAAGGGTTGCCGCCAATTTTTTCACTTTATATTTTTTGCTTAAAATTCCATTTTGCACCCCGTAGTCAACTTTTTTTAATTTTGGTGCGGTGCCCGTAAACTAGATTTGTTCCTAACGCAAAATATAACTTCAAAAAATTCCTTAATCCCAAAACTGTAATAATCATCCCCATTTTAAAAATAAAATCCCTGATTTGGAGATAAATGCCCTAATCTGACAACACTGTTTTACAGTGCCAAAATAGTAAACGTTTTGTAAAAAACAGAATTAAATTAAATATAATGCTATAAACATAATCATGTCCACCGACCATCGACTACAAGATGTCAAAAATAGAATACATGCGTGCTTATGAGAATAAATCTTTTAGCAGCTACACGACTACCGACTACACGACTACTTTTGTAGCCCGTAGCCAACTTAGGCTAATTTCTATTTTTCTTGGCTACAAAAAACAGATTAGTGGTGCCAATACAATAAATGCATGAAATGGTGTTTTTAAAATCGCAGTACATTAAATATCGCTATTAAAAACGCGAAAAACGTTTATAGTGGCACCATTGAAAAATAATAATCATCTGTTAATTTGTTTACATTTTTCATCAGTTTATTACTTTATCTCGAAGGGGGAACATCTGCGCGCGAGAAGATTTTTTTAAAAAAAGTGAAGTTATAATTGAAGTCGCAACGCGCACAGTTTTTATTCAACAGGATTTTCCACTTCCTATACGAAGGTATAGGTTGATGTGCAGTTCCTGGAGAGACTAGTAATATCAAAATACTTGTGGGTACCCTGGCGCTGCAGTTATATACCCCTGCCATTATTAAATTAAGATTTCAAAAAAAAAATACATTTTTCATTTACTTTTTGTTTGTGAAATTTTCCATTTAGTTCTTTTTTCATAAATTTTTAATTTGTTTCATTTATATTTATTTTTTGGGTTTTTTATTGAAATTGAGAAGTATATAATAGTAATTTTTACTGTTTATATACATTTATTATATTGTTTAATGTAAATGTTTAGTTCAATTTACATGCAAATATGGACGTGGAAGTCTTTGTTTCCACTATTTTAGCAATAGTATTTATAAAGTTAATTAAATTTTTTTGAGACATTTAAATTTTTTTTTACACAAATTCACTTAAAAAAATCAAGTTTGTTTTGTTTTGGTTAACTTAAATATATACATGTATGTCAAAACAGATGTTTATTTTTTTGTAGTTAGTGGTCGATGGTCGTTAAAAAAATTAAGTAGCTGGCAACTTGACTATTTTTGTAGCCAGCTACTTTTGTAGTCGGTAGTCGATATAGCATAAATCCATTTACATTATAAAATATAATAAATAATGTCTGTGGTTATTGAAACTACAATCGGTGATCTTACAGTGGATTTATTCACCGAATTTCTTGAAGCTTTGTAAATTGAAATACTACAATTATAATCTTTTTCACACTATTGAAGGAGGTTTCATTGCACAAACTGGTGACCCAACCGGTGTTGGAAATGGTGGCAGTTCAATATGGGGAGTCGTCGAAGGACAGCACAAACGGGTTTTTCAAGCAGAAATCTTACCGAAAATGCATCATTCAACTGTCGGACTTTTGTTTTTGGTTGGTGCAGGAAAAAACTTAGTGGGGAGCCAGTTTTTCTTTACTCTGTGTGAGAACTTATCCTCTTTGGATGAGCAGCAATGTGTCATTGGTGAAGTTGTAGAGGGACATGAAGTGCTGAGGCAACTCAATGAGGCTATAGTGGATGAAATTTTAGACCTTATCAAGATATAAGAATAAAGCATACGGTCATATTAGATCCTTTTCCAAATCATAGGGGTTTCCGAGAGCAAAGCCGATCACCGTCGCCGACTGCTGAAAGATTAAAAAATGATCGTATTGCCGCTGATGAAGATATCGATGATACTGAAGGCAAGAGCTTGGAAGAGATTCAAGAAATGTTAGCGGAACGTGAAGCAAAAGCTAGAGCAACAATTTTGGAAATAGTTGGAGATCTCCCAGATGCTGAAATGGCACCACCAGAAAATGTTTTGTTTGTAAACTTAACCCTGTTACAGCCGACGATGACTTGGAAATTATCTTTAGTCGTTTTGGAAAAGTCAAGGGATGTGAAGTAATAAGAGATCGTAAAACTGGCGATTCTCTGCAATACGCCTTTGTCGAATTTGAAGATCAAAAATCATGTGAGGCTGCCTACTTTAAAATGGACAATGTTTTAATAGATGACCGTCGGATACACGTAGACTTCTCGCAATCAGTATCTAAAGTAAAATGGAATGGCAAAGGTAGAGGTGTTAAAGGTGACAGCAAAGGTTTAGATTTTAATAATTAAAGAGATAAAGGTGAAACAATAAATGATAACAGAAGAACCCGCTATAATTTTAATAAAGGTCGTGTCAGATAAAACTTTATCGCTTTGAAAAAAAGCGTATAACGCAAGAGTCACAATAAAAACTTTAACAGCGCCTAATTATTGTTTGTTTTTATAAGTTTATCTTCCATAATTTTCTAAAAAAAAGAAAGGAAGAATATATAATAAAAAACATAATATTTTAAAATTCTTAACTCTTACGTTCGATTTTTCTAAAAATAATATACAAATGTATAGCAGCTAATTGTCAAGGCGCGCAAAAAGATGAGTGTTGCCCAACTTTGCGCTTTGCTTTGCGTTAAAAGTGCTTTATGTGACATACTTCATATAAGTTCGTGCATTTTATCTTAGATGTTAAAGCGAATTTGCAACGCAAAGCAAAAGTTTTGTCTGACACGGGCTTAAGAGGCAATCGCGTTCTCGATCAGTTGACCGAAAATCAACTGCAGAAAGACGTCAAGCCAGAGAAGAACGTCACAGAAAGCAAGAAAAACAGACTAGGAAATCAAAATCCAGATCAAAGGGTCGATCATTACAAAAATCTCGTAAATCAGAAAGCGATATTCGATACAACTCGGGAGATCAGCGAAAAAGGTCTAGGACTCCTAACCTAATTCTTGAAAAAGAGAGATACACAAGTTATGGCAGTAGATCAGCAAACAGAAAAAGTGAAAATTACTAGTCGGAAAGAGAAAAACACAAAGATCGTGATAAAGAACATAGTAATAGATGTTATTCAAATAGAAAACAATCGTCTCAAAGAAAATGTAACAGACATGAATCGCCCGAAGGCAGGCATACACAAAAGCAAATCGTCGAAAGGAAAAGAACACATGACTCACCAGATTATAAGAAAACAAATAAAGCGAGAAAATCAAAAAAAGATAAACAGCCGCATAGGAAAAAATCAAAGTAGGAAACAACCAGAAGTGATGATTCCTCCTCTGATAGTGATTCTTCATCGGATAGTACTAAAACAAGTTCGACCGAAACAATTAGCTCTTCTGATGAAGAACGAAAGATGAAATAAAAAAAATCAACAAATATAAAAAAAACTAAATCTAGAAAACACAAGAATAAAAAGAAATAACATTAACTTCCTTTATTTACAAGAATTTTAATAAAGTTGGCTACAAATATTAAATTACTTTTCTGATGTAGCATCAGGATTAAAAGGAAAGTTATCCAAGAGCGTAACGTCAGGAGTAATGCGCAATACTATTGTAACATATTAGCTGAAATCATTTACAAACGAAATAGTTTACTAAAACTTACCATACACGTTTTCATCCGTTTTTTTGTATATGTGTACTAAAAAACTAAACTAATTAACTAAAACTTGGTCGCGTTAAAAATTGCAATATTTTTTCAAAAGTTTGTTTACAAATTTTTATATGTTTGCATGAACGCTATTACCGACATTGTTTTTTACTTGCAAAATTTTTGTTCTTTCATTTGCAATAGTTTGCTGTGGTATATCTTCTAAACGCAAGTATTTCAGAAAAAGTCAGATACCAATTCTGAATTATATTTTTGTCCTCTAATCATTGGTATATGTTGCTATGTGGCACATCGGCTATTTTAGACAATATTCGTAAATACTTTTACCTTACTTTTTTGCGAATTTTTCTATTTGTCAAAGTTTGTTACGCAATATCTTATGAATTAAAGTATTTCAGAAAATGTCAAATACCAATTTTGAATTGTATATTTGTCCTCTATCTATTAGTGTAAGTCGCTATGTGGCACATTTTCTAGTTTGGTTTAAATATTTAACAAACTATTTGTACAATTTTAAGATGATTGTTACGTCATAACTTTTGAATGCAAATGTTTTAAAAAATGTTTTATGTCAGTTCTGAATTGTATTTTTTGCCTCCATCGATTGGCATCAGTTATTTTGATGTAAAGCTTTTAGTTTGGATTTTATAAGTAAACAACCATTACTTTTTGTCTTATTTCCATTTATTTCTAAAATGGCGACAGTGACAACCGGAAAATCAGGGGGCTTATTCTGAATTGCGATGCGAAAATCAATGCGATGCGCGAATGAAATGCGATGCGAAAGAAAATTGGTATTCTGTTAGACTTTCGCAATTTATTTCAAATCGTTGGCAACGCTGCTCAAATAAACATCAGTATCAACAAACGTCAAATTAAAAATAAATAAATTTTTTGTGCTTCGCTTTGAAAATTGTTTCTAAAATTTATTTAATAGGTCCAAACCTATTAAAATTTAAGTCAAATATTTTTGAACTTCTCTAATAGGTGGTCCATTAATATTTAGTTCTTCAGTTAACGTTTGCCACAAAGTATTTGCAGACTAACGTGCATTTGGTGTTTTTAAATGGCCTCTTGCCAAATGGCTGTGCTTATTCATAAATTCTATTTTTATTTAAAGTTGACGCGGTTTGTTGGTCTTATTGTTTACTTCCCTGAATTAAATAATAAATATATGATGAAGACATAAATAAAATATTGTTTTTTACTTACATGTTTGTACTTTGCGAATGCTACTTTGTTGTCGAATAAATTTTGCGAATTTGACATGTGTTTTCGCAATTAAGAATACCGATTTACCACCTTTTCGCATTTGAAATGCGATTAAAATAGAACTTTGCGAATATCGCAATACAGAATAGCAATTGTTCGCATTTATGTATTTTCGCATCGCAATTCAGAATAAGCCTCCAGATTCTACAAGCCTACAGCTCCCTATATCATATTTTTATTTTAAATACATGCACAAATGGCGAGTTTTGGTCGTGTTAAAAATTGCAATATTTTTTCAAAAGTTTGTTTACAAATTTTTATATGTTTGCATGAACGCTATTACCGACATTGTTTATTACTTGCAAAATTTTTGTTCTTTAATTTGCAATAGTTTACTGTGGTATATCTTCTAAACGCAAGTATTTCGAAAAAGAGTTATCACTCATTTTGCTTCTCAATATAAAGAGAGAGAAAGAGAGCAATTCTCTCTTCATATTGAGTCAAAATTTTAGTTTGTTACATTCAGTTTGTTATCTTCTCGCCCGCACTTTTACAGCATTCTTTTTTACGCAGTTGCATAAAATAAAGAGTACTTACTAATGAAAAAAAGTAGTAACTATTGTTTTTTTCATGCATTCCTAGTTGGAATAGATGAATATGAAAATACATATTATACAGTATATTTAGTTGCCAGACTGTAATTTTCCAAAAAAAAATCGTCAAAGTGAATTAAAATTTTTTTTTTGATATTTTATCATAGTTTTTTGTCTAATTTTAATTTTCTTTATATGCAAATTCATATTAGGTGACTGCATCTGCAGTATGTTTTTTTAAGATATCATTTAATCAATTTGGCTTTTGATATAAGACTTTCTGTTTTTCTATACAAAATTTGGGTAAAATCCACTGATGAGCTATTTGAACAGTAGTGAAATGGCCATATGGATATGCTTTCCCCGCAGTAATACATTTCATTTTA
The DNA here is from genome assembly GCA_916610165.2 of Gymnosoma rotundatum. Taxonomy (NCBI): domain Eukaryota; kingdom Metazoa; phylum Arthropoda; class Insecta; order Diptera; family Tachinidae; genus Gymnosoma; species Gymnosoma rotundatum. The sequence continues at coordinate 46,146,842 of OU744340.1, read as the reverse complement.
TAGTTTAGTTTAAAATAATAGATATTTCATCAGAGTATCATGAAATATTTGTATTTGAAGGAATCAAGCACGAATAAAGTAAATTAATTAAATTTTTAAAGATTCCGAATAATAAATTTTTAATTTTGATAAATTAAAATGTATTTAATTTTACTAAGATTAATAATAAAGACTTTAAATTTTTTATTCCAATAGTTCTTTATTTGGGTTTTCAGTCATTTTTAAGAATATAATTGGTTTCGATTTACTTTCGACCAGGTTTGTTTACTCGATTTTATAACGAGTAAAATTGTGCGAATTCGGTTTAGAAAACTCCAAGAAAATGTGAATTCGTTTTAAAACGAGAAATTTACTCGAATTCGTTTTACAGAACAGGACCGAATGTGGCGAAAACAAATGAAATGTAGGATTTGATCAAAACCATATGTTTTCATGAAAAAAAGTCAGTGTAAACATTCTTTTAGACTTTCTGTTAAAGTTTAAGATTTTTATAGAGATTTCTTTCACTTTATTTTGAAAGCTTTCTTAAACTTTTAAATAAACGTAAAAAATTCATTTTTGTCAAACTGCATGTGTATTAAAAGCTATACGTATTAGCGGTCTATACACCATCAAAATGCTAGATTTCAAAGTCCTGTACGTGAGCCAGTTGCTACGATGTACAAATGCTGGATGACCAGTCAAGAATTCATTTTTAGTTTGATTTTGTGCTGTAAACATCGCGCTTTTAGTATTGTGAAGATGACATAAGCAAAAAAAACATTATACATACTTAGTACATTCAAACAAACACAGCCTTTATTTACAAAACAAAGAGAAAGAAAATAAAAAGTAGTGAAAAAAAGTTTATGAATGAAAGAGTGTTAAAAAATGTTTTTTGTTTTAAAATCTTTCTTAGAATTTGTGCTCAGCACATTATACTTTTCACTAGCTATGCCCACGACTTCGTCCACGTGTCGTTTCTAATTTTCATAAAAATCAAATTTAAAAAGCTGTGTTTTTAAATATTTATTGTAGAGTTCTGTAAACAGTGTTCAAATTTTATATCTACAAAAATAAAATGTGCTGACAATAAGTACCATTATATCAGTAAAACTGGGTGCTTTCACATTTTTATCTCTATTTTCTCAACAAAATGACTTATTTTTACGAAAAAGTATTCTATATTTGAATCAAGGCTCTATACTGAGTTTCGACTCACTTGAAATCAACTAGTGTTTTGTTACCTTGAATTTGTGACGCAAACCTATAAATATATATATATATATATATATATATATATATATATATATATATATATATATATTTTTTTTTTTTTTTGTTAAAAATCGTTTTTAGTGTTAAATAAATTTTTGTTTTTATATTTTTTAAACATTTTTTTTGTGAAATGTGTTAAAAGTACATAATTATCACTTGTTTGATAAAAACATCCAATATGAATAGAGAGAACGAAGTTGAACTTGAGTATCCTGTAGACAACACAGTCCGAAAAACTTAATTTTCGACATGCTTTGATCAAATCAAGTGTTTTGGACAAAATCACGTCAATGAAAACGCACCATAAGGGACCTCATCACATAATTTTATTCAAATCCAACCAGCAGTGATGCGAACATAGACAGACAGACAAAAATTCCATAAATAGCTGTTTTGTGTTGCTTATTGATTACTATCTAAACCAACATCAACATTTTCAAAAAATATTTGATGTACAGAAATTACTCTGTTACAGGTTTATATATATACATATTAAATCTTGAAGTTTCCCTTCGGAGGTTATTTTTTATTTGTAGTATTCTAATAAAAATGCATATTGTTTCTCTTTTTAATGGCGGTCACTATACTCTACACCTCTTACGTTACAAATTGCATGCAATGACTGGTAAACTTTGATAAATTCCATGATTTCTTATTGTTTTCCGGCATTTTACTTAACTGCAAAACTTTAAAACCGTTTTAGATAAAAAATTAGTACGTGCTTAAAAAACCAACACAATAGACACATCAAAGTATGACATCCAGCATGACAAAAACCAATTTTTTGATTTTTCATTTAGCATCGTCTGTTAACATATACTAATACATTTTGGAACAATTTTAGTTTACGGACGCAGCTTAAAAATTAAAAAAAGGTTACCTACGGGGTGTAAAATTTAATTTTATGCAAAAAATGTGAAGTGACAAATTTGGGGCTGACCCTTGGTTCCCGAGTTACGGGCCTCCAAAGTTTGTATGAACAGTATGGAATATATGGGGCATTTTTTAGTGGAATAAAACAATATGGGTATCATTGGAAAGGTAATTTCAATATCTATTTAATTTAAAAGGAAAATAGTAAAAAAAATTCAGTTCTAAATAAAAAAATTTAAAGTCAAAAATTTTGCGCCAACCCTTGGTTCCGGAGTTACAGGCCTCCGAAGTTTTTATGTTTTATACAGCACATATCGAGTATTTGATGGCAGAATGGGACGATACGGATACCATTGGAAAGGTAATTTAAGCGGCTATCTGATTAAACAGGAAAAGTAAAATATATATATATAAATGATCGGCTAAAGACCAAAATATTTTTTTTTAATTTAAACATAACTTTAAAAAAAATTATACTGAAGCAGGAAAAATTAAAAAAAAAATAAATGAATAAAAAATCTGGTAAGAAAAAACATTTTTTTTACAAAATAAATTAAGTTATTCGGAATACTTCATTAAAAATGTTTTATAAAGGTGTAAAATGTAATTTTAAGTAAAAAAAGTAAACATGTAATATCTGGGGAAACCATTTGTTTCCTAGTTACGAATCTCGAAAGTTTTTATGTATAATGTGGTATATAACAGGTATTTTATTGTGGAATGAGACAATATGTGTATTATTGGAAAAGTGATTAGAATTATTTTTCGAATGCTATGGTGATTCGCTATGATTTTAATATATTGGCTACTAAGGAACCCTTTAGAAAGTGAAGCCGCTGTTGGTTATACCATGAGGAGAAAATCTTTTTTTCCTCTATGGTATAACTATGGTTTCCTGTCTAGACGGCCTTTGGCCGATGTTAGTTATACCATTAAGGAAAAAATTCTTTCGTTTTTGAGTAAAGCTATGTTTATATGGAAAAAATCGTTTTTTGGAGCCTTACCTGATTTTTTTATTTTATTTTTGCATTTTTCCTATTTAATTGAATAGGCCCTTAAAGTCCCTTTCTCATGATTCGCATATTGTCCCATTCTACCATCGAATACTCGATATATGCCTTATTAGATACAAAAACTTCGGAGGTCCGTAACTCCGAAACTAAGGCTTGCCGCAAATTTTTTCACTTGCAACTTTTTTTTTTTTTTGCAGCACTGCCCGTAAACTAGATTTGTTCCGTTTTTACGTATAATTTGACATATATCGGCTACGCAGGAAATTTTTAGAAAGCGAAGCTGATGTTGTACATACCATTATTTGCGCCCGGCCGAAGGCCTGCTACGCAGGAAAGCGAATCCAGTGTTGGAAATAACATAAAGCAGAAAATCTTTACGTTTAAATGGAAAAATTCGTTTCTTGGTCTTTAGAAGATCTTTTATTTTTTTCCTGGTTAATTAGATAGCTGCTGAAATTACCTTTCCAATAATATCCATATTGTCCCATTCTGCCATCAAATATTTTATATATGCCATATTAAACATAAAACTTCGGAGGTCCGTAACTGCGGAACTAAGGATTGGCGCCAAATTGTACACTTTAAACTTTTTGCTTAGAATTGCACTTTACACACCGTAGGCAACTTTTGTTTCTTTTGAAGCGGTGCCTGTAAACTGGACTTGTTCCCAAATTAATTAAGTTTAGTGACAATACTATACGAAAAAAGATAAAAAACTTCAGCAAGTGAATTCAGTGTTCGTCGTACCATAGAGGAGAAAATTGCCTCATTCCACCAAAAAATACGCGATATATTCCATATTGTACATACAAACTTTAGAAGCCCGTAACCCGAAAACTAAGGGTCAACCCCAAATTTTTCAGTTAACATTATTCGCTTAAAATTAAATTTTATACCCCGAAGACAATTTTTTTATTTTTGAGCTGCGTCCGTAATCTAGATTTGTTCCGAATTTAAAAACCAAGTTACTGACTTTTTTGATATACTTAATTTTAAAATTCTTTTGATTTTAGGAACATAATACCTCGCGCAGACATCAAATACTTGGCAGATTGCGACGAAAGCGAATCGGTACGAGACGAGCTTGTTGAAAATTTAAAAAATGAGAGATGCTCAAACTTACATAATTCCCAGGGTAATCGAATACGAATGAACTTATGTGCGGCAGGGATAAATTTTTAATTAATTGCGCATAGCAGATGCCTTTTAAATTGACAAGTAACCTTATTAACGTTTGAAAGGCGATAAAAATGTTTTACTTAACACACACCATCGCTAAAATAAATCTTAGAAGATTTAATCAAAGGCCGTGAATTATATATCCCACTTATCCAGACATTAGTTTTGAACTAGTACGCTTTTGTCGTTTGTCTTTTGATGAGTTGAATAATGCTGGATATCGTGTTATTTTCAGAGGCACTACTATTCGTAATTCTAAAGTTTTATTAATGAAATTTTGGCAGCCAACGATGGTATGCAGTTTAAGCATACGACGCATGTAATAAAACATTATTCTTCAACAGAAAATTATTAACTTTTTGGCGGATAATAAAAAACTCCCCCGCATTATGTATATTTATTTATTTTTATTTAATAATACACAAAGCCTCGCTGCCAACACAAAGTATTATTAATTACATAATATATTTAATGCAGATAACAAAAAAAATTATTTCCTCTATATTTAAATTACCAAAATATATTTATTCACTGTTTTGTTAATGTACATGTTATATTGTAAAAAATATAAAATTATCTTTATTATAACCTTTTATTATATAAAAAACAATTAAAAAAATGCGTTAGTAACTAATTGTAAAATAAATGTATACATATAATAAAACTAACGGGGTCCTTTCGGTACATGAAATATTTTTAAAAATTTTGATATACATTTTTTGGAATTTTTGTCTGTCGGTATAATGGCACTTTAAGTAAACACTATTTTTGTAGATGGAAAATTTTTAACATGTTTACAGAACTACAATAAATATTACAAACACATTTTTTTAAATTTTAAGAAAATTAGAAATGACACGCGGACGAAGTCGTGGGTACCGCTAGTATATAATACAAAATACGTTTGTACATTAATTAAGTGCCAACGCCTAGACCCATTCTGTTAGGTGTTTAAAACAGATACAAATTGTAAATAAATTCAGTACATAAAATTTTTAATATATTGCTTTTTATCATTGTTGTTATTTTTGGCTACCAAATTTCTATTCCTGTACGTATAATCTTATGTTTTAAGCTAATGAAGCCTAAATTTATCCATGTAAATAAAAAACAATTTTAATTACATTTTTCCCCAACGTTTCGTGAATTTTTTGTTCACTTTCTCAAGGGGTCGTCTATTTTATTAAAAAGAAGAAAATTTAACACAGTTGCAATTAACAACAATTACCGCGAAAATGTACAAAAATATGTTCACTTACACTATGACAGTAGAGTTTACATTAATAAATTAAGGATTTTTGATAAAAATAACAATATTAAAGATGAATTAACAAACACAAAATTTAATTTAAACTGTTTCTTAAATTAATGCGAGTTTATAACTGGCGCTTAAATTGTCTGTGTTCTCTTTAATGTTCATTGTTTTGTTTATTTTTTGTTGTATTCTTAAACTTTCTATGGTGTATCTCTTTTTCTCGTTGTTTACTTTGTCTAGTATTTTTATATTGTCAAAATCAGGCTTATGTTTTGTTTGTGTTATATGCTGCGACAATGCTGTGTTTTCTCTGTTTTTGTTGACATCAGCTTTGAGCTCATTTACTCTTGTCTCTAAACTTCTCTTAGTTGTTCCAATGTAAATAAGATTGCAGTTATTATTTTCATCCCCTTTACATTGAATTTCGTAAACTACATTGTTTTGCTTATTATTTTATATATGGAGATTTAGTATATAACCAAATATATGGTATGCCTATGGGAAATCCTCTCTCCCCGACAATAGCAGACATAATACTAGATACCTTACTTGACAACGTCTTGGCTAAATTAGAAAATAATCGAATCAATGTAAAATACATTGTAAAATACTCGTATGTGGACAATATACTAGCAATTTTTAAACACAACGACAAAGATATTATTTTATCGACTCTAAACGACTATCATCCAAAAATTAAGTTCACTATGGAAATAAAAAATAACAACAAAATCGCATACTTAGATACATTACTTTGTAGAACCGACAACCAGATTATATTTAATTGGTATGCCAAGGAAATATCTTCGGGCAGAATTATGAATTTTTACACCACTCAACCGAAAAGCCAAATCATCAATACAGCAAAAAGTTTTATAAGACGAGTACTAAATATTAGTGATGAACAATTTCACAATAAAAATATAGAAATAATTAAAAATATACTGAATAAAAATAGTTTTCCCAATACCACCAATAATTTACTAGTTGACAGCATAAGCAAAGAACTTAAATTTAAAAAAAGAAACGCTCAGGTTGAAAGAAGTTTTACAGTGTACCTTTTATACCTAAACTCATCGATAATAAGACAATAACAAAAATAATAAAATTAACAAACGCATGCTTCGCCTACAAGTCAAACCAAACAATCAACACAATTTTTTCAAAAATAAAAACACCAGTTGATAAAAAACAAAAAAGCAATGTTGTCTACGAAATCCAATGTAAGGGTGGAAAGAATGAAAACTGCGAACTTGTATACATTGGTACAACAAAAAGAAGTTTAGAGACAAGAATGGGAGAACATAAAATCGACATAAGAAAGAAAAAAGAAACAACAGCACTCGCACAACACATACTACAAACTGGACACACAGCTGATATTGATAATGTTAAAATATTGGACATAGAAAACAGAGAACTGCAAGAGTGTCTGTTTTTAATACTCTAAGTATACTCATCTTAAATGCGGTTGCGGTGTGATCGCCACCGCATTTCTTTTGTGCGAATATTTACTATACCCATTCCATTTGAGTATAAGTGTCTAGCATACTCAAGTAAAATATTTGCGATGCTGGCTTTACTTTATTCGTACTTATACTCACAACAAACACCAAGAGAGAGATTTTAACGTGTGTAGTGAAAGGAAAACAGAGTTATCAGATCAGAATTATTAAATCAAACACAATATCAAAAGTCGCCAATGTCTAAATTAGCTAACATACATACTTCTTAGAAATTATGAAAGTTTATTTAATATATAACAGAAATAAATTTAATAGAACCCGTAAAATTCGCCATATTTTCATTTATTAAAAACACAACAAAAGTTTACTAATAACTCAAGAATAGTTCATTGTTTATTATATTACGTTTTTGTTAGGGTTTTTTTTTAAGTCACACAGGAGAGAAATTTAAAAATTCTATTCGTTAAGCAAATAGATTTTTAAAATTATTAAATAGGTATAAAAGCAATAATTATATTTAACAAAATAAAATACGTAACTAAAAACTTTATTTTATTTATTCTTATTTATGAGGTCTATGTCTATTCAGTCAATGCAATATTACATCTGCGTATATACAGTTTTGTTAAAACTAAAAAAATTAAGTAATTTTCCTTTTATTCACGGATTGGAAAAATAAATTTATTTTATTTTTTATAATTTTGTTTTCCTAAATACCGTTAGCAGCATGTTTATGACAACAAGGCCCATAAACTGAAAATATTTGTACATAAAAAACAGCAACAAAATAAGTGTACCTGCTTTAAATAGTGTACAAAAGCTGTGCCTCTTAGCGGTTTTTATTGCATTTTATTCATTAAAAATGTGTTGTATTTCATACCTATGAAAACGGTTGTTGTCTGTTTTTTTGCTTATAATGTTTAAGCAATAGATTTGATCAAATTTTGTTTTTTTTTATTGTTTATAAATAGATCTGCATACAATGCAGTATTTCATAAAACGGCAGTAAATAATTTTAATAGGGTAAAAATGTGGCAACGTTGCTTACAAATAAAGAGAATTTAAAAATTCTCGCGTACGAGTATTAAAAATACTTAAAATTCTGATTGCGATATTTTTGATACTCGTTTTTACAAGAATGGGTAAAATAAACACCGCAACTTTTTATTGCGGTGTATAAAATACTCGAGTATGAAAAGTATAGAGTAAGTACATATGCGGTGTACTCATGGGTTGCGGTGTACTCGTGCAGTTCTCTGATAGAGAACATTGAAAGAAAGCGTTTCACAATCGAGAGCTTACGTATACAACAGAATATACACAAAACAATGAACCTGAAAGAAGATACGGACAACATAAACGCAAGCTATAGAGTGGTTTTGAATAATAATTCAAAATAAACTGTGATAATAAATTTTAAAATGTGTTTGTTGTTTTTTGTTTTGTTTTTGAAAAATTTTAAAAGTCCAAATGTTTACAATTATGTTTTAAATTTTGTTTAAATGTAAAATCCCACAATTTTGTAAGTAAAGGCTGGTTCACCCACAAAAATTTTGTTCCGAAACATTTTTTTTTATATGTAGTTTCTCTCTCTCTCTCAAAAAATAAAATGTCAAACTACATATAAAAAAAAAATGTTTCGGAACAAAATTTTTGTGGGTGAACCAGCCTTAATTTGTTGTTCTTATTGCAAAAAAATTTATTGTAATAATTGTTTTTAATATTTAAATAGACGATCCCTTGAAAAAGTAGACAAAAGATCTACGAAACGTCGGGAAAAATTGTAAATAAAAGGTATTTTTATTTATAACAAAAAAATTCAGGTCCAAATAGCAAGAAGGTAAAAAACTAAAAAAACCAACATACATTGTTTTGCTTTAGTTTTGTTATTGGTGTTTTTGTTTTTGTAAAAATTGCATTTAATGTTTTGTTTGGCTTGTATGCAAAGCTTATGTCAATTTTATTTATTGTTGTTTTATACTGTTGTTGTCGGTTAGGCCAGGTATGTATTTTACACTGTAAAATTGTTTTTCTATGTTGGTGTTACCATTGTTGCTGTTTTGTATTGGTTTGTATGCTGTTAATAGAGACTTTATTAATTTCATGGGGAAGCTGTTATTTATCAATATGTCGGTAATTTTTTGAATTTTTTGTGGATGGTATATATTGTCGGTGATGTCCAGTTTAAAATTTTTAGAAGTTTTAAAATTTTGGGGAAAAATGTAATAAAAATTGTTTTTTATTTACATGGATAAATTTAGGCCTCATTAGCTTAAAACATAAGATTATACGTATATTGCTTTTTGTAGAATTTCACACCACCGGTAAGGTAAGCAGATGATAGCAATGATGAATTTATTCATTTTGGTTACTGTCCAGAATGTCAAATTCCATATATGTACATGTCAAAAATCTAAATTAGAAACTATTTAAGATATATGTATTTATATTTGATTTTTATCCGACTTCAAAAAAATAAAGAAGATTATCAATTCATCCGATTGATGCTTTTTTGTCTGTGCCTGCATAACTCATATATGAACCGATTTTTCTTTATTTGAAACGTTGTGCTTACAGATTGATCCCGTTTTAAAAGCAGTATATAAAACAAGTATAAATATTCAAAATTTTAAATAGTTCATTTAATTTGATGTACATATATGGCCATACTTTTAAGCAGTTGTAGACAGACGGTTGAAAATAACAAAGAACCTGGGGGGTTACTCTGTATTTCGATTCGAAAAGAAAATAATTCAATTTCATTTTCATATTAATTTTTCAAATTTTTCTTACAGGAGACATAGCAGCACAAATTTCAAGCGTCTACCTATAACGGTTTAAAAGATAAGGTAATATTCGTAAATTCACGGTTTATTGGAAACACCCTTTAATTTTTAAATTTATTGCTTTTCTATTTTCTACTGTTCTTCCAGAGCACATAATATTGAAATTTTGTCGAAATTGAAATTTTGGACAAATATATATATATATATATATATATATATATATATATATATATATATACATTTACATTTACATGGGAAAATTGCACACTTATAGGTTATACCCCTAACCCTATAAACGGCTAATTTTTTGCTAATGACAGTCGTACAGTTTGATTCGTAGGGCATTTGTTTATTAAGATGCGTTTTGCTTTTTTGGCACCTTTTCATTTATCGGTTTTAGGAATGAAAATATATGTATTCATTTATATGGGAAAATTGCACACTTATAGGGGTATACCCTATAAACGGATAATTTTTCGCAAATGACAGTCGTACAGTTGGATTCGTAGGGCATTTATTTATTAAGATGCGTTTTGCCTTTTTGGCACCTTTTGATTTATCGGTTTTAGGAATGAAAATATATGTATTCATTTATATGGGAAAATTGCACACTTATAGGGGTATACCCTATAAACGGATAATTTTTCGCAAATGACAGTCGTACAGTTTGATTCGTAGGGCATTTGTTTATTAAGATGCGTTTTGCTTTTTTGGCACCTTTTCATTTATCGGTTTTAGGAATGAAAATATATGTATTCATTTATATGGGAAAATTACACACTTATAGGGGTATACCCTTTAAACGGATAATTTTTCGCAAATGACAGTCGTACAGTTGGATTCGTAGGGCATTTATTTATTAAGATGCGTTTTGCCTTTTTGGCACCTTTTGATTTATTGGTTTTAGGAATGAAAATATATATATATATATATATATATATATATATATATATATATATATATATATATATATATAAATATATTAAAATTGTTTGTGCAAAATTTCAATTTCGGCAACGAGAGTAGAAAATATAAACCTTTAAAAAAGTATGTTCCAATATTACACAAGCAGAAAATATAAGCCTTTAAATTAAAGGATGTCCCAATATTAGCGGGATTAGCAGGATTTTCAATTAGTATATGGCTTTAGTTTTTTAACCTTAGAAGCAAACACTTTGAATTCTCGAATAGTATGTACCAATATGTCTGCTATAAAAATAAACTGAAACAATAAATTAAAAAAATATAGGGTGTTTCCAATAAACCGTGAATTTTCGAATATTAACTTATCTTTTAAACCGTTATAGGTAGACACTTGAAATTTGTGCTGCTATGTCTGCTTTAAGAAAAAGAAGAAAAATTAATATGAAAATGAATGCGAATTATTTTTCTTTCGAATCGAAATACAGATGAAACCCTCAAGTTCTTTGTTATTTTCAACCGTCTGTCTACAACTGCTCAAAAGTATGGCCATATATGTACATCAAATGAAATGAACTATTGGGGCACCCTCTGATTTAAAATTTTGAATATTTATACTTGTTTTATATACTGCTTTTAAAACGGGACCAATCTGTAAGTATAACGTTCCAAATAAAGAAAAATCGGTTCATATATGTGTTATGCAGGCACAATTAAAAAAAGCAACAATCGGACGAATTGATAATCTTCTTTATTTTTTTGAAGTCGGTTAAAGTTCAAATAGAAATATATCAAATTAAATATATCTTAAATAGTTTCTAAAAAAATCAAACTAATTTAGATTTTTCACTTGTACATATATGGAAGTTGACATTCTGGACAGTAACCAAAATGTATAAATTCATCATTGCTATCATCTGCTTACCTAAACGGTGGTGTGAAAATTTACAAAAAAAAATATATTAAAAATTGTATTTACTGAATTTAATTACAATTTGTATCTGTTTTTAACACCTAACAGAATGGGTCTAGGCGTTGGCACTTAATTGATGTACGACTTCGTCCGCGTGTCATTTCTTATTTTCTTAAAATTAAAAAAAATGTGTTTTTAAATATTTATTGTAGTTCTTTAAACGTGTTAAAAATTTTCCATCTACAAAAATAGTGTTTACTTAAAGTGCCATTATATGGACAGACAAAATTTCCAAAAAATGTATATGTTTTGTATTCCCATATCGATTACTATCTACACCAACATCAAAATTTTCAAAAAATATTTCATGTACAGAAAGGACCCCGTTAGTTTTATTTTATATGTATACATTTATTTTACAATCAGTTACAAACGGATTTTTTTGTTTTTAATATAGTAAAGGGTTATAAATAAAAAAATTTTATATTTTTTACAATATAGCATGTACATTAACAAAACAGAGTATAAATATATTTTGGTAATTTAAATATAGAGGAAATAATATTTTTTGTTATCTGCATTAAATATATTATGTAATTAATAATACTTTGTATTGGCAACGAGGCTTTGTTTATTATTAAATAAAAATAAATAAATATATGCCGGGAAGTTATTTATTATCCGCCAAAAAGTTAATAATTTTCTGTTGAAGAATAATCTTTTATTACATGCGTCGTATGCTTAAACTGCATACCATCGGTGGCTGCCAAAATTTCATTAATAAAACTTTAGAATTACGAATAGTAGTGCCTCTGAAAATAACACGATATCCAGCATTATTCAACTCATCAAAAGACAAACGACAAAAGCGTACTAGTTCAAAACTAATGTCTGGATAAGTGGGATATATAATTCACGGCCTTCGATTAAATCTTCTAAGATTTCTTTTAGCGATGGTGTGTGTTAAGTAAAACATTTTTATCGCCTTTCAAACGTTAATAAGGTTACTTGTCAATTTAACTGCATCTGTTATGCGCACTTAATTAAAAATTTATTCTTGCCGCACATGAGTTGTTTCGTATTCGATTACATTGGGAATTAAAAATCAAAAGAATTTTAAAAATAATGTCTGGATAAGTGGGATATATAATTCACAGCCTTTGATTAAATCTTCTAAGATTTCTTTTAGCGATGGTGTGTGTTAAGTAAAACATTTTTATCGCCTTTCAAACGTTAATAAGGTTACTTGTCAATTTAAAAGGCATCTGCTATGCGCACTTAATTAAAAATTTATCCCTGCCGCACATAAGTTCATTCGTATTCGATTACACTGGGAATTATGTAAGTTTGAGCATCTCTCATTTTTTAAATTTTCAACAAGCTCGTCTCGTACCGATTCGCTTTCGTCGGAATCTGCCAAGTATTTGATGTCTGCGCGAGGTATTATGTTCCTAAAATCAAAAGAATTTTAAAATTAAGTATATCAAAAAAGTCAGTAACTTGGTTTTTAAATTCGGAACAAATCTAGATTACGGACGCAGCTCAAAAATAAAAAAAAATTGTCTTCGGGGTATAAAATTTAATTTTAAGCGAATAATGTTAACTGAAAAATTTGGGGTTGACCCTTAGTTTTCGGGTTACGGGCTTCTAAAGTTTGTATGTACAATATGGAATATATCGCGTATTTTTTGGTGGAATGAGGCAATTTTCTCCTCTATGGTACGACGAACACTGAATTCACTTGCTGAAGTTTTTTATCTTTTTTCGTATAGTATTGTCACTAAACTTAATTAATTTGGGAACAAGTCCAGTTTACAGGCACCGCTTCAAAAGAAACAAAAGTTGCCTACGGTGTGTAAAGTGCAATTCTAAGCAAAAAGTTTAAAGTGTACAATTTGGCGCCAATCCTTAGTTCCGCAGTTACGGACCTCCGAAGTTTTATGTTTAATATGGCATATATAAAATATTTGATGGCAGAATGGGACAATATGGATATTATTGGAAAGGTAATTTCAGCAGCTATCTAATTAACCAGGAAAAAAATAAAAGATCTTCTAAAGACCAAGAAACGAATTTTTCCATTTAAACGTAAAGATTTTCTGCTTTATGTTATTTCCAACACTGGATTCGCTTTCCTGCGTAGCAGGCCTTCGGCCGGGCGCAAAGAATGGTATGTACAACACCAGCTTCGCTTTCTAAAAATTTCCTGCGTAGCCGATATATGTCACATTATACGTAAAAACGGAACAAATCTAGTTTACGGGCAGTGCTGCAAAAAAAAAAAAAAACTTGCAAGTGAAAAAATTTGCGGCAAGCCTTAGTTTCGGAGTTACGGACCTCCGAAGTTTTTGTATCTAATAAGGCATATATCGAGTATTCGATGGTAGAATGGGACAATATGCGAATCATTAGAAAGGGACTTTAAGGGCCTATTCAATTAAATAGGAAAAATGCAAAAATAAAATAAAAAAATCAGGTAAGGCTCCAAAAAACGATTTTTTCCATATAAACATAGCTTTACTCAAAAACGAAAGAATTTTTTCCTTAATGGTATAACTAACATCGGCCAAAGGCCGTCTAGACAGGAAACCATAGTTATACCATAGAGGAAAAAAAGATTTTCTCCTCTATGGTATAACCAACAGCGGCTTCACTTTCTAAAGGGTTCCTTAGTAGCCAATATATTAAAATCATAGCGAATCACCATAGCATTCGAAAAATAATTCTAATCACTTTTCCAATAATACACATATTGTCTCATTCCACAATAAAATACCCGTTATATACCACATTATACATAAAAACTTTCGAGATTCGTAACTAGGAAACAAATGGTTTCCCCAGATATTACATGTTTACTTTTTTTACTTAAAATTACATTTTACACCTTTATAAAACATTTTTAATGAAGTATTCCGAATAACTTAATTTATTTTGTAAAAAAAATGTTTTTTCTTACCAGATTTTTTATTCATTTATTTTTTTTTTAATTTTTCCTGCTTCAGTATAATTTTTTTTAAAGTTATGTTTAAATGAAAAAAAATTATTTTGGTCTTTAGCCGATCATTTATATATATATATATATTTTACTTTTCCTGTTTAATCAGATAGCCGCTTAAATTACCTTTCCAATGGTATCCGTATCTTCCCATTCTGCCATCAAATACTCGATATGTGCTGTATAAAACATAAAAACTTCGGAGGCCTGTAACTCCGGAACCAAGGGTTGGCGCAAAATTTTTGACTTTAATTTTTTTTATTTAGAATTGAATTTTTTTTACTATTTTCCTTTTAAATTAAATAGATATTGAAATTACCTTTCCAATGATACCCATATTGTTTTATTCCACTAAAAAATGACCCATATATTCCATACTGTTCATACAAACTTTGGAGGCCCGTAACTCGGGAACCAAGGGTCAGCCCCAAATTTGTCACTTCACATTTTTTGCATAAAATTAAATTTTACACCCCGTAGGTAACCTTTTTTTAATTTTTAAGCTGCGTCCGTAATCTAAAATTGTTCCAAAATGTATTAGTATATGTTAACAGACGATGCTAAATGAAAAATCAAAAAATTGGTTTTTGTCATGCTGGATGTCATACTTTGATGTGTCTATTGTGTTGGTTTTTTAAGCACGTACTAATTTTTTATCTAAAACGGTTTTAAAGTTTTGCAGTTAAGTAAAATGCCGGAAAACAATAATAAATCATGGAATTTATCAAAGTTTACCAGTCATTGCATGCAATTTGTAACGTAAGAGGTGTAGAGTATAGTGACCGCCATTAAAAAGAGAAACAATATGCATTTTTATTAGAATACTACAAATAAAAAATAACCTCCGAAGGGAAACTTCAAGATTTAATATGTATATATATAAACCTGTAACAGAGTAATTTCTGTACATCAAATATTTTTTGAAAATGTTGATGTTGGTTTAGATAGTAATCAATATGCAACACAAAACAGCTATTTATGGAATTTTTGTCTGTCTGTCTATGTTCGCATCACTGCTGGTTGGATTTGAATAAAATTATGTGATGAGGTCCCTTATGGTGCGTTTTCATTGACGTGATTTTGTCCAAAACACTTGATTTGATCAAAGCATGTCGAAAATTAAGTTTTTTGGACTGTGTTGTCTACAGGATACTCAAGTTCAACTTCGTTCTCTCATAAACTTTCTTCACTACTTTTTATTTTCTTTCTCTTTGTTTTGTAAATAAAGGCTGTGTTTGTTTGAATGTACTAAGTATGTATAATTTTTTTTTTGCTTATGTCATCTTCACAATACTAAAAGCGCGATGTTTACAGCACAAAATCAAACTAAAAATGAATTCTTGACTGGTCATCCAGCATTTGTACATCGTAGCAACTGGCTCATGTACAGGACTTTGAAATCTAACATTTTGATGGTGTATAGACCGCTAATACGTATAGCTTTTAATACACATGCAGTTTGACAAAAGTGAATTTTTTACGTTTATTTAAAAGTTTAAGAAAGCTTTAAAAATAAAGTGAAAGAAATCTCTATAAAAATCTTAAACTTTAACAAAAAGTCTAAAAGAATGTTTACACTGACTTTTTTTCATGAAAACATATGGTTTTGATCAAATCCTACATTTCATTTGTTTTCGCCACATTCGGTCCTGTTCTGTAAAACGAATTCGAGTAAATTTCTCGTTTTAAAACGAATTCACATTTTCTTGGAGTTTTCTAAACCGAATTCGCACAATTTTACTCGTTATAAAATCGAGTAAACAAATCTGGTCGAAAGTAAATCGAAACCAATTATATTCTTAAAAATGACTGAAAACCCAAATAAAGAACTATTGGAATAAAAAATTTAAAGTCTTTATTATTAATCTTAGTAAAATTAAATACATTTTAATTTATCAAAATTAAAAATTTATTATTCGGAATCTTTTAAAATTTAATTAATTTACTTTATTCGTGCTTGATTCCTTCAAATACAAATATTTCATGATACTCTGATGAAATATCTATTATTTTAAACTAAACTATAAAATGAAATGTATTACTGCGGGGAAAGCGTATCCATATGGCCATTTCACTACTGTTCAAATAGCTCATCAGTGGATTTTACCCAAATTTTGTATAGAAAAACAGAAAGTCTTATATCAAAAGCCAAATTGATTAAATGATATCTTAAAAAAACATACTGCACAAATGTAATTTTCTAATAAAAAGCAATCAAAAATATATAAAACTGACTTTTCAAAAATTATACAAATAAACTCAGTTTTACTGCGACTACTGGAATATTCTACAGCAAATCGCCTTCTCGTTAACACTTTTAATAGTTTTTTTCATTATTTTCTTGTCTGTTAAAACATAGTTGTATGCTTCACTCTTAATTGAATTTGGATTATAATATAATTTTCTATTGTTTGTTTTATCACGTCGAGAAACGTTTAAATCACGATATCACCTAAAAATGTCAATAGCAAAAAATTAACCCTATATATAAAATTATTTCTCACTTTCATTAACCACTTTTTTCTTTTTATTTTAAAAATTACTAATCAAACTTTTATGACTTTTTTTTGTTAGACCGAAATTTTTAATAGCTCCATGAAAAGTTCGGGTCTAAAAACATCTTTACAAATGCCTCTAGAAGTTCTTAGTCAAGTAAGCTAGCTAACTGTTACTAAAAAGCAAGACAAAACGATAACAAGTGAATGTTGTAAATGCAATTTTTTTAAGCTGATGCAGTCACCTAATATGAATTTGCATATAAAGAAAATTAAAATTAGACAAAAAACTATGATAAAATATCAAAAAAAAAAATTTAATTCACTTTGACGATTTTTTTTTGGAAAATTAGTCTGGCAACTAAATATACTGTATAATATGTATTTTCATATTCATCTATTCCAACTAGGAATGCATGAAAAAAAACAATAGTTACTACTTTTTTTCATTAGTAAGTAGTCTTTATTTTATGCAACTGCGTAAAAAAGAATGCTGTAAAAGTGCGGGCGAGAAGATAACAAACTGAATGTAACAAACTAAAATTTTGACTCAATATGAAGAGAGAATTGCTCTCTTTCTCTCTCTTTATATTGAGAAGCAAAATGAGCGATAACTCTTTTTCGAAATACTTGCGTTTAGAAGATATACCACAGTAAACTATTTCAAATTCAAGAACAAAAATTTTGCAAGTAAAAAACAATGTCGGTAATAGCGTTCATGCAAACATATAAAAATTTGTAAACAAACTTTTGAAAAAATATTGCAATTTTTAACACGACCAAAACTCGCCATTTGTGCATGTATTTAAAATAAAAATATGATATAGGGAGCTGTAGGCTTGTAGAATCTGGAGGCTTATTCTGAATTGCGATGCGAAAATACATAAATGCGAACAATTGCTATTCTGTATTGCGATATTCGCAAAGTTCTATTTTAATCGCATTTCAAATGCGAAAAGGTGGTAAATCAGTATTCTAAATTGCGAAAACACATGTCAAGTTCGCAAAATTTATTCGACAACAAAGTAGCATTCGCAAAGTACAAACATGTAAGTAAAAACCAATATTTTATTTATGTATTTATCATATATTTATTATTTAATTCAGGGAAGTAAACAATAAGACCAACAAACCGCGTCAACTTTAAATAAAAATAGAATTTATGAATAAGCACAGCCATTTGGCAAGAGGCCATTTAAAAACACCAAATGCACGTTAGTCTGCAAATACTTTGTGGCAAACGTTAACTGAAGAACTAAATATTAATGGACCACCTATTAGAGAAGTTCAAAAATATTTGACTTAAATTTTAATAGGTTTGGACCTATTAAATAAATTTTAGAAACAATTTTCACAGCGAAGCACAAAAAATTTATTTATTTTTAATTTGACGTTTGTTGATACTGATGTTTATTTGAGCAGCGTTGCCAACGATTTGAAATAAATTGCGAAAGTCTAACAGAATACCAATTTTCTTTCGCATCGCATTTCATTTGCGCATCGCATTGATTTTCGCATCGCAATTCAGAATAAGCCCCCTGATTTTCCGGTTGTCACTTTCGCCATTTTAGAAATAAATGGGCTACACCTAAGACAAAAAGTCATTAAGTGTAATGGTTTTTTACTTATAAAATCCAAACTAAAAGCCTTACATCAAAATAACTGATGCCAATCGATGGAGGCAAAAAATACAATTCAGAACTGACATAAAACATTTTTTAAAACATATGCATTCAAAAGTTATGACGTAACAATCATCTTAAAATTGTACAAATAGTTTGTTAAATATTTAAACCAAACTAGAAAATGTGCCACATAGCGACTTACACTAATAGAGAGGACAAATATACAATTCAAAATTGGTATTTGACATTTTCTGAAATACTTTAATTCATAAGATATTGCGTAACAAACTTTGACAAATAGAAAAAATCGCAAAAAAGTAAGGTAAAAGTATTTACGAATATTGTCTAAAATAGCCGATGTGCCACATAGCAACATATACCAATGATTAGAGGACAAAAATATAATTCAGAATTGGTATCTGACTTTTTCTGAAATACTTGCGTTTAGAAGATATACCACAGCAAACTATTGCAAATGAAAGAACAAAAATTTTGCAAGTAAAAAACAATGTCGGTAATAGCGTTCATGCAAACATATAAAAATTTGTAAACAAACTTTTGAAAAAATATTGCAATTTTTAACGCGACCAAGTTTTAGTTAATTAGTTTAGTTTTTTAGTACACATATACAAAAAAACGGATGAAAACGTGTATGGTAAGTTTTAGTAAACTATTTCGTTTGTAAATGATTCCAGCTAATATGTTACAATAGTATTGCGCATTACTCCTGACGTTACGCTCTTGGATAACTTTCCTTTTAATCCTGATGCAGTAATACCACCCCCTGATCGTAAAAAAAGGCAATCTGCAGTGTGCAAAAATAGTGGTGTGAGCGTTGATAAAGCTACATCAGAAAAGTAATTTAATATTTGTAGCCAACTTTATTAAAATTCTTGTAAATAAAGGAAGTTAATGTTATTTCTTTTTATTCTTGTGTTTTCTAGATTTAGTTTTTTTTATATTTGTTGATTTTTTTTATTTCATCTTTCGTTCTTCATCAGAAGAGCTAATTGTTTCGGTCGAACTTGTTTTAGTACTATCCGATGAAGAATCACTATCAGAGGAGGAATCATCACTTCTGGTTGTTTCATACTTTGATTTTTTCCTATGCGGCTGTTTATCTTTTTTTGATTTTCTCGCTTTATTTGTTTTCTTATAATCTGGTGAGTCATGTATTCTTTTCCTTTCGACGATTTGCTTTTGTGTATGCCTGCCTTCGGGCGATTCATGTCTGTTACATTTTCTTTGAGACGATTGTTTTCTATTTGAATAACATCTATTACTATGTTCTTTATCACGATCTTTGTGTTTTTCTCTTTCCGACTAGTAATTTTCACTTTTTCTGTTTGCTGATCTACTGCCATAACTTGTGTATCTTTCTTTTTCAAGAATTAGGTTAGGAGTCCTAGACCTTTTTCGCTGAAAAATCGAACGTAAGAGTTAAGAATTTTAAAATATTATGTTTTTTATTATATATTCTTCCTTTGTTTTTTTAGAAAATTATGGAAGATAAACTTATAAAAACAAACAATAATTAGGCGCTGTTAAAGTTTTTATTGTGACTCTTGCGTTATATTTGCCACCAGAACTTTTAATGGCATATAGATATATTACTGAGTTAACCTTTTTAATTTTGAATTTACTGTGCCCTTTTGAGTTCTTGTGGTTTTGCTATTAAATTTCTTTTTTTAATAATTTCTCTTGTGTTGAATTTCTAATCAGTCGACGTGACATTTGTATATTATATTTATTAAATATATTTTGGATTCTATATTGATTATTTAAATTATGGTATTATTTTTTTACAGCCTTTTACTGTATTGTTTCTACTCCTTGCTTCTCCCGGCTATACTTCAATTTGTAATCTATTATGTTATCTGATATTAATCTTGGTCCGGTGGTAAGTGATAATACATACCTTAGGAATAAGCTTAGTCCATTTCGTGATCAACTGAATATTGCTCATCTGAATTGCTGTAGCTTAAGGCGTTCGGTTAGGTCGTCTAAAATTGATGAGTTAAGTAATATTTTAGTAGGGACTGGCTTGGATATTATTGCTGTTTCTGAAACCTGGTTATCGCCGAGTGTCTCTAGTAGGGCAGTGAGTATTTCTGGTTTTAAATTTGTTCGTAATGATAGAGTCGGTATGAGAGGTGGTGGTGTCGGGTTATATATTCGGAGGAATCTTAAATATAAAATTGTTTTTAAATACTCGTCTCCTGATATTTGTGAAACCTTGTTTGTGAAGATTATTACGGATTCTTGTAGTACCCTAGTTGGTGTGGTGTACTTACCACCACCTTCTAATTTTGCTGGTTTTCTTGATATTCATCAGGAGATTTTCTTGACCTATCCTAATGTTCTTGTAATTGGGGATTTTAATGTTAATTTGTTTGATCATATCAAGTGTACTATGGTGCGCTCGTTATGTGATAGATTGGATTTTTCGATATGTCATAATTCTATTCCCTCTCACTTTGATGTGCATTATGGCTCTACCTCCTTAATCGACTACGTCTTATTTAGTAGGGACATGGGACTGAATATTTCTGGCCAGGTTCAATGTCCCTCCATTTCACATCATGCCCTCATATTTTTATCCCTTGAAGTGAAGAGACGTTATGTTGATTCATTTTTTGAGTTCCGTGACCTGAAGAGGATTGAGTGGCATAGCTTGCTTAATTTTTTGTCAAGTTTTGACTTGTCTTTTATTTTTTGTGAAGAGAATGTTGATATGAAATTTTGTAAGTTTGCTGAATTAATTCGTGAGCTTTATGAATTTGTTCCTATTAGACGGATTAGACTTCTGGAGGAAAGGGATGTCTGGATGAAATCTAACTCGGTTGCCTTGGCGCTTTCGTACCGAGATCTGGCATTTAGGGCTTATCGGTTGAATCCGACTAGAGACAGATGGTCTATTTTTTGCAAGTACAGAAACAGGGCTAAGTCTGTGATGAGGAAGAAAAAAAGGTTATATTTCACCAGATTATTTAACAGATTGGACTCGTCTGGTATGTGGAGGCTATTGAGAAACGCTGGTTGTTGTGATTCGGGTGATTTGGAATTTGATGGAAATGTTGATCACATCAATGAATTTTTTGCTTTTTCCCCGCACCTTAGTGCTACGCAGAGGTTGGACTTTGATCAATTTTTGGATCCTGTGAATGGTTTTTCTTTTCAGTGTGTTAATGAATTGGATATTTTCAGGTCATTAGAAAAAGTGAAGTCAAAGGCTACTGGCGTGGATGGTATTGTGGTTGATTTTATAAAACTCATTTATCCACATATATCGGATGTTGTATGTCATCTAACTAACACTATATTGACCACGTCTATTTTTCCAGCTGTATGGAAGGTGGCTAGGGTGGTACCTATTCCAAAGACTAAATATGTTGTTGGTCCATCTGATTTGAGGCCTATTTCGATTTTGCCTGCTCTCTCGAAGGTGGTTGAACATATAGTTAAGGACCAAATTATCTCGTCCATTGGGAACCGGATTACTGATTCTCAATTTGCGTTTAGGCGGGGTCATAGTACCACATCGCTTCTGGTTGGCTTAACTGACTCTGTCAGAAATTGTGCTAATGAGGGGAAGGAGTGTGTATTAGTGTCGTTGGACTTGACGAAAGCTTTTAACTCCTTGTGTTTTTCTACCTTATTGACAATACTCAGGGATAAGTTTGGTTTCTCCAGATCTGCGTGTAAACTTATCATGTCTTATTTATCTGATAGATGGCAATTTGTTGATATGAATGGCAAGCAATCTGGTTTATTACCGTTGGAGGCTGGAGTCCCTCAGGGTTCTGTGCTTGGTCCGCTACTTTTTTTGTTATATATGAACGACTTGCCCTCTATTATTGATTGTGAAGTTTGTATGCCATTTATATTTGCAGATGACATCTTTCTTTTATTTAGTGCTGATCAGGAGTGTCATGATGTGTTAGAATCTAATATAAATTGTTGTCTTAATATGGTTTCTTCCTGGCTGGATGGACATTCCCTTTCTGTGAACCCTTCTAAATCTAAGGCCATGTTCTTTACTCCTGGTAGAGGACAGTCTCCTGTTTTGAGTATTTCAATTCGTAATTTTCCTATTAAGTTTGTTGTCCATCAAATGTGTTTGGGCATTATTATTGATAGTAATCTTGGTTTTGAGCCACACTTAAATGGTATATACGGTAGAATTTCTAATACGTTGCGGAAGATTTATTCTTTGAATGTCTTTTTGCCTATCAATGTTAAGAGGAGACTTGCTTTTGCTTTAATGATGCCTCATGTGTTATATGGCCTTGAGGTTATTTCTGGTGCCGGAGTAACTAACTTTGGGATTCTTTGCCGTGCTGTGAATTCTATTGCTAGGTTCGTGTTCAATGTTCGTAGGCGTGATCACATTTCCGACCATGTTAGGAGTCTTCTTGGGTGCTCTTTTGACCACTATGTTAGAGACCGTAACTTGGTATTTTTCTACAATGTCATTAAAAGAGGTTTGCCTCGTCTTGTGTATAATGAATTTGTGTTCTCGAGATCGAATAGGAACAAACAGCTGGTTATTCCTAGGCTCAGATGTTTATTTTTTGAAAGATCCTTTATGGTCAGAGTTACACGTAGTTGGAATGGTCTACCTCTTGAGCTACGCATTTTTTCACACAGTAATAATGTTTTCCGTCTAAAATTGCGATCGATGGCTGTTTAATATTTACTCTACTTTAATCTTTTTCCCCCCACTCCATATTTGTGTTAACTTACCATCATTCCGGACCTTGTTTTTGTTTTTGGAACTACTTATCGCTTTTACTTTTTATCTTTGTATAGCTGGAGAATTATGGAGTTTTAAATTTAAATTGAACTGTTTTTCTATTTACTTTTTTAATGGGTATATTATTCTGTTTGAATTGTAACTGAGTTAAGACCTATGGCTGTTACAGAATAATATTTGTTTGTAATAATCACCTTCTTAGGAAATTTATATTTGATTTTACTTATGTTTACTCATATAGATATTTTTATTAATAATTGTTATTAATAGATTACTTAATAATACGTTATTTGGCCTTAAGGCTTTGTATTATGTGACTGAAATAAATAAATAAATAAATAAATACGCTTTTTTTCAAAGCGATAAAGTTTTATCTGACACGACCTTTATTAAAATTATAGCGGGTTCTTCTGTTATCATTTATTGTTTCACCTTTATCTCTTTAATTATTAAAATCTAAACCTTTGCTGTCACCTTTAACACCTCTACCTCTACCTTTGCCATTCCATTTTACTTTAGATACTGATTGCGAGAAGTCTACGTGTATCCGACGGTCATCTATTAAAACATTGTCCATTTTAAAGTAGGCAGCCTCACATGATTTTTGATCTTCAAATTCGACAAAGGCGTATTGCAGAGAATCGCCAGTTTTACGATCTCTTATTACTTCACATCCCTTGACTTTTCCAAAACGACTAAAGATAATTTCCAAGTCATCGTCGGCTGTAACAGGGTTAAGTTTACAAACAAAACATTTTCTGGTGGTGCCATTTCAGCATCTGGGAGATCTCCAACTATTTCCAAAATTGTTGCTCTAGCTTTTGCTTCACGTTCCACTAACATTTCTTGAATCTCTTCCAAGCTCTTGCCTTCAGTATCATCGATATCTTCATCAGCGGCAATACGATCATTTTTTAATCTTTCAGCAGTCGGCGACGGTGATCGGCTTTGCTCTCGGAAACCCCTATGATTTGGAAAAGGATCTAATATGACCGTATGCGTTATTCTTATATCTTGATAAGGTCTAAAATTTCATCCACTATAGCCTCATTGAGTTGCCTCAGCACTTCATGTCCCTCTACAACTTCACCAATGACACATTGCTGCTCATCCACACAGAGTAAAGAAAAACTGGCTCCCCACTAAGTTTTTTCCTGCACCAACCAAAAACAAAAGTCCGACAGTTGAATGATGCATTTTCGGTAAGATTTCTGCTTGAAAAACCCGTTTGTGCTGTCCTTCGACGACTCCCCATATTTTACTGCCACCATTTCCAACACCGGTTGGGTCACCAGTTTGTGCAATGAAACCTCCTTCAATAGTGTGAAAAAGATTATAATTGTAGTATTTCAATTTACAAAGCTTCAAGAAATTCGGTGAATAAATCCACTGTAAGATCACCGATTGTAGTTTCAATAACCACAGACATTATTTATTATATTTTATAATGTAAATGGATTTATATTTAATTCTGTTTTTTACAAAACGTTTACTATTTTGGCACTGTAAAACAGTGTTGTCAGATTAGGGCATTTATCTCCAAATCAGGGATTTTATTTTTAAAATGGGGATGATTATTACAGTTCTGGGATTAAGGAATTTTTTGAAGTTATATTTTGCGTTAGGAACAAATCTAGTTTACGGGCACCGCACCAAAATTAAAAAAAGTTGACTACGGGGTGCAAAATGGAATTTTAAGCAAAAAATATAAAGTGAAAAAATTGGCGGCAACCCTTAGTTTCGGAGTTACGGACCTCCGAAGTTTTTGTATCTAATAAGGCACATATCGAGTATTCCATGGTAGGATGGGACAATATGGGTATCATTGGAAAGGGAGTTTAAGGCCCTATTCAATTAAATAGAAAAAAAGTAAAAATAAAATAAAAAAATCAGGTAAGGCTCCAAAAAAACTATTTTTTCCATATAAACATAACTTTACTCAAAAACGAAAGAATTTTCTCCTCTATGGTATAACCAACAGCGGCTTTGCTTTCTAAAGGTTTCCTGCGTAGCCGGCCTTCGGCCGGACCACAGGATTTTCTCCTCTATGGTATAACCAACAGCGGCTTCGCTTTCTAAAGGTTTTTTGCGTAGCTGGCCTTCGGCCGGGCGCAAAGATTTCCTCCTCTACTCGATAAATAACATATATATAAAAACTTTGGAGGGCCGCAACTCCGAAACTAAGGGTTGCCGCCAAATTTTTCACCGCGGTGCCCGTAAACTAGATTTAAGCCTTATTTCAATATAAATTAATAATGTAACAGAGATCATTCCGATGTGGCCTTAACCTTTCTCTTATTTCAATTATGTATTTCTGAAATAATTATATTACTAAGGAAGTAAAAATTATACATTTAGCGCTGCTTTTAGTGTTATTTTTTACTGTAATTGTATACATTTTAAGCTGATATTCAATAAAGATTAATAAAGTAAGATTAATTTTTTATCATTTGGGTTATAACATTTTATTTTATTATATATATGTACATAGATATATACATATGTTCGGTATCAAACATTAAAAATCAAGAAATTTGCCTTTGTATACATAAATCCCTTGTTCAATCACAATCAGTTTTATTATTTTCATCATTGGTTTGGAGTTCTGCCAAAGGAATGGTTGAATTATAATGCTCACCCAAACTGTAGAAATGTCGGTGATATGTAATGATTAAAGGAGTTCCACCGAATTCTCCGCCAAGAATCGTTGGGGAACCATCTGCTTGCAAAACTTCGATTGGCAACTTTAGTATAGACGAAAGAGCCTTTAGCTCAATTTGACCACCCCACGAGGAGGAGTACCGTATATCATCACAATACTTTCCAAACTCGTCATCTGTAAGCAGATTTCCAGAATCTGGATGAGTCATAAAGGGAATTAAAGATTCTTTGTTGGCTTGTATATAGTTGGCAGTCTCAGAACGAAGCTGCTGAATAGTTAAAGTACCTAAGCCATTTTGCAAGAGTTGATGACGTACAGCATTGTAAAGGCAATCACCATCGGAGGGTATAATAAATAATCCTAATTGACGTTCCTTTATTTTCGATTGCAGTTTACGTGCCTCCACTGCTTTGGGGGCATAAAGGGAACCCTCTACTGAGGCTTTAATTTTTTCTTCCCTTTCACGTACATCGCGAGCCTTTTTATCTCTTCTTTTTTGTGCTTTTGTAACACGTTGTTGAGCGTCATTGCATAAATTGGAAGGGCTGTGATCACGTACTTGCAAATTACCTTGTACAGAATACTTTTGCTCCAAGTTAGATTCGTCTCTGGCTTGTTTGATTTCCTTTATTTGTTTCTCTTCAAGGGCAGATTCCAATTTAAATATTTTATCTAATACTTCTTTACGCTTCTTTTTATCTGATTTAGGAGCATTTTTCTTTAGAGCTTGAATTTTTGCTTGTAACTGTTTGCGTTCCAAACGGTGCCGCGATGCTATATCTTCGATTGCAACGTTGTTTAACTTATTAACTGCATCATTTATATCGCTTTCAAGTGAGGACTCCATATTCAGACTTTAAATTCCGAACTTAATTTACTTTCGTAGTTTAACACATTTGGAGTTTTTTAAAAATCTTTGAAAATAATTAGCACCAGTGTTCAGTGTCGCAAAATATGACACAATTGGGCCATTTGTGTAATCTTTATATTTTTAATTGCTCTGTGGTACTTTTTAACCTATTTTTACCAACGTAATAGAGTGTGCGCTCAACTGAACTAATAACATAACAGAACAAAGCATGGCGAATTAATTACCTATACACAAGGCAAATTGAATACTAGGTAAAACTAATAGGGCAGGTGATCGAATTCGCTTTACACATTTTTACGAAACAGCGTCAAAATTTGTTTACATTTTGTTGACGCGCCATTTAAAAAACGAAAAAGTTTTCAATTTCATAATCAAGAAAATATTATTAAATAATTAATTTGTTGATAGTACAGAATTCGCGAATTAAACGTTATGTGAAAAGTGTGTGTGTGTGTCCAAGAAGTGCAGAAAAATATAATATAAAATAAACTAAACAAAACTTTTTTTAAAAAAGAAAACGTTTCTTTGAGAAACATTTTTAAAGTTTATAAATAAAATATTTGAAAAATTTGTTATTGTGCGGCTTGCGACAATAAACAACTACCTAACATTTTTTCACTTATTGGAGTCTATGGTGTGCAAATTATTATTTGTAAATTCATTTTTTATGAAATTTCTTTTTCTTCTGTTTTTTTATATTTTTCCTCTTTGTTAAGAAACATGTACACGTAAATTTACACTAACAAAATATATGCGTTTTTTTGTTTTTGTACTCATGCGATTACCTAGTATTCAATTCGCCTTGCATGTACACGTAAATTTACACTAACAAAATATATGCGTTTTTTTGTTTTTGTACTCATGCGATTACCTAGTATTCAATTCGCCTTGCCTATACAGATGTTTTTGTAGAGGTTTTCGCCCAATAGTGTAATATTTAGTCATTGAGCCTTTTCACACAGGAATAATTTTTAATCCGCACAACTTTTGTTCCTTCGTATTTACACTAGACTAATTATGCTGGCATAAAATTGTGCACGTATACACAGCTTTGTGTGTTAGTATTTTCTTCATTTATTTCACGTTTGCCTTTCGTTCGTTAAACACATGCATATGCAATTACGGAACATACTTGAATAAAATAAGTTATGATGAATTGGCAATTAATTTTAGGAGGAATTTATTAACTTATGCCACATTTTCACAAGATTTCAATTAATATTTTATTCATATTTGACAAAAAGTTCGTTTGCAAAGATTTTCCCTGTAAAATACATATAAAAATCAACTCAATTAACTTTAAACTTAAGTGCTGTTTCTGTATTACAGGCGATCAACTCGTCTGAAAAAATTATATGAAAAGCACTGTTTTTTTATTTCCATATAAATTTTTCAGACGAGTTAATCGCCTGTAATATAGAAACAGCACATTAAATCCCTTGATAAAATATAAGAAAATTGAAGTCAATCATAACAAATCTCAATCATGTATATAATTAATATCATTTTCTTCATATTCATCTTTACGCGTCGATGGACAACTAAATACTAAAAATCGCTCTGCAAAAAAAACGCAGAACCTGTGTTTTCATAAGGGTGTATGTGTTAGTTTTGTTCTGCTTGTGCGGGGTTGAAGCTGGTTGAAAAATTGTGCCAGCCAAAAACCACTCTCCTCGCCGAAAAAGCCTACAAACTGCGATTTTATGCCAGCACAATTAGTCCAGTGTGAAAAGGCTCATTCAATTTTATAAAAAAAAGTAGTAAAGGCCAATCAATTACCAGGTGGCAGCGTAGGCGAATTCATGAATTTTCGCGGAGTTGAAACCAAATGTATACCAATTTAAAAAGGTAATATTGTCCTTTGTTAACTCGTACTAGTAGGTGTGTGATATCACGAATAGCTTAGCTATAATAATTAACAAACTATTTGTATAATTTTAAGCCATTCGTCAAATTTTTCAAGTTATGTCTTCTAAACGTAAGTATTTCCGAAAATAATCTATATCAATATGGAATCGTATTTTTGTTCTATATCAATTGATACAAGTTGCTGTGTGGTACAGCTTTTAATTAAGATTTTATAACTCAATAACTATCTCGATCAAGGACAAAGTATCTTACGTGCAGCATCTTTATTTTTATAATGGCGATAGTGACAACCAGAAAATCTGATATTACAGCCTTTCAGCTTCTAAAAACCATCTTTCGTTTTTAAATGTATGACAAATTGATGAATTCTTGAAACATTTAAAAAAGAAATATTTTTTCAAAAGTTTGTTTACATTTTTCCATGTGTGTTGGTATAAACACTATTACCGACATCGCTGTTATTTTAAGGCTTTGTGTTTTTTTTAATTAGCTAAAGTTTGCTGCGGTATATATTATAAATGCAAGTGTTTTAGAAACTTAATCACACATATTCTGGAAGGTATTTTCGATCTCTATTGATTAGTATTACCAACTATTTAATACTAAGTAGAAGTAAATTTTAATTAGTTCAAAACTTTTCACCAATTTTTTGAGATTTTTTCGATTTTTGAAAGTTTGCTGCTTAATAACTTTTTTCGTACAGTCTTTCGGAAAACAAACTATACAATGATCGATTCGTATTTTTATCCTCTATCGATCGTATATAGCGGTATATGTGCACGCCGAATGGTTTCCGAGATATAAGCAAAAAACTAAACTTATAAATTTCAGCGATTTTTTCAAATTTTAAAAGTTTGCCGCTTAATAACTCTTTTCGTACAGTCTTTCGGAAAACAAACTATACAATGATCGATTCGTATTTTTATCCTCTACTGATCGTATATAGTGGTATATGTGCACGCGGAATGGTTTCCGAGATATAAGCAAAAAACTAAACTTATTAATTTCAGCGATTTTTTCAAATTTGAAAAGTTTGCCGCTTAATAACTTTTTTCGTACAGTCTTTCGGAAAACAAACTATACAATGATCGATTCGTATTTTTATCCTCTATCGATCGTATATAGCGGTATATGTGCACGCCGAATGGTTTCCGAGATATAAGCAAAAAACTAAACTTATAAATTTCAGCGATTTTTTCAAATTTTAAAAGTTTGCCGCTTAATAACTCTTTTCGTACAGTCTTTCAGAAAACAAACTATACCACGATCGATTCGTACTTTTATCCTCTATCGATCATATATAGCGGTATATGTGCACGCGGAACAGTTTCCGAAATATAAGCAAAAAACTAAACTTATTAATTTCAGCGATTTTTTCAAATTTGAAAAGTTTGCCGCTTAATAACTTTTTTCGTACAGTCTTTCAGAAAACAAACTATACCACGATCGATTCGTATTTTTATCCTCTATCGATCGTATATAGTGGTATATGTGCACGCGGAATGGTTTCCGAGATATAAGCAAAATACTAAACTTATTAATTCCAGCGATTTTTTCAAATTTGAAAAGTTTGCCGCTTAATAACTTTTTTCGTACAGTCTTTCAGAAAACAAACTATACCACGATCGATTCGTATTTTTGTCCTCTTTCGATCGTATACAGCAGTATGTGTGCACGCGGAATACTTTCCGAGATATAAGCAAAAAACGAAACTTATATTTTTGAGCGATTTATTCAAATTTTAAAAGTTTGCCGCTTAATAACTTTTTTCGTACAGTCTTTCAGAAAACAAACTATACCACGATCGATTCGTATTTTTATCCTCTATCGATCGTATATAGTGGTATATGTGCACGCGGAATGGTTTCCGAGATATAAGCAAAAAACTAAACTTATTAATTTCAGCGATTTTTTCAAATTTGAAAAGTTTGCCGCTTAATAACTTTTTTCGTACAGTCTTTCAGAAAACAAACTATACCACGATCGATTCGTATTTTTATCCTCTATCGATCGTATATAGCGGTATGTGTGCACGCGGAATAGTTTCCGAGATATAAGCGAAAAACTAAAGTTATTAATTTCAGCGATTTTTTCAAATTTGAAAAGTTTGCCGCTTAATAACTTTTTTTGTACAGTCTTTCAGAAAACAAACTATACCACGATCGATTCGTATTTTTATCCTCTGTTGATCGTATATAGTGGTATATGTGCACGCGGAATGGTTTCCGAGATATAAGCAAAAAACTAAACTTATAAATTTCAGCGATTTTTTCAAATTTGAAAAGTTTGCCGCTTAATAACTTTTTTCGTACAGTCTTTCGGAAAACAAACTATACAATGATCGATTCGTATTTTTATCCTCTATCGATCGTATATAGCGGTATATGTGCACGCCGAATGGTTTCCGAGATATAAGCAAAAAACTAAACTTATAAATTTCAGCGATTTTTTCAAATTTTAAAAGTTTGCCGCTTAATAACTCTTTTCGTACAGTCTTTCAGAAAACAAACTATACCACGATCGATTCGTACTTTTATCCTCTATCGATCATATATAGCGGTATATGTGCACGCGGAACAGTTTCCGAAATATAAGCAAAAAACTAAACTTATTAATTTCAGCGATTTTTTCAAATTTGAAAAGTTTGCCGCTTAATAACTTTTTTCGTACAGTCTTTCAGAAAACAAACTATACCACGATCGATTCGTATTTTTATCCTCTATCGATCGTATATAGTGGTATATGTGCACGCGGAATGGTTTCCGAGATATAAGCAAAATACTAAACTTATTAATTCCAGCGATTTTTTCAAATTTGAAAAGTTTGCCGCTTAATAACTTTTTTCGTACAGTCTTTCAGAAAACAAACTATACCACGATCGATTCGTATTTTTGTCCTCTTTCGATCGTATACAGCAGTATGTGTGCACGCGGAATACTTTCCGAGATATAAGCAAAAAACGAAACTTATATTTTTGAGCGATTTATTCAAATTTTAAAAGTTTGCCGCTTAATAACTTTTTTCGTACAGTCTTTCAGAAAACAAACTATACCACGGTCGATTCGTATTTTTGTCCTCTTTCGATCGTATATAGCAGTATGTGTGCACGCGGAATAGTTTCCGAGATATAAGCGAAAAACTAAAGTTATTAATTTCAGCGATTTTTTTAATTTTGAAAAGTTTGCCGCTTAATAACTTTTTTCGTACAGTCTTTCAGAAAACAAACTATACCACGATCGATTCGTATTTTTATCCTCTATCGATCGTATATAGTGGTATATGTGCACGCGGATTGGTTTCCGAGATATAAGCAAAAAACTAAACTTATTAATTTCAGCGATTTTTTCAAATTTGAAAAGTTTGCCGCTTAATAACTTTTTTCGTACAGTCTTTCAGAAAACAAACTATACCACGATCGATTCGTATTTTTATCCTCTATCGATCGTATATAGCGGTATATGTGCACGCGGAATGGTTTCCGAGATATAAGCAAAAAACTAAACTTATTAATTTCAGCGATTTTTTCAAATTTGAAAAGTTTGCCGCTTAATAACTTTTTTTGTACAGTCTTTCAGAAAACAAACTATACCACGATCGATTCGTATTTTTATCGTCTTTCGATCGCATATAGCGGTATATGTGCACGCTAAATAGTTTTCGAGATATAAGCGAGAAACTTAACATATATTTTTGAGCGATTTTTTTGTACAATTTAAAAGTTTGCTGGCTTATAACTTTTTTCTTACAGTCTTGCAAGAAACGATATATACCACGATCAATTCGCATTTTAAGCCTCTATCGATTGGCGTCAGTCGCTATGATGCACGGCTTTTAGTTTTGTTTTTATAACTAAAAAACCATCACAATTAATGACTACATATTTTGGGTGTAGCTCCTTCATTTTTTAAATGGCGAAAGTGACAACCTAAAAATCTGATTCTGCAAGCTTAGAGCTTTTTATTTCTGATTTTTATTTCAAAATCTATTAAAAATTGACGAATTGTGACTGTTTCTAAAAGGTCTTATTTTTTGTCAAATTTTGTTTACATTTTTGTTATGAATAACAATAATACTCCTTTTTTTACAACTCTGTAAAAAAAAGGTTGCCGTTTCTCAGAGTTTGTTATCTTCTCCTACGTTTCTCTAACGCTGCCATCTGATAATTGATTCACCTTGTACTCAGTCGTACGATATGTGGAGTTTGCCCTGTCATTCGTTTCAGTAACCTATCTTTTTGGTCACTTATCAAAGAATGATCCGAGCGTTCAATCAATCAATTTGTATGATTGATCGAATTTGTATGTGATTTTCTTGTTTTTAAAAAAGATCCACAAGTATACAGATGTGAAACCCTTGGAAATATAAAACAATATAATCTGTAGGTTCTCAAGAGAGAGATAAATATAGTGCTTTTTTATTATGAGGAATTTAAAATAAACAAAACAAAAAAAAAATATATTTAACAAGAAAAGACAAAGCACAAAAAGTTCTTCCTCACAAAAAAAAGTAATTATAGTTCGTAAAAATAAAGAGTTTAGTTATTGAATTGCTTAAAAATATAACATGATGTGGCTCTACGAAATAATTCCAGCATATATATGTAAGTAGAAACATATTTAAATCTGCATTGTTTTTTAACGCAGAAATTGTGATCTGTGCCAGCAGTGCACGACCACAGTTTGTGTGTTAACACTAGACCTCTGCACAAATGCATTTGCTATTAAAAAGTACATATTATTTGCAAAACATGACCGCTTGCTTGAGGTTACTTTAAAAACGATGAACATATTTTTGAGAACATCAAACTCATTGAGTAACTATTGGTTGTACTCGACTGAGAGTGTGTTAGGTGAGTACATGTTTTTTTCTCTTACTTGCAATATGTTTTCCACGAATATAGGCCGGGGCACATAGAATCTGTCATACGGTAAACTTCAACTTGTTCAACTGACAACTCAGTTAAAATACATGTTTTCTTATGAGTGTTGTCACAATCAGTACGTCTCCGTCAACTCAAAGTATAAAAGTTGAGCAACTTTTAACTTTTGACGTATATTGAATACTTTGACAGCTATTAATTCCTTCTTCTTCTTCTTTGTTGTCTTGCTGTGCTCTTTACTCTCTCTTTGCACATATTTTTTTTTGCACATACATTAAAAGCAGTATTGCCGTTTGGTTACAATTTTAACACTTTTGTAACTTTTGAAAATTTATTTATTTATTTATTGTAAAATTTTGTTATGTTAGGTCAAATTTTCGTAACTTTTGATACAAATACGAAATAAAGTAATATCACTAAAAGATTACGAGATTTTTATATCAAATAATGAAATTTGATATAAAAATCTCACTTAACATATCTACCTTTCTTAACATATCAATTCGGTTTAAATTTCAAAGGTTACCTGCAAATGCAATCAAAATCCCATATAAAAAATTAGTTTGAAATAAACAAAAAATAACATTGCTTAAGTTTTACTCTCTTCTGTTAGTGAGAAATCACGAAATGTTTCTTGTTTCAAATTTAGAAACAACAATTTTTTCTCAACTGGGAAATAACATTAGCTGCATTTGGTGCGTTCTGTTCAAACTTGCGAAAATTGGTAGCAACTTCAGTTATTCCGCCTGAAAAATTTGACAATCGTAGAAACATCTCGATTTAGAAAAAATTGTCCTTTAATTTCCTCCAGGAAGTACCGGATTATATTACAGAAAAATTGTCAGTAATTTTGTGTTGAAGTTTTAAGCAAATAAGTCTCAAATTTATTTTTAATAACGGCATTTTTAACATAATTAGTGTAGTAAATTTCATGGAAGCTCAATCTTTTAAAGAAAAATGTACTTTAAATAATTTTATTTAACGGTGAAAGTATGCACTTTTCCATACCGAAGTATTAGTATTGGGTCCTAATCCTCATTAGTAGCATCGGTATGAAATTTTATTTTCGTTTTGTTTTTGTTCAGTAAATGAATTTGGTCTTGTTGTTTTCCCTGACATATGGAATAAAACTTTTTACTATATTTTATACCAAGGCGCATTAATTTACAGGTGGTCTTAATAGCCCAGCTAATTTTGGTTTATGTTTGACGTTTTAAAAATTTTAAAATAATTTAGAAATCAAAAAATTTTATAAAACTTAATTTCAAAACCAATATGCATGTACCAACTAGTACAACTTTATTTAATGTATCGAATGATGATAAAAGGATAAATTAAGTTCGGCTTCCTTCTGTTCAGCCAGCTACTTTTGACATCAACATGAGGCTGCTGTAGTCTAGGTGGTAAGCACGTTGACTACAAATCTGGCTGCCCTGGGTTCAACCCTTGCGGCGGTCAAAAAATAAAAAAAATGTTTTTTCTGTTTAATGGTATAAATACATAATCAGAATTAACATAAAAACATGCAGCCTCCTTCGTCGGTACTTCTTCATAGCATATTCGCCGGCGAAGTAAAATAATTAATAAAATGGCTATATCTATCTCCCTTCACCACCTGTCTTCTCTCTCATCTATCCCTTTCCTAAAGAATGTAGCACGGTTACAAAAACTAAGTAGGTATTAATGCCTGAAGTGCTGCTTCTCTTTAAAAAAAAAAAAAAAAAAAAAACATGGTGGTTTGCAACAACAAAATAACATTAGGATTTTGTCTTTGTAAACGCGCGGCCACCTAATATTTAATTCGCTTTGATTTTATACAAATTACATTAAATTACTATTTTTTTAAGGAAAATTTCAAAATGTAACTTTAATTGAAAAAATTTATCTTTTTTTCCTGTCTTTCCCTGGCAACACTAATGAAAAGATTAACAGCTGATTTAAAATCCGTCAGCAAAGTACTCATTGTGCCAACCTCATCCGCCGTTACTTTGACTTCAGGCGAATATGTCAAAGTACAACGTATGACGGATTCTATGTGCCCCGGCCTTATGTCGAGTATCATGCGACAGTCAAACTTCTGTTGATACTCGCAGTACTAGGTGAAGTTTGCAAATATGTTAATTAAATACATTTCAAATCTTTTTTTTTGATCTGCCAAACTGCCAAAAAGAAAATGGCATATATGAAGGAATCAAGCACGAATAAAATAAATTAAATTTAGTTTATGTAGATATTCCTTTTTATTATTTATAATTATGTTAAAATAACTACTTCTTTTAATTAATGATACGTATATATATATATATATATATATATATATATATATATATATATATATATATATATATATATAAATATCACTTATTTTTAATTTTATAAATTTTCATAAAACCCACCCACATTTTTGACTATAATAAATTATTTAATTTTTTTCTTGCGCCAGAAACACAAATCAAAACAAAATTGATGTCGATAGGATGTCAAAAAAGAGATGCATAGAAAAAAGAGACGACTATAGTCTCGTGACACCTCTGTATACTCGGTGTAATGAATTATCATAATTATCGTCTGGACGCCTACACCACAGATAAATATTTATCTGAGGCCTACACCACAGAAGCGGGCGAGAAGATAACAAACTAGTGTGCTGTTTTTGTATTACAGGCGATCAAATCGTATGAAAATTTATATGAAAAGGCTGCCAGACACAATATTTTTTATTCACATAACTATAGTTGCCAGAAAAAAATAACAAACCAAAGTGTGGCCATTATATTAATAATATCGTCACGACGCATGAGAAGAAAACAAACTGCGTTATTGGTTACTTTTTTACAGAGTTGCAAAAAACGGAGTATTTTTATTGTTCTTAACAAAAATGTAAACAAAATTTGACAAAAAATAAGCGTAATTAAATGCGCTCACAAATCGTCAAATTTTAATGCATTGTAAAATAAAAAATTGAACTAAGAAGCTTGAAGCTTGTAGAATCTGATTTTCCGGTTGTCACTTTCGCCATTTTAGAAATAAATGGGCTACACCTAAGACAAAAAGTCATTAAGTGTAATGACTTTTTAGTTCTAAAATCCAAACTAAAAGCCTT